>JBAMCL010000417.1:22500-299751 GCA_037075165.1 Hirtodrosophila histrioides | reverse complement strand
GATCGTAATGAAATCTCACGATAAATAACTGGCAGGCTTAGGTATATATACCTTAGAACCTTCATACAAAATGTCTTATAACTAGTCCCTGGGGTCGACTTATAGGGTTGCCTCCTATACCTCCTATTTAATGGGTACAGGTTATGCACAAAAGTTAAAAAGATGAGATGAGTAATGAAGTTGAGCTCAGCAAAGCTATAAGTAAAAGCTTTGTGCGAGAAACGTGGCCAGCTGGGAAGGGGAGTCTTTCAAATTAATTTCAAAATAATCATGAGTAGGAAACCAGGCAGTTACAGTGGAAGGGAAAGGGAAAGGGAAAGGGTGAGGGTAAGGAGTGTACTGTTCTCAGCTGCAGAGGGGACGGGAGGGAGCAGGGGAAGACGCCAGCATTTGCGCTTTTAATTTTTCACAAAAACAATTTTTCTAGACAAAAGGAGAAAAACCCAACTCCCTCCCGCAGGAATTGGGAAGGATGGAAGGTGCTTGTGCTTGTGTGGCATGTGTGTGTGCTTGACTTGATATGGTTCAGGGTTAAATTAGCTGCCTGAGAGCTGGAAATGGCAGCACATTTACGATGCGATTAATGTTTCCAAGGCAATGCTGCTGTTGCGGCTGTTTTGGTTCTGGGCGCGATCTTTCTTGACATTCGAAACTGAAACTGAAGTTGGCTCCATCTCATTCCCCACAAATGCGAACATCTTCGTCATCCTCGTAACTCAGCGTACATGTAATGAAATATGCTTAAGAAGTAGAAGTACACCCCAACCCCAACCCCAACCCCATTCCATCCTGCCATCCTTCAAGCCACTGGCAACAGCATCAACGCCCGGAGTTCTTTTCATTCTCTATTTGTTCAAGTTTTTTGTTTCGCCCTCCCTCCATGCATCTGGATAAGCCCAGGTCGCACCAAGACTACCCTACACAAGAGTTTTCGACAAGCCTAATACACTACATTCATCGCAGGAAACCAACCCTGAAGGTTTCGACAGTATCGATAATATCCATCGACAACATTCCTGCACAATTCAAAGGGTGTTCTCTAGACACAATGAAGAATAGGTTGGATGGACTCACGAACTCAAGGCAATTCATAACACTATTAGTCCTTAGAAAGCCCCTAAGAAACATCCATCGATACTACCGAGAGTGCGAGTCGGAAAGTCTGGAGTCTGGAGCTCATGTCTTCAAGGCGTTCGTCTTAATGTTCATCATAAATGAGTGAAACGCCTACAATTTTGGGGTAGAGCAAAACAAGCATGTGAAAAGTTTGTTAAAAATTCTTTTTGTGTGCACACACTCATGTGTGAGAATGTGTGTGTGTGTGTGTGTGTGTGTGTGTAGGTACTCCTACTAATTTTGCATGATGTGCACAGCAACATTTGCGGTTTTAATTCTTCGGTGCTGTCCTTGGCCCCGAACCTCCCGCTGGCCCTTTCCACACGCTCTGCCTTCGACAGTGCATGAATATGTGAGGGTAAGGGTATGCAGTGGGTGTGGGGGCGGTTTTAGGTCCTTTGACGGGAGCAGCCAAGCACTTCGAGCAGTTCGAGCAGAAAAAGAATAAGAAAACTTTTGGCTTGCCTTGCATGCGAAATGTATGCGTGTGTGTGTGTGGTGTGTGTGTGTGTGTGTGTGGGTGGGTGGGTGTGTATAAATATAACAACATATGCACATGCCTGTACTAATGTTGGTATGTTCACAAGTGCGAGTATGTTGTATTACCAACTGTCAATCGGCATTCAAGGGCTGAATCAGTTACTCATACGCACCGTTGGCCTAGAACTAGGCCGATAGATGGGGCAGTAGTTTCACTTTGGAGCTACTGTCATTGCTTATATCTATTGATATTATGGATACTATCGAACCTGAACTAATAAGCCAATAAGCTTCGATTTCCTAGTCCCAGTTCATTGACTTTTAAATCTTAATTATATACTTCAAAAGGTTGTTTGCTGCACAGAAATATTCACACTTGATTTTTCGTCCTTGACACCCCGTAAGTTGCGAATTATATAGTTTAAGCTTTTAACCAGTTACTTTACTGGTAACTCATTCCTATTCTAGTTCCAATCCGAACGATCCTAGGAACTAGTTTTAGGTTCTTATTAGATATTTTCAACCTTAAATGATCACGGTACTCGTGTATCTAGAGTTGTAACTCCAAAACTTAGTACGGAGGAACTTACACAGCCAACTCATTTTCAATTCCAATCCGAATGACCCTAGGAACTAGCTTTGGTTTTTTTTTAGATATTTTCAATCTTAAGTGTCCACGGTACTCGTGTATCTAGGGTTGTCACTCCAAAACTCAGTACGGCAGAAACTCGGGAAGAGCAACAGATTCGGATTGATAGATTGAGTTGATCCGAACTAAAGCCTGTGACAGGATGCGTGCTCATATAAAGGACTTCAAATTTGGCACAACTACGAGTAAATAAAAATGAAATTCACTAAAGAAATTTGAACAATCCTGCGGTTTTGCAGTCAAGAAAATTCGGAAAGCAAAGAAACTTCGACCGGCGTCTCCTTAGACGGGTTCCTGTTGTCAAGACAGTTTAACGTCCATGTGTGAGTGTGTGTGTGTGTAAGTGTGTGTGTGGTGTGTGTGTGTAAGTGTGTGGGTGTGTTGCCGCGAGGCAAATTAAAAAATTTTTGTTTCTCGACTTTTTCAACATATTCTCTTTTTGCTTATGTTGGCCTTCTTTGCAACTTTTTGCACGCGTTTTCCTTCCCCTACCCCTACCCACACCCCCATCCCTTGCCACTACCCGCCACTGTGCCTGGTTGTACGCTTTGTGCTTATTTTTTCGGCTCTCGATGTTGTTGTTGTTGTTGTTGGTCGGCGCAATGGAAAACTTTCTAATAATGTTGTACACAATTTAAATAGAATTTGCTGTGTTGGTGTGTACCCGCTCCAACCCCTACCGCCCCCTTCCCTACACACACACACACACATGCAGACAGAACGGCGCAAAATACTTACGCAATCAACTTGCTTTTGCTTATGCTCTTCCGGGTGTGGGAGAGTGTGTGTGCGAGTGTGTGTAGGCGTGTGGATATGAACACGCGGTTTCTCATTATGCTAACGAAGTAAAAACTTTACAAGCCCATATGCATGTGTGCATGTGTGTATGTATGAGTGCAGAAGCCCGACACACACACACACATACACACACACAGGCAATGGAAGAGTGTAGGGAAGGGGGTAAGAAAGCATGGAAGAAGAAGACGCAACATCCCCAAAGCCCAACAACTACCCAGCAAATGCGCAAAACTGCAAGAAAAAAGAAAATGATGAAATAAAATATGTATAATAATATGGGAATAAGGCTCCAGAGTAACTGCCTAGCCCCTTCTTAGCGCCCCCACCCAACAACTTGCCCCGTCCCTCTTCACTACTACTTCACCTCCCCCATTTCCATTCTTACTCCTCTCCCCGGACACAGTTCGGTAGTGCGTGTGGCTGCCTGTGCCAAGTTACTAACAAGCTTAGTTCCTCTTGCGCAACTTGCTCATTTTGCTCGTACACACACACACTCACACACACACACTCACACACACACACACACACACCACACACTCACACCTCTACGACTCAGTCCCCATTGAGGTGCAGACAATTTTTAATTAATTTAGTTAGTCGAATTTCTTTGCAATAAAAAGGTTACTTTTTGAGTTCCGACTTCACTTTAATCTTCATCAGGATAGTCGACAGCAAAAAGCTTTTCATTTCAAATATCTTGAGCATTATTAAGCAAGTAATCGATGTTTGTGAACATCCATAATTTGGGAAACTAACATCGATTTATAGATGCATCGGTTTTTTAAATTTTTGAACAGTGCAGTTTTACTCCCTTTACCCATAAAATGGAAGGAGACATCTTCGACCCTATAAAGTATATTCTTGAGCCAAAGACTGTTTAACAGGTGAGGCCGAGAGCGCATTCTATTTTTAGCATTTTACGCTCTCAAAGTAGAGCGGCCGATCGCACGACCATTTCGAGCCAAGAGAGCGGTTTCACGAAAACAAGCGTTCCCTTGTGCAATTTTTTTGTTCCTCGTTGGATATCTTGTTGTTAAACAGTCTTTGCTTGAGCAGTATCAATAGTCGAGTCGATATGGCCCTGGCCCTCTGTCTGTCTGTCTATCTACACTACTATAAGAGCCAGAGACACCAAATTTGGAATGTATGTAGGTTCGTAATAGCAGGCACAGATTAAGTCTATTTTGGATTTCAGATAAAATAACAAACTTTCTAGATTTCCAATTCGCACAAACTCTGATAGATGCTGCTTTAAATTGTATTCTTTTTAACAACAGTACACGTAATACTTATACAGATATTGTAATATTGGTGCGAACATAAAATTTTAAATGAACCTGTTGTAAAAGTAATTAGTTCAAGCCGGGCTCTCGGAGAGAAAATGGGTCAGAGGTCCGCCTTACAGACAGCACTTGAGCTCGAATCTAGCCGACTACCATGTATGTATATATATTCTTTATCGGTAACAAAATAGATATCGATTTGTCCGAAAGTGACCAAAGTATTATACATGCCAAATCCCAAAGCTATATCTTTAAAATTGATTGGTGTCAAACGTTTTTATCGAAATTCGGAGCAACGGGAGAAGATTTCTGAAATTGGACACAAACTAGATCTGCGTATGGTATACAGGAACCTACATTCCAAATTTGGTGTCTCTAGCTCTTAGTACTTGCTGAGATCGGAATTGAAATCTCTCTTGATACTGATCAAGACTATATATACTTTATAGGGTCGGAGATGTCTCCTTCCTTAGTACCCCCTTTTTACCCATTTTATGGGTACAGGGAGTAAAAAGAAAATTGTGAAGGAAGGCATTTAAGTAGATTATGTAATCATAAGCCGAGGAGCCTCCTCCCCAAGTAATCAAGCGTAATCATATAGTTGACTCCCCCCACCACCTTGATGATTACGTAATATGTGTACGAGCTAGTGATGTAAAAAAAACATCGATGCATCGAGCATCGATTATTTTTGGTCGAAGTTTTGGTTGATACCGATGTTAAGCGATGCATCGATGTTTGTTACAACATCGGTCGATTAATTTTACGATATTTGTTTCAGCGCCGCACTTTTTGATTTTTGTGTTTGAAATACAGTGTGCTTGCAATGCCAAAGTAAGTATATAAATTAACAAGTAAGCAATGCTTATACCGTGTTTTGCACATACCCTGAATCTAATTGCACGATCTGCTATCCAAAGGGACTCAATAAATGAATGTATTTAAAGATCAGGGAAATTGTTACTATAATTTCTTAAAATATTTTATTTTTAATGTACTGTTTTAGGTCTCAATTCTGGCAAAAGCCACAGTGCTGGATTCAAGGTTTAAGAAATTGCATTTTAAAGACCCTCAGGCATGCTCCAACTCAATAGTAAATATCAAGTCTATTTTTTGTTTTTATGAAATTTGAATAACATTCTAAATTCAAATAGGTTTAAATCAACGGAATGGTTTAAAAACATCGGACATCATCGATGCATCGAAGTTTCTGCCCGATGTTTAACACAACATCGATTTCTGATTTTGTAAACATCGATGAACATCGACATCGATGTTTCGACCCAAATTTACATCACTAGTACGAGCCCTTACAAACTAATGGCTTTGATCGATATACCGTTGGATGATTTCAAAGAATTGAACTTATTTATTCACTATTTTAAACGAGAACTGTTGCTCATACTCAGTATAAGTATAAGTATAAGTAGCTGAGAATCAATCGAAATGATTGTGTTAATATGTTCGAAATCTGTCCGGCAACTATCCTGTTCTTCATTAAAGTTGCGTTTACCTATCAAAAATGTGAATATGCTAGAAGAAAATAAGTAAATAAAGTTTAAGGAATGCAAGTTATTCAGTCGAACTTTCGATGATTGTCGTCGGTGCAATCGACTCGACTCAAAATGCATTCCGACCGATTCGGAAAAATATTGTTAACGTGCCGTGCCTACTTGTAAAGGCTTTTGATGAATGTGAAGAGCTGCAACTGGTTAAACAATTGTGAAAATTGCACGCTGGGCACCATTGAAGCACCTTATTCATGCAACAATTGTTGAGCACAAAGTATTTCAATTCAATTATGCAGGGAACAAAGGGATTCATGTACGACATAAAACAAGCAGCAGCAAGTTGCCAAAAGAGATGCAACCAACAAGGCACGTGAAGACGAAGTTTGTATGCCTTGCAACAGATTTACATAGAACTAGATATACGAAAATAATTAGAAGTATTTAATTGTGTGAATGGGGATTGGATTCTATGGTGAATTTGATTTGCGCTCTGTGATAGCTGGGAATATTTAAAACTAGCAACATGCGAGGTGTAGCATGTGGCCTGCGGCCTGTGGCATGGCCTCATCACGCCGCCGCTCACCTACTGCGTGGAAAGCAACAATAAAGCCACATTCCCATTGTGAGGGAGGCAACAGGCGACAATCATCAATTTAGACACCATTGAGGCAGCAACAAAGTCCGCACTTAACTCTCATATTTGATGCATTACGAGGGCGCAGGGAATGAGCATGAGCCTGATGACAGGATACATTACTGCGTTGCCACACTCTTAACAAAGGCAGCCACAGGAGTACTGTCTTGGCAATGGCGAGAGCTCTACCTACATAAGCCAATATATTGCCAAGACACATATTTACATACAAACAGTTCGGTACAAAATGTTTGGATATTTCTAATATCGAAAAGCGATTAAATACGTTTGAAAGTGATTCGAAATGCATAGTTTCTCAATTATTTGAGTATTGTATAAGGTGAGTTGAGTTGTTACAAGTTCAAGTCTCCAACAGAAACAGGTCCGAGATGCCATGAGACTCCAGAACCAACAGCTGGCCAATCAATTCCATGGCAACACAAGGCTCCTTAGAAGCCAAAACTTGGAGTCAAGGTCAGGGCCAATGGCAATGACCTCCAGGGCACTGGCTCAGGGCAGAAGGTGTTGCCAGGCTTCTAAATATGCTCGCAATACGAGTAATGGCGATTAGCGAGCTGCCAGCCAGCCCAAGGACTCGTCCTCCACCCGTCTGCCACTTGCAACAACACTGCTCAAAGATTTGATTTCAAGCTGGCAGCAGGCACCAAGGCAGCCTCCTTCTGGAATCTCGATGAGTTGACTTCCGGGACACATCCACCTGTTGGACTCAACTTTGCAGGTCGCCTGCCTGCAACCAGATGCCATTCACCATTTACCATTTGCCGTCTGCCAGATGGCTTCTTGTTTCTGGCTTCTTGTTTCTTGTTTCTTGGCTCTGGCCTGCTTCTGTCTGCTCCTGCCACTTTATTGATTCGATGAAAATGTGTCACCGTCGTGGCTTTTCTTAAAGCAACTCAGCTGGCAACTTATTGCCAGAGTTTTCTTATGGTGGCATGCTTCGAATTCTCACTCTGTTTAACATTTGTGCAAACCAAATTCATTCAAGCTAAATACTATTTTAAAACAAGCTAAATATGTATGCAAATGTAAGCAGATTCAATTTCTTTCTGGAATTGTTATAATCTGTTTTCAGCAACTTTGGGGAAGGGAGAGCCCTTGAAACTGGAGTAACCCAATCGAATTAACCTCAGTCTAATAAAACAACTCCTCTTGGAGGATCATTTGTGATGAGTTTGGTTAACCTACCTGTCGTACAGAAAGTTATAATCCACACAGGTTTTTTAAAGCACCCGATAAGCAATTGTGTTTTAAAGAATGGTTTTTTGCTTTTCGTACTTAGAGCAAACACTTAGCCAGGATGCTGCAACACAGAGAAGAAGCAGAGTTGAATCTGGCTTTTGATGATGTTTTTTGACTGCGACACTTTTAGAATCCGAAATGACCCCAAAGAGCGAAGGGCCACAAAATAAGGATGCAGTCCTCGGCGGACCTAAAGTGCGATGGAAACCTGGCAATTAGCCATTAACATTAACAGAACAGAGCTTGACTGCAGTTTGCAAACAAACAAAACAAGGAAACGAGGACGGGGATGGGGATGGGGATGGGGATGGGGACGGAGACTGGACTGGGGACGGCTGGGGTTGTCCAGTGGCAGTTGGGTCGAGCGTCGAGGCGAATGACTTGTATATGGGTGCACTTGGAGGGCAGACGGACACGCCAAGCGGCGAGAGAGATGACCAGCCTAAGAGCAGACAAATGCGGCGCAATTTGCGGCACTGTGACAACACACAGATCGCAGTTGCAAGGTGCGGCTCCAGCGCCAGCTTCAGCTTCAGCTTTGCAGGACGAGGCTCACATCTGGGCACTGCAACACGGGGAACAGCAACGTGCAACGTGCCGCGTAAGTCAAACAACGCAACGAAATGAATTATAAAATAACATGCCAACAAACTCAGCCGGGAGTCGGGGCTGGGAGTCCTCCCGTCGCACAGTGGGCTAGTTGGCATCCTGTTCAAATGGATCTAAATTGATTTACTTTATACATATATGTATATATCTTCCACACACATATTGCCAGGCAAAATATAACTACAATATTTCAAATAATAAGGAAGCTTAGCAACCTCCAACATTCGGGTAAAAATTGTGTTTAAAGTATTTTGAAACTTACCAGAATCGAATTTCTGAAAATTATGTTTTAATTAAAGTAAGACAACAATAATTTCTAAGATATTGACAAGGAATATGGATTGGTTTTACCTAAACTTTTACCTGAACTTTTCGGAACTTTCTCCTAAAATGTAGTTCGACTTTTAACCCTGAAAGCTCTGCCCAAGAGAAGTAATTTTTGAAATTTTATGCAGAATTTGAGCTTTTCTGACTAGTTGTCAAGTACTTGTGTTGGGTGCACAGTGGGGTCAGTTACCCCACTGTGCGCCAAGCCACGGGGCAGCTCCTAGCCCAAGCAGTGCGGGTGCGGAAGGACAGGGAGGAAAACTGAGGCTGGGGCTGGGACTGGAGACTGGGACTGGAGCTGGATGGATGTTGGTATATGACTACCTACCTTGCGCTACATGAAATTTTTATTTTATTTAAATGTAATTATCTGCTTGAATAAAAAAATGCTCATCATGATGAGCAGCGGGGACGTTAGCGCACAAAATAAAAAGCAGCAAAATAAAAATCCAACAAAATACAAAACCGAGCCCATGTGCATAAAGTAAAACAACCTGCACATATACGCACACACACACACACACACACACACACACACACACATAGGTACATATGTAGAGTACACACATACGCATACGAAAAAATCCATTAAAAATTGTGCAGGAAATATAACCAAAAAAAAAAAAAAAAAAATCAAAAAACGAGAATCGCCACCACAAAAAAATAAAACAGTAAAAGAAAGGTAACGCACCAACACGTCCAGACCTACTCCACCACCCACACCCGCACCCGCCCCCGCACAGCCTCCTCCAGCCCCTATAGCCATATTCCCAATGATAACAGAAACACCAACAGGAATAACAACACTGCAAAAGCACATACAAAACTGCAGATGGAAAGGACAACGAACAGGCAGAGTCGGGACGGAGCGGGACAAGGACCAGGACCAGTACCAGCAGCAGGACCAGTACCAGTACCAGGAGCAGCCCAGCACCGGGCGTGGCCTTTTTTTGCTCATGTGTAACGCACTTTTGACTATTTTCTGGCGCTAGCGGCGCATTCTCCAACCCTCTCCCTCTCCCTGTCCCCGTTCTCCTTGCCGTTGCCGTCGTGGCTGCAGTTTTCGGCTTTCGATTTCGGGCCTATACCGCCTATCGGCCCTAGCCGTCGCTTGATTATGCACATGCCACCAATGATGTGTTGCCTTTTTATGCCCTTCCCTTGTACAGAGTATTCAAACTTTGTCCCGAACTGTGCAACGCATTGAAGGAGGCCTAGGCAAGTATATTCATATACCTAGGCCGCCAAGTACACCCCTTATATCAGCTAAATGTGCACCTAGCAAACCATTCAAATGTCTGCAGCCAACTAAAATCGAAATTTCAATCTGGAAACCAAAGCTTCACCAAGTTCTACAACGCTTACAGCTTTACCGAGCGAACTGGAACTGGCTCGGGGTTCGCTTGGAAGGGATTTCCGTGACAGCCCATTCTGCCATCCTGACCAATTGTATTTTAGTTTTGACTCCCTGTACCCCCACAAAATGGGTAAAAGGTGGTACTAAATCTGTGATATATGTAACAGGCAGAAGGAGACATCTTCGACCCTACAAAGTATATATATTCTTGATCAGTATCAATAGCCGTATCGATATGGCCCTGGCCCTCTGTCTGTCTGTCTATCAGAGACACCAAATGTGGAATGTATGTAGGTTCGTGTATAGCGGGCGCAGTTCAAGTTTATTTTGGATCCGAGATATTCCTCCCCGCCAATCCCTCGCTATTCGATAAAAACCATTTTACAGTAACAATTTTCAAGATATAGCTTTGACATTTGGCATATACAATACTTCAGGCACTCTTAATCTACTATCCAAATTTCAAGTCGATCGGATAATAAACACGGAAGTTATTCAACAAACAAGATTCAGTACTGCAGCGCGGGTGTACACTGTACAGTGTGCATCCTAGAGGAAAATGCACGTTCTAGTTCTATCGGTATAGATATTGTAGGCTGGAATGTACTTGACATTATAAGGAACTAGCTTATACCCGCGGCGTTGCTCGCATTTCCTAACTATATTTATTTAAATTTTGATTCTTATAAATATTTATTATGTCGATCGAGGGCACGGTAAAAGAATTGCTATGAAACTTCCTTCCCCACACACTTACACACTTACACACACTAACACTCGTGGATATTATAGTTTTTATTTAATGTAAAATTATACTCATGAATATTATCATTTTTCGTTTATGAGTGGGTGGTTGTGTGGGGGTGGTGACGACACAACAAACTATAGCTATAAACATTCCCTGGACTTCAAGGAATATATTATAAAAGATTTCATCAAGATCCTTTAAACGGTTTTCAAGTTTATCGCGAACATACAGACAGACATTCACTATATATATAGATTAATCTAGAATTCGAAAACAATTATTTACAAGTATAGCTGCCTTTGGAACAATGTAGTTAATAAGTCAGCGAGAGTATTTCATATTCGGCGTCCTGCAGGAAACTACCCCTCGCACACACACACACACACACACACACACACACACACATTAGCGCAGTATGTACTTGCATGTACTGGCTCTCGTATGTACGAGTATTGGCATTACATTTTTTTCCAACTTTTTACTTCATTTTCAGCAAGAGAAAAAAAAATTGTCAAAATAATACAACACAGGGCCCGCATTACTCTCGGCGGTCTCCTTCAACTCCCAACTCCCAACTCCCAACTCCCATCTGCCTCCTCCCAGTGTCCACTTTCCACATAGGCCTATTAAAGCATAGGCACCCTTGGGGCAGGAATTCATGGCAAACGATTCAGGATCTCATTGCGTTTTGGGCCTTTTCCACAAATTTGTAAAGCATCAAAGACTCCCAATCAATTTATATTTTAATTTTCATGTTCTCTGCGCAGTTTTATATAGTAGCTAGTGTTTTTTACTTTCACGGGCTTACAATTCATGACTGTATACGCCTAGTTCTATGTAACATACGAATCTGATTGCCCTTCAATCATAAGAAGTAGATACGTTCCGAAACTAAACACAGAAGGACAAAGTACTTGCTTGAGAGCATTGGACAAAGTAATTAACATAATAATTCAAAGTTTTGTTGCCGATCAAAGATTTGTACATAGAAACCGATCAATTAATTCAATTTATTATCTAAGAACATGCTCTGCTCATTTCAAATTGGGCCAATTTCGGTTAACGACTCAGCTGTTGGTCCAGAATTTGACAAGATATGGCCAGGGTTGTCGAGCTCTCCAGAAGACTGGAAAGTTGCCCATGCTCAGAGACTCTATCGAGTGCCCCATAGCGTTGCAAGAGACATGCCACAAGGCCAAAACGAAATGAGGCTGACAAAAAAGTGCGAAACATTTGTCAGCTGCAACTCGCTGGGAGCGATTTGAGGACTTCACACGTTTCTGTTTGTTTCTGTTTCTGTTGCTGTTGGTGTTCCTGTTTCTGATGTTGCTCCTCTCGCTTGCATTCATCCATGGACGTGGCCAGGGGGAGCAGTTGGACGCACAGCTTCCCCCAAAGTACTCGAAAGCTACTTGGATTTTCAATCTATCTCTTCACTATTGATGGTTTTGAAACGACCTAAACAGATATTTTGAAATAAACATTTCTAT
The DNA here is from genome assembly GCA_037075165.1 of Hirtodrosophila histrioides. Taxonomy (NCBI): domain Eukaryota; kingdom Metazoa; phylum Arthropoda; class Insecta; order Diptera; family Drosophilidae; genus Hirtodrosophila; species Hirtodrosophila histrioides. Next base: position 287,489 of record JBAMCL010000417.1, on the reverse strand, counting down.
TTGATTGCAGTTTATTTATGCACAGAAGAGTTGATTTGACCAGAATTTTGAAATCAACTTTTGAAATTTAGTGCTTCGAGTAGTTGTGTATAGTTTATAAATGAATAAACTGATGTTCAATGTTGTTGCTCGACGACACTTATAAAGCGTTTTAGAGATTGGTGAAGAGACTAGGGAAGTTTTGAACATTGATTCTGGATCTGTAGGATCCAGGTGGGTCACACATCATTCATCCAAGTACTCAGTACTTGAACTAATTGTTTCCGTGCCATCTGTGAAGAATATTCTACGCAGGGCGTCAATAAGCGATGCCAAATCCAGCTCGGAGGAGTCGCTATAGGTTGAGAGATCGTCCCCAGAGTCAGGATCCGAAAGCAAGGGGGTATCGTCCAGTGCGGGGGTGTAGTAGCCGCATTCCTCAATGTCCAGTAAGCCTTGTAAGTATGACCTTAATATTCTGAGTTTCGTCACTGGCAACGACAGCTCGTCCTTCGAATAAGTTTCCGAGTCCAATGGTTCGTCTTCGTCGTCAGCAGCGGGGGTTGCAGAGTAGTACCCATTGTCCTCCCGGGCCAGGCCCCGCTTCACGGCAGTGTCCAACACTGCCTGTGTATGCACCATTAACTGGCCTTGTACTTCCCCTGGCATATTGGATAGTTCGACTATTTCTTGCACAGTTATTGGCTTGTCGGTCATCTTAAGGCATTCTTCTACTATTGTTACGCTAAGGTCGTGAAATTGAGAAGCCATGCTTGTGTCTCTTAGTATGAATAACTTTAAATTTTATGAAAATTTAAGAAATCTTGGGAAATTTTTTTAGAATTTGTTTTACTACTTCTGATTTTTAGGGTTGTGAAAGTGTTACTAAATTTAGTTGCTTGCCTTCAGCTCGAATGTTAGAATGTTCAATTGAAAAGCTAACTAGATCAACTTTATAGCCGATGTCCTGTCCCCCCCGCAGTTGAGACCCTGGCTACGCCCATGCCTTTGTCGATGGTGCCTCGTGCCTCGTGCCTCTGCATGGCTGAGTTTGGGCCCTGGCTGCTAAAGATGCGGAATGCGGACGGGAGGGGGCTGCCAAGTTGTTTTGTGGCACAAGTTTGGGCCGAGGCTGAGAGACGGTTGCAAGCAGCGCTTGTTGTCATCGTAATTAAAATCATGTTAGAATGCTTTGTGAGCCTCGCTGCAATTGCTGCACTTCCGCGGGCCTTTGTGGGTTATGTGTGTGTGTGTGCCACAAGAAAGTGTGTGGTGTGTGTGGTGTGTGTTTGTGGCTGTTTATGCTTTTTATTTCTTTATGCTGTTGCAGCTGACAAACGAAGAGCTCAAAGACACACACACACACACACACACAACCAGATGGTTTTAAATTCGGGTGCAGACAAAGTCAGTCAGGCTTTTGTTGCTGCAGTTTGCAGTTATATATTAAAATATAAAGACCCACGACAACAACAACAACCACAACAACAACAACATTTTGTGCCTTTGATTTAGTCGCTTTTATCTTCTTCTGTCGCTATCTTTACAGTTCTTTTTACACCAGACTGCACCCTGCAGCTCAAAACATAATTAAAAATTACTCGTAACGTCCAACCACACCAAAATTATATATCTACATATAGTGCATACATAGATAATCAAATCAATACTAGCACTAAGGAGAGTCAGAGACAGTCCCACAGTCGACAGATTATTGGAACCTTACTCCCTAATCGAGGAAAGAAAACAACACAAGAAGTTGAGATCCTGGCAATTCTTCACAGAAACACCCAATTGAATACTTTCTCAATTCTGCCTGTTTACGCACAAATACATATACAAAACAGATTTTGGATGTCTCCAATTGAAAGATATAAATCTAGGCATCTAATATGCTGAGAATGTCTGCTCCACGAGTTTCTAAATCAAAGCAAGTCCTCCTTATGAAAGAGCCCCAATACAAATATTAAATCAAACAAGTAAGAACGTTGCAGTCGGCGCCGGCGTCCGACGGCGGACGCACCCGACTGCAGAATACTATGTTCCCAGTCCTATATAATATGGTTATTTGTGAGTTCGGAAAGAAATGCGGAAAATCCTTTGGGGGCGTGGGGGTGGGGGGTGTCCAAAAATTTGTGATGCAGTTTTATCCAGGGGGTCAACATTAGTCTGTATGCCAAATTTAGTGACTCTAGCTTTACTGGTGTGGGAGATATAGGTTTTGCTCCATTGGTGGGGTCCAAAAATTTTTATGCGGATCTGTCAGGAATCTCAACTTTAGTGTGTATGCCAAATTTGGTGACTCTAGCTTTAAAAATGTGGAAGATACAGGTTTTCCCCAAATTTTGGGGGAGTGGGTGGGGGTGGGGGGCTGATCTTGACACTTTATAAATTGACGATATACACCAACATGTGTACCAAATTTGGTTGCTCTAGCTCAAAGATAAAGGCAAACAAATTGCGTTCATACGGACAGACTGACGGACGGACAGACGGACATTTCGCAAACCCAATAGACTATTTTTCCCTTCGGGAATATAGTATAAAAACAACGGATATCGTCGGAGTGCCGAAGCTATACTATATATACCCTAGCAGGAAGTACATTTGATGTATACAAAACTTAGTTTTCGTCTGATTGCTCCTATGGGAGCCATGTGGTCCGATTTTGATCAAATTATAGGAAACTATTTGAAGTATAATAAGGCCCTCACTTCGTATGTTATATTTGTATAAACAAAAAGTTTTCATACAAAAACTCATTTTTCACCCGTTCCTATGGCAGCTATGTCATATAGTAGTCCGAATCTTACCAAATTGGTTCAGATTATATAAGCTCTCCATAGACTCGGTTTATGTGAGTTTGGTGAGGATATCTTTATAAACAATAGTTTTTCATACAAAAACATAGTTGTCGACCGATCATTCCTATGGCAGCTATACGTTATAGTGGTTCGATCCGGCCGGTTCCGACATATGTACTGCCTGCAGCAAAAAGAAGGGTCTCTACCAAGTTTCATCACGATAGCTTTAAAACTGAGAGACTAGTTCGCATAGAAACAGACGGACATCGCTTTATCGACTCGGATATTGATGCTGATTCAGAATATATATACTTTGTGGGGTCGGAAACGTCTCCTTCAGTCCATTACACATTTCGAGACAAATTTATAATACTCTCTGCTAGGGTATAAGAAAAGCACAACTGTCTAATCTCTTGATCCACTTGCTATCCTATCATATATGAAATGTTCTAAAATGCCTTCCAATTTTGTATTTTGTATCCGTCTGAATGTTTTAAATCATATTATGCATTGCTTTAAAATGTTGAGTGAAAAAGAAATACTTCACCACTTTTCGTAGAAGTCATCCATTTTGCAAAGTTCACCAAAGTTGCCATAATTAATATTTGCTAGTGAAAACAAGCACAGATTTCTCCAAGTGATTCTCAACGTCAGCTGCAAACTCTTATCAGATGAAATCAAAGATTAGACAAGAACAAAATTTGCAATGAAGATTATGCCCACTCTAAATTGGGGCATTAACATTTGGGGCACGGCCTGTAACACATCAATGGAACGGATCGAGTCATGCCAAAGCTAAATTCTCCGGAGAATTGTGGACGCAAGAAGCAATTTCGCTGATGGATACAAAGGCAGGCTTCCAACTCCTTGGCTACTCGCCTACCAAGGCCATTTAAAAGCAGAAGACGTATTCGATTCCATCCTTCGGATAACTGGATTTACAGCAGGACGCCTGCAGGAAGGCTATTAAGCCTCAGCTAATATCTGTACCCACTGGTAAAGGCTTGCCTTCATACTAATGCTCACTCTACTGTCTACTGTTAGTTCCTCTCTTCCCCTGCTCCGTAACATTACATGAATATTATGAAAGTGTTTTGAGTACCAAAAGAAAGCAATGAAGATCATGCACTGAAAAAGGAAAGTGTTGTTGCCTTGGTACAGGCAATGAAGGGGGAAGGAGGAGAAACAGCAGCAATGAAGAGGTTATGTGTGAATTGTTGTTGTATATTGAGAGCTGTGCCAAAAAGGAGCACTAAGAGCATGGGGAGGGGACTTGCCCTGTTGTAAATATAAGTATTCAAAATGCCATATGATAAAATGCTCAGTGTTCAATTTGAAATTAATTACACTTTTGAGATAATTCCTTGGTTTTGGAATTCAAAAACCCTTAATAGTATTAAGTTAATACTAAATTTGAACATTTCGGTGTTAGTCCTAATGTTAACTTAATAATGAATTCCTTAAAGTTATGCAAGGCCCGCTTGAAAAGTAATCGAGTTGGGCACAGGCCGTATAACAGTATAATAGGCTATTCACACTGAGCCACCATCTATCATCCACCATCATCTGGCATGATGGTCCCATAGTTTTACTCGTGCCAAAATTTGACCATCAGTTCCACCATCTCGTTTGGATGTTCCTATCCCACACGTTCCCTTACGATACTTAGGCAATAGTTTTCGAATGCAACACTGAACATTTGCTATTCACTACGAAAATGTAAACAATGTCAACAAAAATGAATGGCTACAACAAGAAGAGCAAGAGTAAAAAACGAATGAGAAATGACCGAATCGTATATATATATAAGTTTGTAAAATATGCAAAATGGCCGAAATGTGGACTTCAAGAAAATAATAATTATGAAATGCCAAGTCCATCTAGGGAATAAACCATGCCCAAAATTTAATTTATTCCAATAAGCCTTTGGATTCGACAAAGTTATGGTAGATTGAAGTCTAAGTAGAACGTATACATATATCGCTCCAAGAATTACAAAATGACCGTAATGAGGACTTCAAGAATCGTCGTCGTCTGCCTGCTGCTCTAAAAACTAGTTTTCGTCTATTTTGTCGAGTTCCGTCATTAGTTTATTGATTAAATCCTTGTTATGCTACGATATAGCAACAACAACAGCCAATTTCTTAATGAAATTCATTTAAATTAATATTTTACAAATTTTTCTGTCTGCTGTCGCCAAAGGTTGAATTGATGGTAGATGGTAGATGGTAGATGGTGGCAGTATGAATCGGTGTTCCACCATGCACCATCTTCCCATGCGTTCCCCGATGATGTGCTCAGTGTGAATAGCCTATTACACCCTTCAGAAAATACTTGAAGCTATCGATAGTCGGGCGTTTATCGATAGCTCAGTAGTACTGAAATGTGATAATGTACAATCGAGAACACATTTTGAATAATTATAAATGTCTAAGGAATATAGTATGTAGGTATATGTACGTATCCGCATTACTCATACATACATACATACATATGTATGTGTGTAGGTCCATTATGCACGTATTATACATAAATATGTATACAAATGAAAGCTCGTATGTAAGTATATCTATCTGTCACTTTCCAACCGGAAAAAATGTGGGACCGGCCACATTTACCATTAGGAATCCTTACAGCCGCTGAAAAGCCGCCACCTGTACCGGTACCCTCACCCTCACCCTTGCCCGCTCCCACACCCGTCCGATTTTGAATGATCCAGTCTCGTAAATGAATGGACGAGTACCATAAAAAGTTTTACATTAAAATTCCAAACAATTGCAGCTATTCACCTTATCTAAAACATGCCGCCGCAGAGCGCGCAGGGGGAAAGGGGTCAAGCGGGATAGGGAACCGGGGGATAGAGGGTGCGGCGACTGCCACACCTTTGGGGGGCGATTTAAAATCGGCAATACTGCCATAATGGCTAAAAGCAAAAATGCTCTCGGCCCAAGCAGTGCCATTTTTCGGGGGGGCGGGGGTACACTCGCATGGTATACCCCTTTTAATTTTTGTTTCATTTTTTTTTTTGGGTGTTTTTTATTTAATGCGCGCATTTCACACATTTCACATGTCGACGGCGCTGAGAGACGGCAACGTCAGCAGCGCTGGGAGCGGTGGTCAAACTTTTTATCGATTTGCTGCATAATATAGAAGCAGGGAGGCGGGTAGGCAAGGCAGGGCAGGACAGGGGGGGCCCGACAAACAGGCCTAGAGCAATGCCCATGTCAATGTGTTGTCCAGTAGGTGGGTGGGTTGCGGCTAAAACTGAGCCCATTGCCAAAGCATCGCAAAACAACAAAAAACAAAAAAAATAAGCCAGAAAAGGAGTAAAACCCAAAACCCAAAAACCCAAGTGATTAATTCAACATATTCATATGTGCGTGACGGGGTGCTGGGCCCGGGTCCAGGCCCCAAATGCGAGTAGCATCCGCAGCCCTCTCCCCCTTCTAATGAGCAACATTTCAGGCCTCGAATTCGAGGCCGCGATGCGACGCGATGGTAACCCGAACAGTCAAAAAAGCACAAAGAGTCTGTCATTCAGCTGAGGGTGAGGCATTCTCTACACTGCGAGAATTTATATATGCTTCTGCATGTCCTTATTTCAGCAGTCAAGCCTTCAACTGAGAGACAGATAGATAAACATCGACTCGGCACCAATAGATCTAGAATACATATACCTAATAAGGCCGAAAACTTCAGAGCACTTCCTTCAATGTGATACACATTTCCTGACATTAGCATGATACATGCTGGGATGCATCCAAGCGAAGATAAAATGCAACAATTTAGAGATGAGGTTATCTATATGGTATCTATTATCATTCAGGGACTACTCCATCGACTCGGCTATTGATGCTGATCTAGAATATATATACCTAATAAGGCCGGAAACTTCAGGACACTTCCTACAATGTGATACACATTTCCTGACATTAGCATGATACATGCTGGGATGCATCCAAGCGAAGAGTTTTAACGTTTAAATAAACATATTCAAGACTGAAGAAGAAGCGCGGAGTTCGAGGAGATGAGGTTACCTATAGGGTATCTATTATCATTTAGGGACTACTCCCATTTCGAGAAAAGGAAACCTATCTTGGAGCACGAAAAGTAACCCACTTTCAAATACCAAACACACCTCAAAAGATAATGTTATGCGCAGTGTAAAGGGTCGCTCCCCTTCCCCCCAGCTGATGCTGGCTTGACAGTGGGATGTGGTGCGCTGGTCAGTGAAATATGAGCCACCAATTCGCTGTCGCTGTCGCTGAAGCCACAGCGGTTGCAGTTGCTGCCGCTGCCGCTGCCTTTAGCGCGCTGCTGCTGTGGGCAGCGACCGCAGCTACTTTCTAATTAAGCATGTTTAGTTAGCGCGTAGAAGGCGCGAGGCTGGGGCTTGGATGGGGGAGGGAGCCTGGAGACTCTGCGCTGGTCAACGGCAAAAACATGTCAGAAACAGAGCCGCGCTACGCCCTCTGGGGCGGTGGGTGTTGTGTGCTGTAGCAATGGGTGATGGGTGATGGGTGCGATGGGCGGTCAAAGCGGAAGTGCACACGCATGTCTAAAATATCTAAATCTCCGTCCGCGCTTATCTCTATATGCAAACGGGTACACGCATACAAGTAGAAAACGTATATATTTACATATAACATATATGTACATGGGTATATAGAGAACCGCGGCGTGTGTGTAAACCCTTTTTGTTTTGACGTTTTGTTCAAAATTATGTTGGCAAAAAAGTTTCTAATGAAAACTCCCCGAAAAAAGGAAGACACACGCACGCAAGACCCACTAATACACTCGCACAACGAGCAGCACAATGAGCGAAAAAAGTGAAATACATATTGCCATGGGTCCAAACGGGGTTGACCCCTGGAAGGGGTACTGGACAACTGCAGATCCAGCCCCAGTTCCCGGAGCAGGTTAGCTCAGACTCAGCGACGCTCCAACTACCCGAAGCTCATTACACAACAAGAATTGATGTAAACTGTACACATACATTAACCATAGCATATATATATGTATACGTATGTATGTGTGTGCAAGTGTGTGCATTGTATAACAATATGAATATGCAAATAAGGCTCTGCATACTTCGAGGCGCAAAAACAACAAACTCATGTCCTGGCTGTGTTGTGTTTGCCTAAGCAGCTGTACTGAGAGAAGGACGGGGTCACATCATTAGAGCTACTGCCCCGTACTCCTCTCAGAGGCAGGCCGAGAAACCCCTAACGACACTGCAATCACTTGCATTTGCATCCCCTAATAGCGCACCGTCGCTCATCCTCCCATCCTTCCTGTCACCCGTCTCCCGTCACCCGTCACCCTTTCACCCCCAAACAACTTTCAAGTGCAACTTACCAGCATGTGCGCGACGTAGCCTGCCCGGCTATCGGTTACGGTTACGCTTACAACTCCGTCTTCGTCTCCGTCTCCGTGTCCGCTTCCGTCTCTGGCTACGTCATATTTGGCGTAGTTCAAGTGCATGCCCTCCCCGCCCCTTTTTCATCCTCCCCAGGCCGTGCAAATTTGACACATGCACAAGTACAAAAAAAGGTCAGAACAAAAGCGTCTCTTCGAGCTCCCAGCATCACAGAGAAGTCTTCATCTGCAGCCTCTCAATCTCATTCCCTCCCTTCCCCTACCCGCCCTGACTTCACTCACTTCATTTCACTTTTACAACTTGCACGCACATCCTTCAGTTTCTTTAGCGTTTTTCCTTTCCTATTCACCCCTGTGTTGTTGTTGCTGTTGTGTTCTGTTTTTGTTTTTGATTCAGTTTCTTAGGATAACGTTTCTGGCTCCATCAGGATGGCCACACGGATCGCAATATTTCAATAGCGTAGCAGACGTAGCTGCCACCTCAAACTTTCCATTTCGTTGCATTGACAAATACTTCTTTGTGCGCCTCTCCTTTTCCAACCCAAGGTCCAACCCCACCCTGATGCCTTTCCTGTTCCCGTTCCCGTTCCTATTCCAACTCCTATGCCCGTCCCTGTACTTGTCAAGCAGCATCCTGTGTGTGTGTTTTGGCATTCATTAGCTGTGTGTCTCCCCCATCCCTCTTATGCCGACATGTAAATTTCTTAAGCGCAGACATTTTATTATTACTTTCTGTTCCCTGCACTTAGTTTAGTCGGTAAAACTTAACACCCTGCCCAGCTCTATACGACCCTGTCCGAAAATGTCAAAGTATCAGAGTATCATATCATTTGCCAAGGCTACAGACTAACTGATAGGATTATAAGTAATAGCTTACCTTAGTCTTTTTGAAAAATTCTAAGGAGATTCATCAGAGTTACCCTTGAGAAAAGAGTATGCGCACTTCGGTTACCCTGGGTCTCTAACTGTTCTATTTATGTTGAATGCAATTCCATTTTCACAAGCACATGTACTCGTAGTCGGAGTCGGAGTCTGTGCAGGAAATGAAGTGCATATAATAGATTTGGGCTTTTGTTTGACAAACGTTTTTTGCAAGACCTATAAGGATCTTGTCCCCACTTAGGAGTTGCAATTAACTTGCATAGAGTACAAAGGACAAGGGAAGGAGGTGAAGAGAATCAAAGCAAGAGTGCAAGGGTGCTAGAGTATTAGTTATGTGCCTAATCATGATGTATGCTTGATGTCAATTGAAGCGATGCCAGCAAGGCAAGGAAGGCCAAAGGCACGAAGTTTGCAGTTAAAGAGATTAAGTAAGAATGGGTAGAAGCGAGAAAGGGAAAAAGGATGCTATATCATTAGTTTTGCCTTCAATCTTGCAGAATGCTTGATGACGATTGAAGCGTTGCCAGTAAAAAAGGAAGAATTCCTTTAACAATGCACAGTTTTAAGAGATGCCGTAAAAAAGAGGGGAAATAAAGAAGATAGAAGATTCTAGAGCACTACTTTTGTCCCCAATATTGATGTATGCTTGATATGGATTGAAGCATTGCCAGGAAACTTAAAACAAGGGAACCAAGGACAAAAAGGTTTTAAGTTAAAGACTTGAGAGAGAAGGTGAGTGAAATACAGCGAGAAGGAGTGAAAGTCAGAATGAGAGGATGAATTCTAAAGCACTACTTCTGTGCGCCATCATGATGTATGCTTGATGTCGTATAAAACATTAGCAGAAAATGAGTGACGAGAGAAATCAAAGGCAGGATGTATTGAAATTAAAGAGATAAAGCGTCAAGGAGGAAAAGGATGCTTAGACATTAGTTCTGCCCCTAATCTTGATGTCTGACTGATGTCGATTGAAGCGTGCCAGCAAAAGTGAAATCTTACGCACACACTCGAAAACGAGGAAGAGGAAATGCAGCCATAGCCGAGACTTCTGCTTAGATGATGCTGCCTCAAAAATGGGGTTAAATTGCACAGAAATCACGCAGCATGCCCCCACCAACACCCCAACAGCAGGCACCACACACGAAAGCGACAAGAACAGCCCCCAGCAGATGATGACAACCGACAACCAACAACCAACAAGCGACAACCGACAACCGACAGACGTGGCTTTGTTTGACGCACTTAACACGGCGATGGCGACATGCACTTGAGTTGCACAAAAGCCCACTCGTACACACACCAACACACCCAAGCACACACTAACACACACACACACACACACACACATACAGGGAAAGGCAGTGCGATTTGCACAGTTAGATGCACTAGACAGACACGAGACAAAACGAGCCTAGACGGTTGGGTTGTCTACCCCGCACTCGTGCCCCTAGGTCGAGCCCATTCAACTCGAACACCCACCAGTGCAGCGTGCAGCGTGCAGCATGCAGCATGCATTAGAATGTCGACTGCGACGTCGCTGGCTCTTGTCATGTTGACATAGAATCATTGCTGCTGCTTGCCCCAGGTTTAGTTGCAGCATCTACCCCCGCTGGTGGCAGGTGCAAAAACAAAAGCGACTCAACGAAAGTGAAACGGTGGTGGCTGGCACAGCTGAGTGTCGCGCCTGCCTCATGCTGAGGCAACTTCATGCCGAGTCTGAGTCTGAGGCGGAGACTGAGGCTGAGGGGCAGTTGCTGCTTGAGTGCACTTTTTGCACTATTCAAAAGTTAAAGTGGGTGTGTTGGCTGTGCGTTGGTGGTGCAATGCCAACGCCGTTGTTACTGCTATGCTGTTTGCCACATCTTGCACTTTTGGGGTCTTTTGTGGAGTTGAAGGACGTACGCGAGGAGTTGCGCCACCACACGGCCTGCCAGGGTGGAAAAAGATGGTGCAACGCCAACACCAACACCAACAGCAACAGCAACAGCAATGGCATCACCAATGCCAATGCCAATGTCGACGTCCTTGCTCAGTGGAAGGTGCAACGCCGACTTGAAACTGAAGTAAAATCTACAGCGCTCATACGAGAACTTTCCTCGTTTTGCGAAGTCGTTTAATGAGATACCAATTCACGGATTGCAATTGTACGCGAAAGTTGACTACGAATTCAGGATAAGTTCTTCCTACTTAGCTTTGCACGTTGAATGCGAGGCATCTCTCAGCATGAAATCATGACCTTCATAGCATAACCGCAAAGACGAATTTAAACTGATCCTGAAACGGAAATTGAGGCTGAAGTAACATCGATACAGGGGCATCTGCTCGTACTCCAACAGGGACACTTCAAGTGCAACCCATCAGGACTTCAATCCGACGGGCGCGAAAAGTGAAAGCTCTTCGGGAATGGCTGCGAGCATGGGTGAGACGTGGGTGAGTTGAGTTGAGGTGAGGTGCCAGTAGTCACCAGGACATCGTTACCATAAAAACCAATGAAATTTCGCTTAGGCTCGCTGCGTGCTGCGCTTTACGAGCAGTCCCCAAGGCCGGCAAGGCCGGAGTAAGAGCCACTGCCTCCGCCTACGCCTCGCAGCGACGGCGACAGCGCGAATTCGGCATTGTAAAACCTTCAAATAAAAGCCAAACGCACTAATGTTCTTAACGGGAATACGCGTTTTCGTATAACTTCAAGTTGGACGTTCGAATAATAAAAAAAAGTAACAAACATAAGTTACCCTCGGCCTGCCAAAGAATAAATACCCTTGCAGGCATGCTCGTATAAATGTGATATATCTGATCATAACCAAAATCTTCCCAGTCAGTACAAAGAAGTAGCATTCAAACTAATCAAGGGGTGTTGTTAACTTAAAAATAGATATATAGCTGAGTGTAAATATATAGGTGTATTCACTTAGGGCCCTTAGTATATACATATATTACGTAATCACATTTTTGTCCTTTTGATACCCTCCCAATCCCACATATAATCAAGCGTTATCATTTAGCTGACCTCCCTCCATCTTCCCCACATATGATTACATAATCATCAAAAACTAACTTCCTCGGGGAAAAAATACATGCATTCACAAGTTTACCTATTTACTCCCTGTTTTTTTCTAAGATCAATTTGAAGAAGGATTCATTACAATCAAATTATAAATGAATGTAGTTCCAAAAACATTCATTTATAATTAGATTGTAATGAATCCTTGACTCGTCGAGCTCACGATTTGAAGAAGGATTCATTACAATCGAATTATAAATGAATGTAGTTCCAAAAAAACATTCATTTATAATTAGATTGTAATGAATCCTTCTTCAAATCGAGAGCTCGACGAGTCACTATGTCGAGAAAGTGTCTTATTCCGTATGCTTTTTATATTCTGATTAAACAATTTGTTTTTAAAAAGGCGCGAAATTTGGAAAAAAATGGTCCTGAAAGAGGGCTTTTAGATGGATTACGTAATCATATGCCAAGTACCCTCCACACCCAAGTAATCAAACGTAATCATATTGTTGACACTCCCCACCCCCTTGATGATTACGTAATATGTGGACGACCCGTTGTATTAAACATAATTTCGATCCGTTCTGTCCCGATATATGTATTCATCGATTTATCGATGTTATTTATCGATAGTTTTTAACCTTACTGATTTATTCCATTACAAACATAATCAAACATGACTGCAAGTGCCCTTCATTAATACTTTGAATATAAGTATATTATTACGATTTTCAAGATACCAACTGTAAATATTGGAAACCATAGATAGTATCGTAGATTTGGGAGCAGCACTAGTTCGAGATCTTGATATAGAATATACTCCAATAATAGAGGTGCAAGGACCCTTTGGGATCGAAAATAACCTCATCAATATGTTGCATAGTTGGTGTCTAAACTAACGTACCCTCTTACAATGAAGAGAATAGAGCTTTGCTGTCGTTTGGCCGTCGCAGCGACTGCCACTGGCCACTGCTACTACCTCTGCCTGTGCCTGTGCCGCAGCCGCAGCTTCTGCCCCTGCCACCGCCCCTCCTACTTCCATTTGAGGTCTCATGTGCGACGGCGACACAAGTTTTTATTCCTTTGTTTAGAATAAATATAAATGTGCACGTGTTTTGGCAATGCCTGCGTTTTAGTGGTGGTAAACGCAGCCCCCCATCCCCCGCCACACCATTGGAGGCTAGGTGTGGGGGGAGGGGTTGATGCGGCGCTGGGGTTGCTGGCGCAGTTAAAATTTAATGTTTCCATATCGATATGTGGCATGAATCTGCCGTCCAACTGCTCCTGCTCGTATATGAAATAACATTTCGAACAGCGCGGTACGTGCTGAAGACGTCGCTGCCTCAGTCGCGGCTCGGACGCAGTCGCTGCGCAGCCGCGATAAGCGCAGTGCGGCCTCTACAAATGACAGGGGCTGAGCAGCGGGCACGGGGAGTAGTGTGGGGTGCGGGGATGGGGATTGGAATGGGAATGGCTGTTTAGTTTAGGCTGCAAATCTAAGAGTGTCCTGGGCGCCAGCTGTAATCGTCAGCCACACACAAAGAAAAAGTGGGCGTGAGTGAAGCTGAGGCCATGGGTGTAGTCGCGATCTGCACTAGGGGGACAAGGGTATGCATTTCGAAGTACACCAACAACTCCAGTAAGTTAAACAGAACAGAAGCTAATTCTAGTCTGAACCAAGTACGAGTACAAGCTTGGTTATTCAATAAGCTTAAATTTCATTTATAATCAAAAAGATGTGGGAATTAGGTCTTTCAATTTACTCTGAAGGGGAGGTTAGTTGCCGTGTCCCGCCCTGGCTACGCCCCTGGCCGAGGCTAAGTCTCGATATGTGGCACGGCGGAAATCGGTGGCGTGTGCATTTGCCTATGAATATCTCATGAGCTGTGGAGCTCACGCAACTGAACATTTCTTTTTACTTTGCATAAGTTCGCAATGGCGCAAATTCTAATCAATATCCCCTGCATCCACAAGATAAATATGCAAGGATGTGGGGCAACAAGGAGCAAATCGAACAATGCTGCCTCAACGAAGTCAGTTTGACTCTTGATTGTTTTTATCAATTGGTTTGCATACTCGTAACATTCAAATATGTTTAAAAGAATAACTTAAAGTAAGAGCAAAACAAAAATACCCAAGCCAACAACAACAGTACACATCTCATTATATAATATGGGATCTGCAGATACCTTGTTTATTGAAGAAGTCCCTTCTATCTGACTTAGTAATTTTCTGGTTCTAATCGGCACTTGACTCTGTCGAACTGGTGACTTCGAATTTGTGGGCTATTATAAGTATGAGACGTGTCTAACGCATTGAAGGAGATGTTTCACACCTCATAAAGTATATACATACTTGATCACCCTAGCCGAGTCATCATCTATCCAGTTTATAGTCTGTCCGACTGTCTGTTTCTTCAATTTAGTTTCCTAGTCGCAGTGCATGTTATAACAGATCGGATCGGATAACTTTAACATAGTATAACTGCCATAGAAACTATCAGCAAAGACTGAGCTGTATCAAAACCAATTTGATTTTCGAAGATATCTCAAATAAACTCATCAATTTTTAGTTGCGTTGTGGATGATCACAAAATTTTGTCATAAATCGAAAATATATAAAATATATATCTGATAACAGTTACTCTTTGTTTATATTAAGCTAAGTGCCAATCGATGATAAATAAAAAAAGTTTATTCACAAGTGTTTGTGGGTTAAATCTCGTCTTAATGCTTAACTCCATCATAATAGAAAACTGTGAAAAAACTCAGCTGCACACCTCTTGTTCTCTGGCAGTCAGTCAGTCAGGACATATTTGTTGTATATATACGATTCCATATGAAACAAATCTCCGTACCATACAAATTGATATATTTAAACAACTCAATGCACTTACATGTATATTTTGTGAACTTGGGTCGCCTCAGACCAGGGTTGAGGGCAAGTCCGATCCGCATTGGATCAATATAAACCTTCGGCGATCGGTGGAACATTAAGTTTCTGTAGAAGAAGCATATACATACAGTATACATGTCATGCAAGTAATTAAAGTAACAAGGGCACACTGAAGGATGTTTCTAAAAAAAATACAGTCAGTAGGCTCTAATATCGTTGCGGTTGTATTAAAAAAGAAAAGGAGAAAGAACAAATGCATATTAATATGACTAAATCTACTTGGCTATTGGTACTCATCCTGAATGCTAGCCTATATATATATATTCTTTATGGGGTCGGAAAGTCCTTCTGCATGTTTCAACCTTAATACAAAGTTTATTCCAGAAATGAGCTTCTTGCCCAAGAGCTTAGTTGGTTGGAAACTGAAATAAACTTTTAGAAAAGCTAACTACGAAAGCTTGAGGTCCTGTGCTTACAAAAAGCTTTAGCGTTGTCTAGCGAGCTTATTGGCATTGTGTTCAAGTCCTGGGTTACGACTTAAGCTTTACTGTAAGGAAATTCACTCAACAAATGAGCTTTTTGCCGACAAAGAGCTTAGTTGGTTCGAAACTGACATTGCATTTTATAAAAGCTAAGCGCGAAAGCTTGAGGTCCTGTGCTTAGCTTTAGCGTTGTATATCAAGCTTATTGGCATTGTGTTCAAGTCCTTGGTTGCGAATTAAGCTTTCTTGTAAAGAATTTCATTCAAGATACTCATTATTCATCAATATAAATTATTTGGATCGACTTAGTCGTATGTAAAGCACAGATAAAGCTTCTCTTCTTGCATTTATCCTAACAGGATACAGAATTTTTGACAGGCTTAACTACGCCAATGGTTTGATATCCAGGTCCCCGTCGTTAATCAGTTGCACGTCGATTCCCGATCCCACGCAGCTTGAAATTTTCCTTATAGCATTACAAATTTGCTTTACAAATTTAGCATTTGATTTTTTACATCATCATATAACTCTTAAAGTGTGACAAAGTTTTGAGATTGATAAAATACTACTATTGTAGTCAATATAAATATTCCAATCAGCATACACAATAGAAAAAACAAGCAAATATTTCCATTTTTAAGTTGTACACATCTGGTCTCAAGATAGTGTTATAAAACTCTCGTATAATAATAAAACACAGTAAATTGTTTCTTTTTTAGAAAAGGGATTTTGAATTTATTTAAGTATTATTTCTGTGAGTTGAAGCCTCCAGGTTTGTTGATTAAGGGTTAATGCAAGCACTTTTACGTTTACACTGTGAGGATTGACATTACATATACATATAAGAATTAATAATATTGTAGGTATTTGTAGGTCTACTCGCATGTGCGAGAAGGTACACACACACGAGAATGTATGTATGTATATGTAGGTATATTGTGCTGACTGCAACTCTATATAGAACATGTAGTACATTGTCTGTTATTGAAGGAGTTAAGCCCCCTTACGAGTATTTCGACATCACATGTATGTAAATAAGTAGTAATCGAATGGTTGGGAACATTTTTTGAGAAGTGCTTGCAGCCGTCGTGAGTACTCAAGGTAAACAGTTAAATACAATTAGTAAGTTTGATTGTTTATATAATTTTTGTTTACGAGTATAGGAGACGCCCATATGCATATGTACTGAAATACTATCGATAGTATCGAACTCGGTTCTCACCATCGATTGTTTTAACATCCATCGATAGTTGTAACTTCTGTTGATGCTTTAGTTTTGTATAATATTATTTGATATTCGTCAATCCTTTGAATTTGTAGTAAGTATTTGGGCTTAAGCCATGTTATTTTGAACTATCGATAGTATCGACTATGGAAAAGTTCGAGTGGGACCACTATCGATAGTTCTGCAGCACTAATATGCAGGTATAATGAATTCTGATTCGGTGCATCTGTCGTATTTGCTAAGAACACATCGCTCATATTGCATTTAGTTGGGGATTTAGTTTTGTTTTGTTTTGGTTTAGGTATAATTACAAGCTAATGTAAAGGTTGGTTATCCATGCTCGAGTCTGGTGTCAGCTTGGGCTTCTACCAAATAATTGTAAGCATTATTCTAACTTGCACTTAGATGCACATTAAATAATTCAAAATGGTTACAAAAATGGGTACGAGTAGGTGGCGACGTTTTGATTTGTTTCTCTTTGACATACATACGAGTAATTGTGTATAATAAATAAGTTTACTTTTAAAATAATATATGCATATATATACATACGATACAATGTTGTATAATCAAGCGTATCTCTAATAAACGTCGCCGGATTTGTATTTCTTTATATGATGTTTACTTTATTTTGGTTTAGGTTTTGTTTTCGCTTTTTCTTTTGTTTTTAGTGCAAGTTCACATAAATTCAGTCGTGATTAAACATTTACTTTAAATTTCTTCATTTGTTTTTTTGCCTTTTGTTTGTTAAATAAAGCTCAAGGTAGTAATGCAAACCGGGCGCTACACACAACGAGACTGCCTTCGTTCTACACATACATACATACATATATACACACATACATATGCATATATATATGTATATAGTATATATAGTATAGTATATTATCAGACATAAATGCAGCTCGAACTTAGTGTCAAAAAGTAAGTTGCTTAATAATAAATTATGAACACCAATAATCATCCTTGCTGAATACATACATTTTATAGACAAATGCCAACGAATTCTATAAAGATTTGTTCCTTCCTTCTTTTTGCGAAAACTTAAGTTTAATATACTCGTAATAGGTAATCTACCATTATCACCTAGTTGATGCGAAGTGCTGTTATCATAATAATACTTAGATTCAAAAAGTATGCCAACAATTGCGATCAATTTACATTTGGGTATTCACGACAGCAGATGAGTCGATGGATCGATGGATCGATGAGTTGGTGAGTTCTTTTCCGTATCCAGCAACAAAATGCAACGGCACTTTTGTCACCACTTCTCCTGAACTCTGACCCTTCTCTCCATTTGTGGGATCAGACGGTGAGTCTCGCGTTGACAGATGTAAGCAAAAAAATGCTGCAAAATTGATATTAGTTTTGGGGGAAAATGCGGCCACACTCTAAGTTGAGCAGGCTGTTTGATTTGACATTAGAATTTGAACTAACCGCTCAATATTGTTTACAATAGATGTACACTTATTTGCGTGATATTCAAGCAGAGCATCGTGTGAACCCAGCAACCAACCAACTCATCGGCCCATCTCTCTAAATATATACGTATCTCTCTCGAGTATACCCCAATAATACAGATATAAGCATGGGCGCAACGCATGAACTAGGTGTACACTCAATCTCCTGCCAAATATCCTGATAGCTCAAAATATGCATTATCATCCTATGTCTCTCGTAATTTAGCTCAAAATGGGGAGTTCCGCAAAGTAATTGGGAAAATATAGTATAGATAGTTAGTTAAAATCTCTCGCAATTCAATCAAGCGCCTCAATAACTACCTATGTATCCTCATGCTGCTCTGAGATACATATACATATATATAGTATAGTATTATTGTACATACTTGTGTTACTTTCAGAATTCTGTATTCGCTACGATAAATGAGCGTATGTATATTGCCTTAGCGGCAAGTGTCTTTATCATAGTCCGATTAACCGGTATAATTATATATTTTATTGTTATTGTAAGCACAATTAAAAAACAGCTAAACAGCTAAAAGTACATTTATAAACGTTGCTTTACGTTTGATCCTAACGTTGTTCTTGTAGTAATAGTATTGTTATATATCTTATTATTCATTTATATCTCGTTAGTTCTGAATGTGTTGTTGTTGTTTATACATACATACATAAGTATATCTAAGAATCTGGTGTTTGCTATATTGTATCCTTAGTATACCATTGATACACGTAGTACATAATTATTAATTATATAATTCAATTGCTGTTCTTTGCTTGTTGTTCCTCTAGAATCTAGACTAAGAAATGTTGGCGGTGCTTCGTTTTGGTGTTTGCTCCACATTCATTGCATGTGCTCCTCCATTTTGATCTCATCGATTCCATTTGATTTCACTTGACTTGACTTGACTTGATTCAACTATTAAGCGTATTGATGCACTCTTCAAATGCGGAAGGCAGAAGGGAAGCCAAAAAGTGAACTACTCCTAGTATATTAGAACACAAACTAAGCGTTTGAGTGGATCCTTAGAAGAGCGCAGTGTTTTTTTTTCTTTTTTCTTTTTGATAGTACAATACTATTGTCTTAAATATACCTGTGATTAATTGTAATCATTGCTAAAAGACATCCCTAAAGGGCATATTTAAAACAAGATCAATTTCCGCTCTAGTTTTCAATCGATTGACGGACACACACACCATTGCCACATTTAAGTATTGATTATTTTAATAGAGTTCATCATTAGATAAATCAAATATACGATAAGTCTTGAGGAATATGTTGACTTGCATTGGTTTGCTTCATAGAGTTGCCAAACTATCGATAGTACTCGTTGAAGCTCTCCCAAGGAATACTATCGATAGTTTGACATCACTATCGCCTAATACTTAGTGAAAAATTCATCGCTTTGCTCATACAGGTTTATTCATAGCATACACATTTCCTTGTCTTCCTTTTCCCATTAACAAAATGCGTTCTGAACTTCTGTTCTAAGGTTCGTGTGTTGCCCTTGCGAAATACGAGTAATTAGGAGAAAAAAAAGTTGGGAATTTTGAAAATGATAAACATACCAAATTGATGTGATAAATGATTGACTGATTGATTGATTGACCGGTTGACGAGTACGAGTACGAGAAAATAATATGTTTGCTTAATATCCAATTGATAACAAAAGGCTCAGGTAGTTGTTATTGTTGTTGTTGTTGTTGTTGGTTGTTCTTGATCATGTGCTGGGTTGTGGTGTGTTATTAGAACATGATGTTTGATGATGGGAATTACATTTTGGGTTCGTATGCACACGCTCTAAGTATTAGCATTTAAATTCCAAGACTGCAATTAGACAGAGAGAGAGAGAGAGACAGCGTGAGAGAAAGAGAGTGTGAGATAGCGAAAGGGCAGCTTCAATTATTAGGTACTCAAACTAAAAGCCAAGTTAATAACAAACAAGTAAGGAAGAACAAATATCTTCGGGTCACCGAAGATTGATAGTTATTTCTCCTGCGACAGATGTACGACTTTAGAGACTTACAATCTTAACAATAATTCTTCTGTTAACTGGTAAAAAGCGCCTTTAAACGCATTGCAATTAAATTCGACGTACTGAACTCTCAGCAGTAAAGTTTCCATACAACTATTAATACAATTTTTGATTGATTATTCCTATATGGTGGTTTGATATTGACTCTTTTTGGCAAGCTTGAAATGCTTGAAATTTTGAAGGGCCTGTCTCGACTCTAAAATGTCCAACGTTCCTATTGCTGCTATATTATAGTTTTTTGATCGGGCCAAAATAAAGGCATCTGCATCGGTCTGAACAGGATATACTCTATTGGGTTGCAAGTGGCCTTCAATCATTTACGAGTTTTGAGACATTTGAATACTCTTTGGGAGGGTATAAGTAAGCAATACGAGTCAACCCCGATTCCTCACGTTCACGTCAAGGTTTAGTAAGTTAGCAATTGCTATATTATCTTCGCATTAACAAGGTAAAAGAGTTTTGCACCTACATAAATGATGTAGAAGGAGGTGCGATCAATTTTCAAACTTAAATGTGAATTCCCAGCTGTTCAGAGGACACGAAATGTCAAAAATGTGCATATTGAATGCATATCAAGGTGACAACAAATGAATTGATTCATTTCAAGGTGGCAACAAATCAATTATTTAACGCCTAGTATTTACTTCTGGTCAATATTATTTACTGTAAATTATTCAGGCTGTTAAGGCGAAGGAGGTTCATGTAAACGTGAACATGAGAAAAAGGCTTAAATCGCAAATACATATACGTGTGTAGGAAGGATTATGTATAAATGTGTGTATGTACAAAAGAACAAAAGTCTTTAGCTGGTATATACATGTATATATATGTATGCTTTCTTAGAACTGAAATATTCAAGGATATGTGCACGCACTGGCAAATTTACATAAGTAGTAGTAGTAGTAATAGTAGTATGTAATTGAGCTGGAAAACTATCGAAATTCGATAGTAACAGATGCGATCGATAGTATCGACATAATTCGAAGACAACATTGAGAGGTTATAAAGCACATTTAAATAATTGAATGGCAAGTTTAAGAGAAGACCATCGATACTATCGATAGTGTGTGATCGATTGTTTTCCAGTTGCATAAAATACAAATACAAATCCAAATCCAAATACACGTCCTTCGTCCTGGAAGTTGATCGTTTACAGTTTGTGGTTGAGTTGGTCGAGTTAATCTAAGTATAAACCCGTATGTACATGGACTTACTGTTCGATAAGATTAATTTAATTAAACTAATAAAGTTCTACGTCAAGGCTTGTCGCGTTAAATGTGTATAAAATTGGCATCGACTAATGCAGTATAGTACTTATACATACATACATACATATTTATCATACATTTAATTGAATTGTACATCAAAGTGTTATTATGGGTACATTGTAGAAAGAGTAAATTCAAAAAGATGTACTTACATACGAGTACATACATAGTAGATGTCATAGAGCATATAAAAGCGTTATGTAATTTACATTTGTTGAATGTACACACAGGTTATGTAAGATATTGTATGAACGCTTTATATATGTAGTATCTTTCTCTGATTTCAAATATTTACTGCGATTATTCTATGCTCATTTTGCATATCAATATCATAAGACGAAGTGTCCTATGAATTCGACATATGTATACACGATAATTAAACATTTCATGATATTGTGATAGACGCAGCCAACTAATAAACTGCGTACTTATTGTGTGTAGCATCTCACTGCAATTGATATCTTATAATTTGTAATTAATGCAAAAACAGGGACATTTTTGAGTTTGCAAACAGGAAGAGATCATGGTTGCCATAGCATAATTGGAGTACGCCATCATTGCTGATTAACAAAATATGAATTGTTAACTTCTTGTTAATTGTTCAATACGAATTTGATTGCCAATCTGCGACTGGGTACAAACATTGCTTCAAATGGCGTGATGCCATGCGGCCAATTAAAAAGCAACAGAATGCAAATAGATAACAACACACTTATCAGCATATCAGTTATTAATGACTTTGCAATTACTGGTAGGCCAAATGGCCTAATTGGTTGGAGGTGGAGCTGGAGCCCCCTCACATCAAGTGCACTACAAATACCAATACCAATACCAATCTGTACATACGAGTATGTGCAAGTATATGTATGTACGCACTAAAAGCGTTGCTTTTATCGCGGAAGATAAGAATGCGAATGATCCAGTTGTATCGCTAATTGCGGGCAGATATGGCATTTAATCACTATTGTACAGATTGTGGGCAATAGGAAGGCGTAACGCCTGAAGACAACGGAAGCTGTGGAAGTTGCAAGTGTGTAAATCGCCAAACTATCTTGCAGCTATCGTCGTTTTGACAATCCTACTTGCTGGCAATGAAGTTAAATGTTTGCAGAGCGTGTATTTATGGCATGACACAAATTCGCGTGAGATAGTGTGTGAGAAAACGAAAGAAAGCGTAACATAGAGACGGGATGAGAGACAGAGGAGAGAGAAATGCGACTCGCCCGATGCAGATGCACTTTGCTTACATTCGCGATCCCTTCTGCTGCAGGACCTTGGCGCGATCATTGAGCTCGAGCTCACGGCCAGCTGTAGAGCCGCACTCCTTGGAGACGACGCAGAGAAACTCATTGTTCTCGAAGGGACCATAGTTGGAGTATTGCATGCCGACGCTAATCAACTGTTCGAAGCGCCAGCCATCCGACAGCGTTGAGATCATCTAAGGACGAAAACAGTTAACTATGGATAGGCCTTATATCACAAACGAGAAGCTCACCTGTGTCAGTTCCTGTTCGCGGCATTGCAGCACGCGATAAACACGCTTCTTGTCTGCGTGCGGCCTCTGTGAGTCAGGAAAGAAGATTCAGATTCAGATTCAGTTTCGATTTCAATTTTCCATTTCAATATATATTCATACAACTCACCTGATCCCTGTGACTTATGCACTCCTTGAGCAATGCAATTAACTGCGTTACATTGTAGAACTCGGCCTCCTCCAGCACGCCCTCCTCCGAAACGCCATCCAATACCAGCTTGCCGTGACGCAGATAGTTAAGCACGGGCGCGAAGTACTTGGGGTCTCTGTCAATCAAGTATGCGCCCGTCTCATCCTGTATGCAAATTAGAATACAAATGAACGCAAAAGAGGAAACCAATTAGTCATGACAATCAAATTGCATTGACAAATACAAATGAATGAATGCATTTGTAATTTGTAACTCGTAATTCGTATTGGAAATGTGTTAGTTTCGATTCATTCATTGGGCGAGTGAATGGAACTGCATTCGTTGTTGGCTGCTTGGCTGCTTGGGTGAGTGTGTTTAACAGGCAACTGTTTTTCCTACACACACACACACACTTTGGCACACACTTGTGTGTACTATCTGAGTGCACTTGCTCCCACTTCTGTGCCCAGCTGTCTCTGTGTGGCGCACTCGACAGCAAAGACATTCTGTCTGTTTCTGTCCATTGTGCTTGATATTGAGGGTATTATAGTTCTATGCCAAGATGTGTAACGCCAACATCATAGCACTAAATCAGATTACAACCGTTGTGATTATGTTTATGTTAATGCCCCGATTCGATCTCTCTCGATCCATCTCTAGTGCATATAGTACTTGTTTTTTATCAGGTTGATGAGTCAAGTGGATATAGTGGATATAGTGGATATAGCCTTATCCGTTAGTCTGAACGTCTCTCAGTTATTCAGCTTGGGAGCCAGAAAACCATATTATACAGCCGCTATTGAAATGAAAACTTGATATTGTAGCAATTGTAAGTCCTGTGAACCTAAGAAGGTTAAGACCAGATATCTTTCTAGCACAGCTGCCATAGGAGGTATTAGATTGATAGGTCCACAAGGGTATCCAGTCTTCGGTTCTCCAATTGTGCCGAATGAATGATGAATGCGAGAGATGTCAGTCAACCAACTGGCCAAGCAGCTAGGCAGCCGACGGCCATCTGGCCAGCTATATGTTGGCCTTTTGTTCATTGTTGATAATTTTGAATTTTTCTCTTCTCAAGCAATTTAAGCACCAAAACTCACAGCAGACGACGGAGCGCCCCACGTCGCCTCACAGACCCATCGTTCATCTGGCTGATGTATGTATGTTCGTAAAGGTGTATGTGTGTGTGGGTGCCTTAATTGGCGAGCAGTGGACTGGGGCTGGGGCTGCCTTGGCATGCGAAAGGTGGTGGGTGGTGGGCGGTGGGGGGTTTAATCAATAACAAAAGCGGGCGCACGGCGCACTAAGAAAAACAATCAAACATTTAGACAAACAAACATGCAAACTTTTTATTGAACTATTTAAACTACATATTTGTGCAACACACACGAAATCGCAATCGCAATCGCAACAAATGTACATATGTATGTATGTATGTACAGTGGGGAAAAAAGGACACGTACAGCCCGAGTTTCTTGGCAAAGGCAAGGGAACGTACGTACATAAACTAAACAAGTAAGAATGCCATAGTTGAGCGTACCCGACTGCAAAACTCCCTGTACCCAGGTCAAAAATTACCGATCGCATCTTTGTACACTTACACACACACACACACACATACACAAATACGCTTAGAAACACAGCGCAAGCGAGACATTTTCAGTACTGAATCTTCTTTTGTGAATAACTTCCGTGTTTATTATCCGATTGACTTGAAATTTGGAAAGTGGATTAAGAGTGACTAAAGTATTGTACAAACCAAATCCCAAAGCTATACCTTTAAAAGTGTGGCTGTAAAACGTTATGATCGACTTGCGGGGAAACAGGGGGAAACAAACTTGATCTGCATATGGTATACAGGAACATACATATCAAATTAGATGTCTCTAGCTCTTATAGTTACTGAGATCGACGGGTTCATACAGACGGAGAGACGGACATGGCCAAATCAAAATCTCTTTTGACACTGGTCAAGAATATATATACTTTATAGGGTTGGCGATGTCTCCTTCTGCCTGTTACATACATTTGCACAGATACAATACCCCCTTTTTACCCATTTTATGAGTACAGGGAGTAATAAATGCCATTGAATTCCATATAATAAAATTCACCCTAAAAGCCAGAAAAAATTTCTGTTTAATAGAAATAATTTCTAAATTTGAGATATATATATCTGAAATTCAGAAAAATATATGGTTTATGGTTTACTGCCTTTGGCTACAAAATATGACGATTTTATACATTTATTTTTCTGAGTGTGGGCTGGCGGTTTCATAACATGCGGAGAATTCCAGATCAGCCAGGTCTTCTCAATGGCCGCCGTATGTTTTGGGTCATTGTCTTGGTAAACTCTGAATCTGGTATGTACAATACTATTGTTATATAAAATACAGACCTGTTGCGGTTTCTGTTGCTGTTGAGAAAGGACTCCATTCACAAGCTCAACAGCAAAAATGAAAATCAAAGCATTGAGGGAAATTCACTTGCGCAACATTTTGTTGAAACCGGAAACCGGCAAAGGTCTGATGGTTTAGTTGAATTTAATAAGAATATATGTATGTATGTATAAATCGAAAATCATGTAACGCAATTAGAAGCCAGAGCCAGGCCAGTATTCAGTTGATAATCAATTGCATAATCACCGTCAGAGTTGGCCATCTTCCGAGTACCGAAGCTATATACCCTAGCACCAATGTTTTTATACAAATCTCAATTTTTGTGGGTCGGTTTTGATCAAATTTATAGGAAACTATTTGAAGTATAATAAAACTCTCACTTAGTTTGAATGTTACAATACAAAAACTCATTTTTCACCCAGTCCTATGTGATATAATAGTCAGATTTTGACCAAACATGGTCACATTGTAAAAACTCTTTAGAGATTCGGTTTGGGTAAGTTTGGTAAGGATACATTCATAAACAAACAAGTTTTACATACAAAAACTTATTTTTCACACGATCATATGGCAACTATGTGATTATAGTTATCTGATTTTGAGACTAGAGACTTTGTTTGGGTAAGCTTGATAAGGATACATCCATAAACAAATAAGTTTTTCATACAAAAACATAGTTGTCGAACGATCTTTCCTATGGCAGCTATATGTTATAGTGGTCCGATCCGGCCGGCTCCGTCATATGTACTGCCTGCCTGGTCTTTACCAAGCTTCATTACGATATCCTTAAAACTGAGAGACTAGTTCGCATAGAAACAGATCACATCTACTGGGATATTCATGCTGATTCAGAATATATATACTTTGTTGGGTCGGAAACGTCTCCTTCAGTCTAATAGACACAGTTTGAGACAAAAGTATAATACCCTCTGTTAGGGTATAATAACGAGCATAATCTGATACGAGAGTACGTAACTAATTATATCGAGTTTTCATTTTATAATTCTCTTACGTTATCCAATTAATTCGATAAAGGAAAGTATATATGTGTATATATATATATACGTAATCATGTTTTAATCCTTTGCATTTCATTGATTACCAAACAAAGCTGCACTTCGATGTTTGTTGTTGACAGTAAGTATGAATATATACTTATAGTATATAGTATGAATATATTTATATTTATAATATATAGATATATTGGCTGGGTCGGGCAAACGTTCGCTCGTTCGTTTGTTTGTCGAATTTGTTTATAAGGCTGCCCAATGGGAATAGGAATGGGAATGGTATGGCAAATATTGTAGTATAATCCAAACGTGGCAGATACAATGCGAGTCTTAGCCACATTTACTGCGCCATATAATATTCAAATGTGCCTGATGCTTGTTTTTCCATTTTCTTTTTGCTTTTCGGACGCTGCACAAGGAGGTACAAGAGTAGAAGAGTATCAGCAACAGCCCCTGCCTCTGCCCCTGCCCCCAGCCAGCTTTCCACCCACGAGTCCTGCAAGGCAGCTATCCTTAACCACTCTCAACACTACAACCCGCCAAGGACGCAGCTAGCTCAACAACAACGTCAGAAATAGCAAAAGAGCAAAACTAAAAAAATAAAAACATGTTGAAAATGTTTTCTTGGGTGTGCTCGACTAGGAGATATCCTGCCTTCACTAGTATATAGAATATCTTCTAAATCTAAAACTATAACTAACTAAAAATGTGTTTACCCCTTTTGTTTTTTTGTTATTTTAAAACGTATTCAATTCAAAAACTATTTGTTTGTCTTTGGAGCATCATTTAATAGAATTTTGGAAAATTATTTCACAATTGTTTATATCCCAATTTGATTAATTTTATACTATACTTATTAGTGTCTTGAGAAACTCTGCTTTTTCAGGCAACTTCCGAGTATTTCTGATCAGAATCTCAAAAATGGGCACGGCATGGTTTATACCATTGTGAATGGATGCAGGGCAGCAACGCAGTCTGCACCTCCGCCTCCGCCTGCGTTGCTGCCTCAACCGATGTTACAGTAAACTTGTTTTGGATACAGATACATTGGACAGATACTATATAAACTGTGTATGTATGCAGGCACATATAGGATATGTATATATATATATGTGTGTATGTATGTAAAAAGAGCCGAGAGCTAGTTCAACGCATCCAGCGAAACCCACAAACAAACGTCGACGTTGACTTCGGCGCTGACTGCAGTTTAAGTTGGCCGTGGCTGCTGCTGTTCTTGCAGTTGCTGCCGCTGCTGCTGCCGCGGCTGCTGCTGTTGCTGCAGTTGTTGTTTTTGTTTTGTGTTTTTATTGTCGTGTTGTTGGGGTAGTAATTGTTGGCGGAATGACCTGCATTGGTAGTGTTGTCAGTGTCTGTGTTTGTGTGCGCATTGGCTTACAATTTTGGTGTTGGATTTATGACTATAATTATAATTATAGCTGGCAGCTATGAGCGCAGTGTCCGCTGTTAATAGTTGTAGGCAGGCATGCATGTATTGTGTGTATGTATGTATGTATGTATGTGTGAGTTACTCACCCGATCTGATATCAAATCACAGTCCTCCTGAATGAGGCGCGACAGAAATGAATTTGGGTCACGGGACAGCGTCGTTTTAGTGGTCAGAAAGTAGGTCCCACCCACATTCAGCTTGACCCATTGGTCTGTGCCCTGTTTCTTCAGCACATTTGGGCTCTTGCGTGAGTTTATAAACACTGTGCTCATATTGCTGTTGTTACTGGGTCTGGTATTGGTATTTGTATTTGTATTGGTATTAGTATTTCGCTTTATATGCGTCCGTTGATGCTGTCTTTATTGTTATTATTCTTGCGAAGATTAAGATGATGATGATTGCTTTTATGTGAATTCAAATGTCACAATTGCACTTGCGTTCGCACTTGTTTGGAGCGCGCCTTCGTCTTGTCTTCTTCTTATTTGGATCCCGTTTGTTATTGTTATATTGATGGCTTGCAATTGCTCGTTAGCATACAACTAATGCTCATACATATGTATATATATATATATATATATATGTGTATATGTATATGTATATGGATATCTAGGTATATATACACGTGGTTGCCCTAGTCTGTAAACGGACGTAACCAGTACAGGCAATTAGATTCCTTCACGTCTTTATTGTCGTCGTCGTCGTCACCTTTTTTGAAGTTTCAATCCCTTGCGTTGCGCAGCGTTGCCTTGAGATTATCTCTTGCTTGCTTGCTTGCGTTGTTTGTGCAGCACCAATTTAGGTCTTGCAATTGCTTTGGGCCTTTGTGGCAACTACTCGGGTTGTGATTTCTGCGATGTCTACTCTATTCTACTTTATTCCGCTATTCTGCGCGTCCTATCTGTCTGTTCAGCCACGTTTCACTAAGTGCAACTCATTTATGTCACCGTTCCATTTGCGTTTGCTGATGGCAAATTATTTTTCATTGAACATTAAAAAACAAAACACTGGCAAAGAGCGATTGCCTGTGGTGGTTGGTCGATAACTTCTCGATAATTTTTTTCATCCACAAGGGCGAAAATTGCTAATGCAACTCTGAGCGACCAACTTGCCCATTTGAGCAATCTAAGATATCGATACTCTTGTGTGCAACTCTTGCGTCAACCTTGCGAAAAAGCTGCGTGCTATGAGGTCAGCTGTTCTGCTTAATAACACTTAATAACACTATTCACACAATGGATACTAGCTGGCTGCTATACAACAGCCCCCTATTTTGAATGAATTATTCAAAAGAAATTTACATTAGTGCTGGTCTGGGGCAACAAACGTTGCAAAATCTGTAGGAAATTTTAATACAACTTCGCTTATTATGATGTATTTCATCGATTTACAAGCGGCTTATGTTTATGGGTCTAGATTGATTTCCCACAAAATTTAGGGAAAACATTTTTGGTCGACTTTTCTGGCAAATTATTTTGACTTAAGATAGAAAATTTTAATGCATTTTTCCTTTATATATTTTGAGCATTAAAATTAAGCATGATCATCTTCTTAAATTTTAATTTCGCGGCATCAAAAGCAAGAATATATGTTAAATATTTTACCATATAAACTTATATGGCAGGTTTCTACCATAGAAACTACCATGCCCCATATGTGGCAGAGTACCATATCGTGTGACCGCATCTTAAGAACTTGAACCAATTTCAAAACAAAATCCAAGTCTAATGAGTGTCAATGATCGCGATCTTGAGGGCCGTGGGTGTGTACCCACCTTTGGAGACAACAAACAGTAAACAAAACAGGTGACAATTCTGGCACTGACGCTGACGCCGACGCAGACGCTGACGACGACGTCGCGTTGCGTTGCGTGGTGACGCCTGCGCAAAGCGAAAACCGCGGAAAACTGGCACGGTCGCATTTAGTTGGTGCGCAGCTCTTGGACGGCGTTGACGTGAGCAGAGAAACCAAAGCTAGCAAATATGATGCCGGTTGGAGCTACGAGGAGGCTGACTAGTCTGCTGCTGGCAGCGACGCTGATGCTTTATCTGGCGCTGGATTGCGCAAGCGCGTCGCCGTCGCCCATGTTGTATAAGCGTAATCCGGACGAGAAGTATGAGGCGGGTGAGTGGTGGAGTGCTCACCTCGAGTCACACTTGTGCCGCTAAACGGGGTACTCCCCTTCTCCCCTTGATCTTCATCTTGCCAGACCTGGTAGCCGTCTCCTCGACCGTTATTCCGCTGACAGTGCTCGAGGTGAGCTACGGCCTCGGCGGCAAGCCAAGCGATGAATACAAGGCGGCCTACCTGCGCAAGCTGCGGAAGCAGGTGCTGCAGCGGGAGAAGTCCTCTGCCAGCGGCGCTGTTCTGTCCACCGGCGATGTCTCCGAGTTCCTGCCGGCGCCCAGCGATGCGGACGCCCTGATCACAGGTAGGTGCCAGCTGCCAGCTGCCAGCGGCCACTGCGCTTTCAAAAAGCGGAGAGTTGCCACGCTTTCAAATGTTTCAGTTCGCTGCGCCTTGTTTCAAAAGATGGCGCTAAATTCAAATACTGCTCGTTTGCCAAACAGTGTTACAACTGGTTTCATTCATTTCATACATTTACAATAACTTACTCGTACCATTATACAATTTACATCATCAATTGGCGAGGCCCATTTAACTTAACCTTAAATACGGTCAAATATTTGCAATGTGTGGCAACTCTCTGCAGTTGAAGATATAATGAGTTATGGAACTTAAGCTAAATATTGGACTCCACTTGCAGTGAAATCCAAGCAACTGGAGGCGGCCAAAGTCAAGGCCGTCTAGCGAGTGGAACTGGGACTGGAATTGGAGCTGAAGGTGGACTGGAGGCTGGACCGGGCCAGACTCAGACTCAAAGACTGAGATTTGTGTTGGCGTCGTCTCTGGCTTTTGAGTTGATGTTTGTGCCATGAAATCACAGCGAAAGACAATACGCAGCCGATTGGCGATATTCTTACGAAATTCAGTTAATAAAATGCGTCAACACGACGTCATTCGAAAATATTGCGAATCAAAGGCCTTGTTAAGTTGTTTTACCCAATTAGCAATCGACATTGAATCGACTCCGACGTGGGTGTCCGGATGATACAATGCCAGCTCAGCTAAGCTCAGCTCAACTCAGCTCAGCTCTGTTTGGATGATGGTTTCAGTGGGCGTTTCGAGTATTTATTTACCGTATCTATGACAAATAACCAGACATAATAACAGTACAACACTGCCTGATATGGTTAGAAGATACTTTATTTATAAACAAGTAAGAATGCTAAAGCTGAGTACACCCAACTACAAAACTCCCTGTCCCAGTTCAAAAATATCCGATCGCATCTTCGTACACTTACACACACACATACACACGGCTGTGCTTCTTCCCTTTCTCTTATAGTTGCTGAGTTCGTTCATACATACGGACAGACAGACGAACATGGCTGATACTGATCAAGAATATATATACTTTATAGGGTCGGAGATGTCTCCTCCGCCTGTTACATACATTTGCACAGATTTAGTTCCCCCTATTTACCCATTCTATGGGTACAGGGAATAAAAAAGCTGACTGAATAAGTCTTTGACTGTCAATACTTATTTTTGTTATAGGAACAACATAAATGCTATACTCTATTACGAATATAGTAAAAATTAATGCCTATTGAAAGTTATTTAGAATTATCCACTTGAACCCAAACACACATACCTAAATATATTGCCGTATTTGACATCCTCCTTAATTGAAGTCCATTATGTATTTCTTGAAGTTCACATAAAGCTCATTTGGCAAGTAGAGATCGTATTTGTATAGAACTAAGCAGGTTTAGCAATGTGGTACAATGTCTTTCAACCAATTTTTGTTTAGATCTTTCAAAACGTAAAAGGTTCATACAACAGTTTATTGAACAGAACTTTCCGGCGATTATTCCACAGTGCCAACATACGATATAAAGCTACTGTAAAAATGACATATTTCTAGCTTCTACCGCTTCATTCAAGTTAAAGAGTTTTTTATATAAATATAGATTGCCGTAATTTGAAAATGGGAAACCATGTAAAATTGTATTTGTGAACTCGTCTAACCGAGGTCCTCGAGGGTGTACCCTTGGAGTTAAAAGGATGCTGGTCATTTGCGGTGGCCTTGGCTGCATACATTTCCTGTCCAAGATGGACGGATGTGTGCCAATGAAATCGAATCACAACAATATTCAATGCAATTTAAGGCACGTCACACGCACACCCACACACACCCACACACACACACACACACAGACACACAACAGATACAGGCACCCATATGAGCAGTCCCGGAAAACACTTGTTCAATGTTGACTCGATTTCGATTGTTATGTTATGTCCTGACAAGGGAGGAGGGGGCTGGGGGAGCTATTTTGATGTGCCTTGACAGAATTATGATTAAATCAAACGTAAAATGACGAGAAAGACAAGATAACCACAACAACAACAATAACGACAACGTAATATTAACAAGGAGTCACAAGAAAAATGGCTCAACAAAGTGAGAAAGATGTTGGCACAAAAGCAAAAGAATTTCATTTATATTTCACATTATATGTATAAGTACTTATGTACACATGTACACACACAAATACGCTTGCATGCATACACTGAGAAAAACCGTACATGTACCCGTCTGTGTGCACACACAGATACACACACATGTTTCAATGAGGAAGGAAAGACAAATAACGTACATAAAAAATGAACAATAAGGGAAAACGTCAGACTTGACGTTGAGTCTGTGTAGCTGTTTCGTTGTTCTTGTTATGTTGTTGTAGTTGTTGTTGTTGTTGTGCACGTGTTTGTGGGTGTGTTAAACATAGAAATACATACGAGTAGATTAGACAGCTATCACTAATACACTCAGCTCTCCTTTGGGAGCAACTATTTATCAACAGCTATAGCCAAGCTGTTGATACATCTATAAATCAATTGGCTGCATTCGAATACCACACGAGGCATCTAGATTGAAACAAGGAAGGTATCCTTAAAAGTACCGAAAGAAGGAAGGAAAGTGTCCTTAGAAGCTCCTCAAAACTACCGATGTTGGGTGGTACTGCTGAAAGTTTAGCACCTTTACTCAATAAGCTTGAGAGTCTTTCTTAATGTGATATATATTTAAAGATAAAGTATCGATCATCACTATTGGATACAATGAACTCGTATGAAATTCCATAGAAAATCTTCCTAATCTCATAAAACTGAACCTACTTCCACGTTTGGTCATAGTTTGCTCTCCAACTTTGGGTTTTTCGCAATTGTAAGTCTCAAAGTTAATTTTTAATTGATAGATAAAGTTTGGATGAAACTTCGAATTTCCATAGGTTCTGTTTTAGGAAACTTGTTGTTAGTTTGTCATCAGTTGCTAAGATCCGACCCAGAAGAAGCATAAAGACCAAACAAGCTCTTATGCATATGTCAAAAAACACAAAAATCGAGAGCTTCTCGGCTTAGGAACAGTGTGTATGTGTGTGTGTGTGTGTCCTTTAGACTTACTTCACGTACGAATTCTAGATTCGAGCGAATACTCGGAAGGACAGGAACGGTGAGGAGCAACGGTAAGCCGAAAAGCCGCCTTGTGCGTGCCAGGCCAACATTAGTCAGACCTGGGGACATGGACTTTCCAACTAACTGGAGTCCTTGTCAGCCAGCAATTTAACGAGCCACACACCCGGTCAGTCATCCAAAGCAAGAAAGAGACACAGGTCCGCTCCAGCTGCCCAGCTGCCCAACCGCCCCACCGTCCCACCGCCCCCGGCTGTCCATCAACTATGTCCTGCTGTTTCCTTGGCTGTTTCTTTACGAGTATTATACATATACCCTGGATAAAGATAGTTTCTCGCATTGAGATATAGGGTATATATATTGATACAATTTGGGACTTCTGGGTTTTTTCTGGTAACACAACAATCGACAATTGTTGGGAAACCTTATTGTTTTCACAGATATTTTAACCAAGAGCTTAATCAACATTGAATTCCTTTAGCATGAATTCTGTTGACATGAAATACTCCTTGCTCTTTAATATATAACAATTAAGCTCAATAACTATACAATTACGAGTATAGTTAGGATCACATTTGCAGCTCAAAGATTGAAATTGAATTAGTGAAGCTAACTTACAAGCATGTTTGTTAGGGTATTCCAACTTCGGTTCCTTCTTGGTCTGCTATGCGTTTTTCTGTGTGTGAGTTTAGCATTTTGCAACCTACCCCCCGCTTCCTCTGCCCCTCTGTATCTCTCTCTCACTATCGTATTGAAATCGGTGTCCTGTCAATGTAGTTGTCAAGCGCAAGCTTGTCCTTTCTGTCGCTTTGCTGTATGTTTACATATGTGTCAGCCAGTCAGTTAGCCAGTCAAATCAAGCAATATGGAAGGAAGAACACAACAAGAACAACACACACACACACACACACACACACGCACACAAAGTCAGAAGTTCGCTCTGAGCGCCTAAGAGTATGCAGCAATCGCCGTCGCCACCTCTAGGAAACTTGCCCACCATTGCACTATAGGATATATGGACACTTTTTCTGCCATAAACAAAACTTTTAAAGAATACATCAAACTACAATGTAACATACCAGAATTGTTCAATTTACCAACAACTGTTAAGCTAACAACTGCTAAAAACAGACTTTTTACGCTTTCGATTTGAATCAAGCAAATGATTGATGTAGTTTCATTCTCTTCCCTTTGCTATCTACAGCAGAATAAATGATATTCTTATTGATGTATTAAATAGATTGGAGAACTTATAATGTACAATTACTTTGTTTAGGAGACCCACAGTCTATGCCCATCAGCTCCTGATAATATTCTGATCACTCTTCGATCGAGAAATTATATTTTCTAATTTGAATAAAAGTGATTATGCTCAACCAATCTACAGGAGAAAGTATGAGTACTATCGTTCCTATTTTAGCTTTATGTTATAGTTCTCCGATCCGACCTGTTCCGACATACATACATACACATCTACTGCTG
The DNA here is from genome assembly GCA_037075165.1 of Hirtodrosophila histrioides. Taxonomy (NCBI): domain Eukaryota; kingdom Metazoa; phylum Arthropoda; class Insecta; order Diptera; family Drosophilidae; genus Hirtodrosophila; species Hirtodrosophila histrioides. The sequence continues at coordinate 252,538 of JBAMCL010000417.1, read as the reverse complement.
AAAGGATGGCATAGAACAGAATAAAATTCCAGAATATGGTGTCGGGATCGCCTTCTTCAATGCGTTACATATTTCATGACAAAATTATAATGCCCTCAACAAGGGTATTAAAAGGTAATTAGGGAGCCGTGTTATGCCCCAGGAACCAGACTTAGACTGCTAATTAGTCAGCTTTCCAGTTTCTTATAAATTTCTTCGAGAAAAGTGTCCATATTTGCTACAGTGCAAGGCTGCAAGGTGCAAGGTTCTCACGGCTTGTCCAGGATCAAGGCGATGGTGGAGGCAGCTTATGCAGTAGGTCAAAAGCTGTTTTTCAATTGTCATGTTTATTCATACTAAAAACCGTATACATTGGTTTAGAATTCCAGCTTTGAATGTGTCCACAGAAATATTCAAGGTTGTTTAAAGTTAAACGCAACTTGTTCACAATTTCCCTATAAGGAAACCTAGTACTTCGTTGCTCATCGACTTAATTGCAAGGAAGTTCAGTTGTAAGATATATTTAGACACAAAATCTGAGTTCTGTTGATTACTTAGTGCAAATGTGGCATCCCAGTACTTAACTTCTATCCGCCCATGGCTCCAGGGGAGGCAGGCACGTCCGCAGTTACTTTAAATACTCGTTGAAAACACATCGCATGTTGCTACTGCGAGTGTGTGTGTGTGTGTGTGTGTGGTGTGTGTGTGAGGGTGTGTGAGTGGGCGTATACACGGGTAATCTGCACGTAAATTACGCCGTGATTCTTCTTCCCAGCTGCACCTGTTTATCTGGGCTGGAGATCATCACACTCTCTCTTAAAAACCTATTGAGCTGTGTCAGTAGTACTTTCATGCCTTTGAATCTCCTTTTTGTCTGGTTGCGAGTAAGTCTGATTAAAATATTCCTCTTATTCTAAGCAACAGGGTAGTCAGTACCTACTAATATGTAACGCCTTCGATGAAGACATTTCCAACAGTTAACACTGCTTCTGGTTCACAAGTTCTCTAAAAACGTCGATGGGTTTCGGGAGAAAACATCGCTGAATCGTTGTTTTTACTTTCGAAAAGCGATTTTTTACTTGATCTTCTCTTAGTTTATAATCCAAACACACAACATTTTCATTTAACTTTAACATAGTATTTAGGCAAAGTTGTTGAACAACAAAATGCCTAAATTTAGCCTTTAATAGGGTTATTAAGACTGACTATCGAGCTAATGGATAAGGTTACGGTGAGTAGCTTTAGGGTATCTAATCCTGTGCACTCGGAGGATAGATGTTCTCTCCTTTCGTGTTCCTATTCCTGTTCCTGTTGTTGTTGTTGTTTTGCTCGCTATTGTTGGCATTGCCGGCGCTGTCAACGCCTGCAGCACAAAAATGTTTGATCTGCGCATTATGCGTTGGCACGGTGCTCGGCTTTATCAGCAGCGCAGCATCCCCACCCTGCCCCCTCACAGCATCCCCGGATGGAGCTCAGCTCATCAGTGAGCACGTGTGTATGTGTTTGTCCCCATAAGTATGAGCGAGGCACAAGACAGCAACGGCGACGGGGGCTGGGAGGTCTATTTACTTTGGCTAAACAAATTAATGGATTTCTGTTGTTTGATTCTGGACTCGTCTCGTCTCGTCTCGTCTCGTCTGGAACTCTGCCCCCTTTCCGTGTGTGACCATGATTTTATTTGGCTTGGCTCTTTTCTTCTGCCTTTGCCAAGGTTATGATTTATGTCAGAGCTCCTACGCTGCCCACATTAGAGATGGCAGACTATTGATAGTGCGCACCATCGATTAAGTGAAAGGAGTCTTAGTCCCAAACATACAAAACGTCTGGCAAGTTTATGAAATAAACAAATATATGAAATGAGCTGACGTTGTTCAAATCCATCCTTGAATTGGTAAACTTAAGATGAATTTCACTCCTACGATAGTCCGACTTATTGATAGTTTTGCAGACTGCAGCTTTCCCCTTTGACAATCTTGAATATCTGAAATGCTTTTATCAATACGAGGGAGCTATATCTCGGGAGACCAAAGAACAAACGTCGGGCAATTATACCGATTCTATATGACATGAGCTGACGTTGTTCAAATCCATCCTTGAATTGGGAAACTTAGGGTGAATCTCACTCCAACGATAGTCCGACTTATCGATAGTTTTTCAGCTCTAATCCAAGCGACAGCTCTCCCCTTGAGAATCTTGAATATCTGAAATGCTTTTAACAATACGAGGGAGCTATATCTCGGGAGACCAAACGTCGGGCAATTATACCGATTCTATATGAAATGAGCTTACTTTGTTCGAGTCCATTCTTGAATTGGTAAACTTAAGATGAATTTCACTCCAACGATAGTCCGACTTATTGATAGTTTTGCAGACTGCAGCTTTCCCCTTTGACAATCTGGAATATCTGAAATGCTTTTATCATTACGAGGGAGCTATACCTCGGGAGACCAAACGTCGGGCAATTATACCGATTCTATATGAAATGAGCTGACGTTGTTCAAATCCATCCTTGAATTGGGAAACTTAGGATGAATCTCACTCCAACGATAGTCTGACTTATCGATAGTTTTTCAGCTCTAATCCAAGCGACAGCTCTCCCCTTTGAGAATCTTGAATATCTGAAATGCTTTTATCAATACGAGGGAGCTATAACTCGGGAGAACTAAGAACAACTTTGTTATATTGAACTAATCTACTTATGAGTAATAAGTACAACTTCTCACTCCAACGATAGTCTGACTTATCGATAGTTTTTCAGCTCTAACCCAAGCGACAGCTCTCCCCTTTGAGAATCTTGAATATCTGAAATGCTTTTATCAATACGAGGGAGCTATAACTCGGGAGAACTAAGAAGAACTTTGTTATATTGAACTAATCTACATATGAGAAATAAGTACAACTTCTCACTCCAACGATAGTCTGACTTATCGATAGTTTTTCAGCTCTAATCCAAGCGACAGCTCTCCCCTTTGAGAATCTTGAATATCTGAACGAGGGAACTATAACTCGGGAGAACTAAGAAGAGCTTTGTTATATTGAACTAATCTAATTATGAGAAATAAGTACAACTTCTACTTATAACCATTTGTTCATTCATTCGGTTTAGGAAACTTGATCTTGTTCTCATTGATTATACTAGCCTGTTTCAACTGAAAATGTGAAACTCTATACAACAGGCAGTGCGAGGCATTTGCGGCCCTATAAAGTATATGTATCCTTGTTCAGCATCCAAGTCCAACCAACCATGTCTGTAAAATTCTTGTAGGGTTTCTACTTGACCAATTTGAAGCACTCTTAAGCTGATTAGACTTCCTATAGCACGCTGCACTGAGTATCTTACAGTTGATCAGTGTAGGAAGCATTCTATCGCATTGTTCTTAATATTAATTATATTGGCAATTGCGGAATACCTGCAACAGATAATTCTGCAAATTGCCAATGCCAAATGAATCGTGGGCTACTCCGAGAAGGAACTTTTCCTCGGGAATTTTTTGCTCAATGTGAGCCTGGAATCTTCTCATGCCCAACTGGGGCACGTCCCGTGACTTGAGCACAATTCAATGATGTGGAAAATTGCTTTAATCGCCGGCCCAGGCTCAGTCCACGGGAGTTGCTGTGGCCACAGCAGCACCCGCATCCGCATCCGCATCCGCATCCTCACTCGCATACGCATCCGCATTTGCGTCCGCGTCCTGCTCCTTAAATGAAGCTTGTGGCAAGAAACTTGCCAGAGCATCTGTCTTTTTGCCTGTGTATGCGTGTGTGTGTGTGTGTGTGTGTGTGTGTGTGTCTGCGTGAAGTGGGAGCAGAGAAAAAGTGAATTTACAACAAAAAAAAACAATAAACGTTCGCTGTTGGGTACAACGCCCAAAAAATGTATTTTAAGCGATTCCAATTTTGCCCCAACTATGATGACGATGATGATGATGATGAGGACGATGATGATGATGATGAAGATGAATATGATGTTGTATACACTCCTCCTCTTTCCCCACATGTGTGCGAGTATGTGCGTGCGTGCGTCCTTAAGATATGCGCGCAATTCGTTGGCAATGACAACGACGATGACGATGGCTGTGATATCCTTATGCCTTCGTCCTGTCACACACACGCACACTAACAGCTAGTTGCTGCAGCTCCCAATAGATATAAGATATAAAAGACAAGCCTGCAAAAACACAGGTCCAGCAGAGCAGAGTTCAAAAAAGGATCCAATTACTGACTGACTTTTCAATTTGACGTACAATCGGGGCTAAAGGGGTTAACTGATGAATGAATATTGCATTGCAACCAATTTTGAATGGAGTTCAAAAGTTCAGGACTTAACTGATTACTTGCAATGAAAATATAGCTAGAGCAGTGTTGAATTTTGATATTCTTTTCATTCTCCCGACCCATAGGAGACTACTTTTAAATTAGCCATCAGTTAACCCGTTGTGAGCGTACTTAGCAGGTAAGTGGCCCAAATTGTTTTGTTACTCTGCTGAATTTAAATATACATATATTAGATTACACCCAAAGTTGAGTTGATGTGAACTACAAAGTCGAAGTACTCGCACATTCCAGTAGCAGCCGATGGGCTGGCTGGTGGGGTGACCTTGCAGCTGCTGATGCTCCTGCTGCTGCTGCTTCTGTGGAGAGTTCTCTTCCTGCGAGTGCTCAGTGGTAAGACAGCATCTATCATAGACATGTCAACAGTCAGGCCTAATCGCTTGTCCCAGCCGCTGCTCAATCAAATTTCGTCAAAGGACTCGTACTCGGGGGCCACGTTTATACAGGCAATTTATTAATTTAGCAACTTGGCAGCCGGAGCCAAAGCCAAAGCCAAAGCCACAAAACGTTTACACGCAGAAAACGCAAGGCCCCAAATCCAAGCCCAAAGCAAAAGCCAAAGGAGCCTGGCCAAGAGACGGGAACGGGGACGGGGACGGAGGCTGCGGCAAAACCGAAGTCAAAGCCAAAACCCAAAACAGCCTCGACAATGACGACGATACACAGTGGAACCTTTTGCATATTTTCGTTGCAAAAACCCATAAATTATGGTCAACTATCAAAGGATTGCGAAAGCAGTCAAGGACGTAAGAATCTTTTATATTGGAAATGAGGACCTCTCATAAAGTTGCCTATAAGAATGTAGATCCTTCTCATGTGATCGTTAAGATTCTTATTGGAAAATGACGGGCAGAAAGTGTAATGGGCCCACTGTAAGATGTTGTCTATGGGCAGAGGCAGAGACAGAGACAGAGTCAGAGGCAAAGGTAAAGCCAAGGGCGAATGCGCAGGGGCAAGGGGCAAGGGCGGATACAAGTGAATGCGCCTGGCTTCGTCTCGCTGCGCAGCTCGGCCAGGCCTGGCACAATTCGCAAAGGATTCAATTAAAAAAGTTTCAAAGGCAAAATGCGCATAATCAAAACAAATCAACACGTGGTTTTCCTTGCCTTTCCTTGCTAGAAGCTCAGCCGAGGCAAGTCGGAACAAGTCGTTACAAGTCCAGGCAAGTCGAACTAAACGCAGGCGGAGCCGAGCTCTGACCTCAGCGAGGGCAGCTCCTTTGATATTTGATATGGATGCTCCGGATGCTGAGGCAGCCGATGATATTTGTTCTGACCTGCGCAGCATACACCTCTCTCGATATCTCTCTCTCTCTCTCTCTCTCTCTGTCTGTCTCTATATCACTCACTCTTTCCCTCTCTCCCTGACTCTTCCTGTGGTATGTGGCAATCCTTAGAGTCCAATTGCTTTCATTGTCATTGTAGAACCCAACCATGTCCAGGTGCAGCTGCGTTGCCAGACTGACTGATCCGATCAAGGGATGACAATCTATCGCTGGCAAAACCGAGAGTATCGATGACTCCTTTGGGGACTATCAGTGCAAATAGATAGGGTGGCACTGTCACCCTTTCCCTGGAACCAAAATCACTTACAACAGTGTTCAGAAAGTTAGTCTTTTGATACTGATCATTCCTAATTTAACTTGCTTATAAGTCCCATAGAAATATGGCAACTTACTTAATCGATCGAGTAAACGTACGTTAAGCAAAAGTTAGGCTTCTAATACTATCTTCCTCCAATAAGTAGGCTGCACACGTTTATGGGAAGTGGGATTCATACCAGACCAGAATTTTGTTTTACTTTTTGATGTATGCCAAGGACAGTTAAGAATCGATACTATCGATGACACATTTGGAGGCGATCACAGAATATTGATAGTTTTTCAATCAAAACTATCGATAGCTTGGTATGTCTAATCTGGTCCTTAAGATTCAATAGTATCGATGACATATTTGGAGGCGATCACAGAGTATTGATAGTTTTTCAATCATAACTATCGATAGTTTGGTATCTCTCATCTACGCAGGACGAGCATACAATCTCATTTTGTTTGAGAATCGATTATCAATTACAATCGAACGTCATTTGAACAACAATCAAATCGAGCCATCTGGCAGCTTCAGTTCCCTGCGATGAGCTTGCCGTTGGGCATCGCGACGGGTGAGGTCAGGGAGCGAGAAAGAGAGAGAGAGAAAGTGAGAGAGTGTACACTTGAAAAATGGGTTTGGCACGAGGCAAAAGAGAGAGCGGCTGCGAGAGATAGAGATAGAGAGAGCGAGAGAGAACGAGAGGCTGGCGTAATATTACGTATACGCAGCGTTGAGGGCGTTTTGCGGCTCTTTGGCGCGCAGCAACATAAGCCAGAGCCGAAGCTAGAGCCGAGGCCAAAGCCAAAGCCAAAGCCCAGAAGCCTGCGCGCTCCTTTGACATTGACGTACGCGAGGATGCTGTGAAGTCCAACCCCTGCCGCCCACTTGCCCCGCTTGTGCAACATTTGGGAGTGGGCCGCAACGAGGCAAGAGAGCGCGCGAACCGAAAGGGAGCGCAAAAATCACAATGCCAGTTTGTGAGCACACCACCAATACCACTGCAAGTGTAATGGCTGTGTGCGTGTGTGTGTGTGTGTGAAGTATTTGTAAATTTCGTAATCAGCATCCATTTTACTCTGAACTTGTCGCTGCTTCTGCTGCTGCCGCTGCTGCTGCTGCTGCTGCTGCTGCTGTTGCTGCTGCTGCTGCTGCTGCTGCTGATGCTGGTAGTAACGGCTGTGCTTGTGGCCCGGGTTGGCAGTGCCACATCGTTGCTCGTCGCATTCACTCCGCATCGGCATCGTCACATTTCGTCAGCGGGGCTAACAACAGTGGCCAATAAACGCGCGAGGACGAAAGCGACAAGCCCAGGACCCGGACCCAGGACCCAGACTTAGACGCAAACAGAAACAGCAACAGCGACAGCGACAACACTGAACTGAACCGAACTCAACTGAACTAAACTGAACATAGAACAGCACAGTGCAGAGCAGAGCAAGCGCAACTAATGGGCTAACTAAGCAGTTAACCAGTTAAGCAGTTAATCGGTTAACTAGTTGGTTGGCTCGCTGGCTACCTGGCTCGCTGGCTGGCTAATCAAATGGCCAACTGACCAACTGACCCCCAACCGACGACCGACGACTGACGTCTGACGACTGACGACTAGCTGGCTAGCTGACTGACATCGGCCGAGCAGTGTCTATATCTATATCTATATACATATAGAACAGTAAACAGTAAATAACTGAACGTAAGCAAGCAAGTACGAGCCCTCCAAGCGTAAAAAAAGCAGTTTACAAAGACCAAAAACAGTTAGCGCAAATCCAGGCCACAAATTCAGCTCGCAAAAATACATATTAACGTGTCTGTGTGTGGCTGTGTGTATGTGTGTGTGTGTGTGTATATATGTGTGTGCTGTGTGTCTGTGTATGTATATGTGTGTGTGTGTGTGCGCCGTCGTCGTGCGTGTCTTTGAATTTTTGGGTGTGGACTTGTTTCTTGTTTCATTTTGCTGCCTCTGTGTTTTCTCTTTTCTCGCTGCCTGCGCCCCTGCAGCCCCCAAGCCCCCAACACCCAGACCCCAGACCCCGGACCAGCTTCAACAACAACAACAAATAAAGAAACCTAAAAACAACAGCAACAGTGGCTGTGGCAGAGGCAGAAGCAGAAGCAGCCCCATCTCATCCAAAAGTGATCAAAGAGTGCATTCGCATCTTTAACTTTGCTTTTTTCTATTGTTGTCCCTGCGAGAACGCGACCCACCACAGTGCATAAATAATATTGGTCTGTTGCCCCCCCTGGCAGCATACCCATGCCTCACCCCGCACCGCCCCTGGCAGTGCCACCACCACCTGTGCCACACACCTTCTGCGGTTTTAATTAAGTGCGCCTCGAAGTATGCAACGCTCTTGTGTGTGCTTCCAGGGGAACACCCAGGATTATTAATCATGTTGCCAGTGTGACCAGAGCTGCAGCTCAATATATCTGCAAGTGCGTGTATTATTTTTTGACTATATTTTTTTCAAGTGCAATCAGTTTTTAAGTGACAACGCAAATTTAAATCGAAATCGAACGAATCAAGAGAAGTACCAAGCGTTCAAAGTGCACCCTAAATATCTGCCCATGCCCCACCAAAGTCACACCCTTGGCAAATCCTTAAAAGGCTCCAGTGTTTGTGCCAGGTGAAATATCAAGAGCAACTATTGTTGGAACACTTTCATCACAAGTGCACGTATAGTATGCATTAGAGCTGTAAATCTATCAATATCGATAGGTAGCTAGCATAAGGCAACTATCGATAGTATCGAATCGGACTCCAATTCAATCGGGTGTGTCACCCGCAATCGGAGCTAGGGAACTTCTGACATGTATCTGAAACTGACACCTCAGAAACTCCCTCCAGGCTCCTGCTATGTGAAATTGTTAATGCACAACAAGAAATTCTCGATATACACCTGAAAGTCATTAACCGTCTTAACTGTATTCAAATTTAGTATATTCCAAAGCATATTATTTATTAAACTTACACTTTTGCTAAAATCTAAGGTGAAGCAAACCGGTTATTACTATTTCGAAATCAACATAGATTCATTCTGGGTGAAATTGTAAGGGGTAGACGAGAATTTGTCTAGACATTTCTGAGACATGCCAGTAAAAGTCGAGTTGAAGTCTTCGAACTACCATTCACTGCCATCACCCTCGAGACCTTCCCCACCGGCTCTTATCTTAATAACTCTTTAACTCCTAATTATTACCCCAAAATCCTTAGTATCTTAGTTCATCTAGACAAAGTTTCATTCTTAAATTCATTTTGCACTAGCTTAAGTTGCCATAGTAGGTAATAGTATTTTACTCAAACTTATAGTTTAATTACTAGAAATAAAAAGAAAAATCCATTCAGTGAATAAATTTCATAGTCAGGCCTGTTCTGAATTCCACTTTCGCATTAGTTCCACAGAAATATGCAAGGACTTGTTTAAGGCTACACGTTCTTTGGACAATCGATGCGATAGTGGTAATCACGCATAACTATCGATACTATCGACAGCAGCTATCAAGACACAACTATCGATAGTATCGACAGCAGCTATCATGACACAACTATCGATAGTATCGACAGCAGCTATCACGACACAACTATCGATAGTATCGACAGCAGCTATCACGACACAACTATCGATAGTATCGACAGCAGCTATCATGACACAACTATCGATAGTATCGACAGCAGCTATCAAGACACAACTATCGATAGTATCGACAGCAGCTATCACGACACAACTATCGATAGTATCGACAGCAGCTATCATGACACAACTATCGATACTATCGATAGCAACTATTCCGCCTATCGATGGCTTGTCAGCTCTAGCTCACAACCACACACACTCGCACACAAAGCTGACACAAAGTTGAGGGGAACAGATCAAAAACACAAATCTAAATGAGTTACCAAAAGCAAAAACGAAGGTTTATCAACTAAATTAATTGTGTGTATATGTATGTATGTGTGTGTGTGTGTGTGTGTGTGTGCACAACAAATATGAGACAGCTGCTCCTTTGACGCCCTTGATGCTGCTGTTGTCGTTGTTACTTTTGTTGTTTTTGTTGCTTTTGTTGGCCTGCTAACGAATCGCGCATCATCAACGTCAAAAAGATAACACGCCCCATTTTTCTCGGCTGCCAGTTTTGTTTTTGTTTTGCTTTCATTTTTTCCCTCTTCTTGCTGGCTTCTGACACGTCCTCTGAAAGGCCGCAGCGACGCAGCAAAAGTGGCGAAATGGCCAAAAACTAATAAGCAGCTGCCCCGGCAACAACAACAACAACCACAATAGCACTAGGCAACAAAATACAGAGGAGTGTATCCTCCTGAACTGTTCCAACTTAATCGGCCTGAAAACAGACTTCAATTACAAAGCAACTTTCACTTAAATGTATCTTCGCCTGACTTCATATAACTGCCATGGCTAACATCCCTTTCATAGTCCGGTTGTGCCCAAAGATGGTATATATACTCCAGATCAGCATCAATTTGTCAAAGATAAAATTATATCATTTTGCACACTAATTGATCGGAAAATATCAGAGATTGCAAACAAGATTAGGCATTGTTGTTATTATAGCGAACAATAGGTGTACTGAAAGGATGTTTTCTCTCTGGGGAGTGGAATAGAAAATAGAAGTCCTGTTGTCCAGTGTAAGACGCAGGACAACAATGTGAAGAGCATTCCTAACAAGACGCAAGCTGACAGCGGTCGACGCACTGTCGATTTACGACTGCGAAATGAGCTGTTGTGGGAGAAGGGGCAGGCGGGCGGGTGGAGCGGAAATTGAAAGCAAAAGTTGCCCCACAGCACACAGCACAAAGAACATACGACAAACCTGCAAACAAGTGACAGAAAAAGCACGACAACAATCAGAAACAGAAACAGAAACAGACACAACAATAACAAGAATATTGCACAAACCTTTGCCCCCCGCCTTCAGGTGGAGGTGGGAGGTGGGAGCTGGGCGGTGGGAAGGAGGGGGGTCTTAGGTTATGCAGCAAGTAAATACAAAAACTGTCAAACGGCCAAAAGGCGCACAAGTTGCCAAAAATGAGTACTAACCCCTTTAGATACACCCTGTATACATTCAAAATAGAATTAGGTTAGAAGGCTGCAGGCAAACTCTTTAAGGCGAGTTCATAAAAATATTCCTCATCTCTCTCTTCAATTTGTAATAGCCCTTAAAACAACAAGATAAAGCCCTGATGTTTTATACACTTATTCCTGTAATCATACTTACATACATTCCAAATACTACAGGGAAACTTTCCTAACTCGATGCAAGTTCTTCGAGTTGTATTCTGTTAAATAAAACATCGAAACAAGATGACTTCTGAATACTATGTTGTGATACCTTTATCCGTATCTTCATCCCTTTATCCTTTATCTTTATCCGATGGAAAATCTGCATATTAATCCTCACTTAACGAGTTCCCTTTAAATATTGTCATCAATTGTCGCAGTGCAAGTATATATTTCCACCAAATTGTATACAATTTTGTCAAGAAACTATTGCCAATAATTTGACTTAAATGTAGGCCTAAGTACAGGGTAGTTGCTAGTCAAGCAGTTATAGTCAAGCAATTATATAGTCAAGAAGCTATAGCTGGAAATATAAAAGGAAACTAGTAAAAGTCATAAGGGGAACAACAAGAGCAACAACCCAAGCACAAAATCATTATGGTAATGCCAAAAGCAACAACAACAAGTATGCATGCTCGATTACGCCATACCCTGTAGCAAGCTCCATTTACATACAACTCAAACATGGTTCAGCTATAACTACTTCCGCCTGTTGCCAGTTATTTACTCGTCTTGTTTCGCAAATTCATTATAGTATTCAATGGGTATACAAATAGCCATAACAATATCACAGTCATATTTCATTTTTGGAGACGCTGAATACAAAAATTATAAATAGCTAAGCCGCAAAGCAAGGCAAGGGGTCCTTAGAAGAGGGGACAGCAGGTATGCAGGCAAGCGATATAGTGTGTCAGTGAGGCGGACAACGTTGCGTATACGTAATGGCATCGTAGACCGCAGCAGGCAGCAAGAGGAGAAGTCAACAAAGCAGCAGCCAACAGAGCCATGGACCAGGGAGCCAGTGGACCAGGACCAGGCTTTTATTTGGTTTTCATAAGATAAAATTTATTGCTGCCTTGCCAAGTATTAAGCATACATATACACACACAGGGGCGTACCTAGCAGCGTGCCAGGAGGAGTGAATGGTAATATATGTCTGCTCGTAATACAGTGTAGTGTCGCGACACAAATGATTTATCCACATTAAGGTGTCCGAGGGATCCAGCCATGGAGGATTGTGGTTTTACAGCCAAGTAGAGCGCAGTCACATTCTCGATCCACCTTCGAAAGCAAATAATTCAATTTGGTAACAACTTCTCTACTCGTGAGCACAGAGTCAAGTTCAATGAATACGCAATAGAACTAACCTGCGCCCAAAAGTATGCTACACACATTTCAGTGGATTTGGTTCGCAAGTGTAGTGCGAAACAGGTCCTTTCAGCCCACAAGGCGTATTAGGGGCTTGGCAAAAGTGCAAGCGAGCACAAAACTCCCTGCACAACAGTCCTGCGTACGCCTCTGTTTACACACACACACACACACGACAGTGTCTGTATTTATCTATGTACATATGTACAGTGCCCAGCCGGTGTCCGTATCTGTATGGGTGTGTATACTCGCAGCATAGGCTCAGACGCAGGGCATAGACATTACCGACATTACAGTAACAACAACAGCAGCAAGGACATAGACGAATAAAAGACAAGGCGTTTTATGGCTTTCACCATGCGAGTGTGAGTGTGTGTGTGTGTGCGGGTGTGCGAGTGTGTGTATGTCTATTGGTTAGCTGTGACCTTCTGTGTCTTTGGCTGCTGCGGCAAGTAATGCAGCTGTTGCTGTTGCTGTTGTGGTTCAAGCCGAGGAAGCAGCCCGCAAAGTAATCACAGCTTTGTCCTGGGTCAACAGCAGTACCAGGCCCACACACACACACACTCGCACACACACACGCACACACATGCAGGCTGCTTATTGACAGCGACTAAGTGACAAAACAAAGTTTAAGAGACAGCGCCCCAACAAATTGTACGCCAAAGCCCTGGCCCCAGTCTCACTCCCAGTTTCAGTCTCAGTCGCAGTCCTTGTCCCTGCCACTGTCACTGTCACCGTCACCGCCACGTTCCTGTGCCACTCCCCGCCTGCATCCCAGTCGCAGAACCAGTTCGCAATCCTTGTTCCCAGTTCCAGTGTCAACAGCTACGCCCTCAGCTCCTGCTCCTGCTTCAGCTCCAGCTCCAGCTTCAGCAGCAACCCGAGCAGATACGAGGGATGGCGACAACGCGAGCGAGGCCGAGCGACGGCGCTACAACAACATTGACAGCGAGAACGAAAGCGACAACTTGCTGACGTAGAAACGTTGGCAGAACACCACAGCCCCACATCCCCACCCCCAACGCCCAGCACCCAACCCGCACCCTTCCACCCCTGCAGCCTCTGCAACGATATTTGACGATGACAGGCAGCCGCGGCGACGCCCAACAAAAGACAAATAGTTCATATAATAATAGTATATACTCGTATTATAGTATTGGTATCGTTCAAAAGTGCCCTAATAACAATAATGTTTACAATAATAGTTGCAATACTTAATGCACAGTAATAACAATATTCATAATAATGTCCCGCAGATTGACAGCAATAAATCATTAGAAAACCACGCCCAATGACATTGAAAAAGACAACAATAATGCATACTCGTAGTAAAAGCAGTAAGAATTCAAAATTAATAATCTATTAATTGAGTTTTTAAAACAATATGAGAGTAATAACAATAGTCCTTGTATTATAGTACAAATGGTTAGGTTTTGAACATACCAAACCCACTATCTACGAGTGTGTTCCTAGAGGAACCTCTAACAAGCTGCTGAATCCTTAGAATCGAATAATGATTATGCTAACAACAATAATCATAATAGAGTATCTATATATATGAAAGAGTTTAACTTGACTGACTAACTGACTGACTGGCGACTTTCTGCCCAAATGGTAGAAGCTAGCAGTATACAGCTATACAGTATATCGGGTAGTATAGGAAAATTGTATTTGAAAATTGTATGCAAATCTCGGTATGCGCCAGCTGCTGCTTAACAACGTGAAAGTGCAAATAAGATAAAACATCTCTCTCTCTCTCACTCTCTTGAATCGCCCTCTCGGCCTTAAAACTTATAAATGCGACTGAAATCACCATATGCCTCTCAGGCTCTGCCTATGCTTTGCTATCCATCTACGGAAAATGGCGCAGCAGCTTGACATCATATGTTTTGCGGGTAATTCTTTGATATAGCGCCCCCACATAAGGACTGCTTGAAAATGTCAGACTTTGGTCTTAAACGAAGCGTCTCAAATTTATAAAGCTAACTATTTAGTTTCCCACTATCACTATTTTTGTGTATTTCATACGGTTGACGAAAGTAGTCAACCCGGCAAGGCTGGGGTATTCCCAGATAGTAACAGTATATGATGCTTAATGGCATTATACAAATAATATGAATATTGATTAATATATAATAAAAAGAGTAGTATATAATATTAATATGAACTCTTTATCTCATAGAAAGCCTAGTAGTATAATGTAATGCTTATTCAAGTCGAAAATAATAATAACAATAACAGCAAAATCATATTAATAACAAGTAAAACGCATTATAACACTCTTACTAATTATAATATTATTAATAATAATGCAAAGTAACAGCAAAAATTACCGGCAAATTAACAGACATAATTCATCTGCAATCTGCGCCCAGTTGCCAATTTAAGCTTTGGGGCAAACTCGTAAACAGGGGCAGGAACAGGGGCAGGAACAGGGCCAGAAACAGGGCCAGGAATAGGGACAGAATCAGGGTTAGGAGCAGGGCCACAAGCGGCCATAAAAAGTGCTGCAACTGTATCAAAAGTTGAGGCAACTCATTAAGACAGACACATTAAAAATTACTCAAGCAGCAGTTCTTGTTGTGTGTGTTGGTGTGTGTGTGTGTGTGTGTGTGTATGGGTGTGTTTGTGATGTGTGTGTGCTGTCGCTCTTAATTTACATATTTACACACACATTAACATAAATATTTAGTCAAAAGGAGCGTTAAATTGAATTAAACCGAACTCATCTTGCCGCAGCTGGCACAACGGCAGCAGCATCAGCAACATCAGCGACAACAAGTGGCACCTGTGCGTGCATAAATATAGAGAGTCCACAACAGGTGCACAGGGGAGCAGAGCAAGCAAGTGTTGCTACCGGACAGCAACAGCGACAGCACCAGCAACAACAACAGCAACACCTGCAGCTGTCAATTGTCCATGTTCTGCTTTCATACTCGAACGTGCAACAAATTACTGCCGGAAGCGGAAGCGTCAAATCGTTGCAGCTGCTGCCGTTGTGGCTGTTGATGTTGCTGTTGATGTTGCTGCTGCTGCCAGCAGCAACTTTCGCTGAATTGTGAATGGGCTTTATGATGGTGACTAACTTTTATTTGTTTCGTATTTGAAAATTAGCAATGCACAGTGAAGGCGGCAATTTCAATGGCTTACCCGGCACACAGCGGGGAAGGGGCGACAACCGAGCAACAACACTGTAAGCTGCAACAACAATAGCTCAAATTACAACAATTGAATACACAGAGGCAAAGGAAAGCAAATGAAACTGTTTATGAACCCAATCCATCCACCAAAAAACAAAAATACACAAGAATACATAGAAATAAATTTAAATATACGACGAGAACATAATACTACATACGCGTATGGCAAATGAAGTATATTTATATGTAAATACGCAAATAAAGATCCACAAAGGAAGATAATCAGGTACTTAAATGATATAAGTACACGAATAAAACTCAAATGCGCTACAGCAACGGAATTGCCATGAAGAAATCGAATTAGCCGAGCCCAGAACACGTCAAGTGGTGACACCAGCAACATAATCGACGACGACGACAACAGCAGCCGAAAATAATTGAATTAAATTACCTATAATTACTCTGGCCGAGAGAGAGAGCAGTGGACGAGTCCGACGCTCGGTTGTTGTATAGGTTATGGGTGAATTAATGCGCCATGCTGTGCAGCAGCAGCAGCAGCAGCACCAGCACCAGCAACATTGGCGACACGGCAGCAACAACAACATACTGTCACCGCAAGGCAACTGGAGGAGGCGGGAGCTGACGAGGGGCAGCAGCCAAACAAAAAAAGTAAAACTGAAATGTGGAGCACTGGCGGCAGTACAAATGGCAACAGCAACAGTTGCTGCCAGGGCAAATGACAGCAGCAAAAAGTGTTTGATTGACAAGGATTCAAATATGCCAGGAATAACAACAATAGCCACAGTAACAGCATGCAATGCTGCTGATAATTGCAACATCAACTCAGCACATGTCAGCTGCAAAAGCTGCAACACTGCCAACAGCAACAGCAACCACAATAGCAATGTAAGAAGTTTCACAACAGCAACAAGCACACCAGCAACAGCAACAGCAATAGCAACAACAACAGCCGCCAACAGCAATGGCAGCAAATCATCGATGCTGCGCCTTCTGCCCTGTCTGCTGCTGCTGCTCATTTGTGCATGTCCTTGCACGGATGCACTGCGCCTCACCAATGGCGGCAGCAGCCTTAGCAAAGGAGTTGGCGCCAACAAGGAGCAGCTCAACATCGGCCTTATCGCACCGCACACGAACTTTGGAAAGCGCGAGTATCTGCGCAGCATCAACAACGCTGTCACCGGGCTTACCAAGACGCGAGGCGCCAAGCTCACCTTCCTCAAGGATTACTCCTTCGAGCAAAAAAACATACACTTCGACATGATGTCGCTGACGCCGAGCCCAACCGGTAAGTGAACTCCACAAACTCTAATACCTATCTTTAAATATAGCAAATAGTATATAGAAATCAGCATCGGTAGACGTTGAGCCGGTTCGAAAGGAGTTCGAAAGGGGTTCGAAAGTGGTTCGAAAGTGGCTTAGCCTCATATCTCCAGAAATATGCTAGGTATTCTGTTTAAATTTGGTACACAGACTGGTGACATGATATTTTATTTATTGTTCGTTTAAAACTAGTTCCCAGCTTGTTCGAACTAGTTCTCATTAGTTCTCAGAATTACACAGAAAGAATCGAATGGAAAGAAACGCGTATACTGTCGATAGTGTCGATGATTTGTCAGGGGGTCTCGGGGTTGTTTGTTGATACTGTCGCTTCCAGCTCCCTGCAAACACCATTTGTGGAATGGATGAGGTGCTGGAGCAAGGAGGCTTTAATTGCGTGCATACTTTTTATTAACGTTCGTCCTGAACTACTTGGGCGCTCAGGCGTAGGACTTAAGTTAGTTAGTTTGAGGCTTAGCTTAAGGCTGGCGCACATAAAACACAAGTACAAGGAGTGTATAAGTACATAAGTACGACCACTCCAGGGTCTCTTCTCTCCCAACTATTCAGCAGCCTAATACCAAGAAGAAGGACCGTTGGAGTCTCAGCGAAATTCTGCTTAGTAAAATGGGCGTGGCTCGAACATAATAACACCAGTGCATTGCGTAATTATGAATAAGCCTACAATTTTGTATTTATGTGCATACGCTCAGAGGGGAGCGGGTAGGGAGGGGGAGGAAGCAACTAACCAACACGGACTCAATATCCATTTATAAAGTTTGCTAATTAAATGAGGGCGCGTTTGGGATTGTACTCGGATAAACACACAACTCGCTTAATGTACATACACGCATGCAGGATGCGTGTTGTATAGCCGAACCTCTCTATAACGAATTCATCCCGTATCAATATCGAGCACAGCTCTTTCATTCGAACTGCGATAGTTTCGACTCATTCATATATCATCAATATCAAATCTCCTTCCGATTGATGGCCCTCAGTTGAGTTCTTTATAGGGAGGTGCGACTGTAGGGCATGTCCATACACAGTATATAACTACATACGGGTATTTACACATTCCTGCATGCGAGTATGTGTCTAAGTACAATACGACGTACCATTCCATAACATTCATCCGTAAAAAATGAATCTTGTTATGCCCGTCGACAAGCATAAAGGCTGATTGGGCGCCTGGGTGCGGTTGCGGGGGTGAGTGTGTGCCTGTGTGTACGAGTATGTATTTTATTTAACATTATGCAATTTTTCTCAATCTAAAAAAACGAAGGACCTGCCCAATGATTTTGCTGAATAAATTGATAAGTAAAATATACTCGTACTCATTCACTTGCTCGGAGCGGCAGCAGGAATTCAAACAAACGAAATTTACATGATGTTTAATGTTTATTGCTGGGTGGTGCCTTGAACCATACTGGCAGGTCCTTGGGTCCCCAGGCAGGCGCAGGCGGGGCAGAGAGTGCGAGGTGGGAGGCGGGAAGTGGGAGTGAAGCTGGGACCAGAACTGGAACTGAGCCTGCCATGTGGGTACGCAAATTACAACACATAACAAATGTCTGACGACTGATTGCCAAATATGTCTACAGTATGTTTGCATGTTGGAGCTGAATCAGATTGTTCGCCATAAGTTCGATCGAACTTCGAGAATGTCCTTGATTCTCGTTCAGCTAGTTCGTTTGGGGAAGTGTGTTTACTCGAAGCTCAAATTGGAACTACGTCCTTAGTCCTGTAGCATCACTTCACTCGCAGTTGTGGCAAGCGAAGCAGAGCGAAAAATGAAAGGAACACCTGAGAAAAGGACTCAAGCCAGCGAACCAATTCGTTCATTCAGTAAAAATAGAACGACTGAACTCATTCCTCAAACGGAACTGAAGTATACAACGCTGGATTTGTGTGCTAAGTATGTGTATGTCAGTTGGGAATTTATAATGGCTTTCTATTCTATGGCACACACCCACAAACACACCCACACACTTACACACTCACAAACACAACAACAATAGACGCATATGTGTAAGCTTGATTTGTATGGCAGTTGTTGTTGCTGCTGCTGCTGTTTGGGCTCTGCCACTTAGTGTGGTTCCATTGATTGCTTATATCATGTAGGGCCAGCAGTAGCTCCTCCAATGGCCTATTCCTATTCCAATTGAGAGATGAGCGTTTTGTACCCAAATCAAATCTGTGCCTCCCCCCCGTCCCGGCCGCATCCTTGCCTGTGGCCAAAGTTTGCGAATTTTCATTTGGTTCATTTGAAAAGAAAATTGTGGAATAATTGTATGGAAATTGAATTTGATTTTGCAGCCCATAATCCCCTGCCTTCTGCCTTTTGCCTAACACCTAACACCATAACACCATAGCCCCTAACCTCAAGAAGCTTGTGACCATGGCAGCTCCTTTGTTGCATAATATCCTGAGAATAGCTGTGACGGGCTGGCCCAATACGCTCTTGAGCTCCCAAAGCAGCCAGACCTTAAACCCGTCACCCGCTTGTTGACTTGGCCTAGCCAATCAATGGACCAGCTCCAATAAAGCTCGCCATCCTCATCCCCATCCTCTCTGCCCCTCTGAGCTTCCAGCTGGAATCACACAAAAGTGAACTTGTCAACAGTGTCTATAGAATTCATTTCTATGAAATCAATAAAAAAAATCCTTAAAGCTGACTTCAAATATACACACTTTTTGTATAGTCCTTACAATAACAAAATGTCTTTAGCTGACTTTGAGATTAGAATCTTTCCCCAAGTCAAATATTTTTAATGTGCAAAACAGTTTCTTAAATAAATTCTACTTAGAGTGCAGAAATGTTTGCTTTTCCTGCAATTTATTATCAGGCCTGTTCAGAATACCATTTTCGGATCGGTTTCACAAAAATATGTAAACACTTTGATGTGGAATGTGGTCTGTGTATATCTTATTCAGATTGTAGAAAAGCTACCCAATCACTTAATAAATAAGAGAACTTAAGATCTCATCGTGAAACTCCCATTAATTATAGCCACTGCATAACATTGCAAATTACCAGGTATCTTCCAATTCGACAATGATGTCCTTAAGAGATTGGACCCGCAAATATTGTAGTCACGCCCATGCGCAGCAATGGGTACAGAGTATATGGCAACCGGGAGTTTCTGGCTGCAGTGTTCTTACTTGTTCTTGTTTGAAACATTGTGTCTGTGCCAAACCATTTCGCAGGCCATTAACATTGGATGCGGGCAACGAAACTACCCGAGTCCTTGCTATAAAGATGCTGACGTCCTAAGGCTCTCGCCTTTCACGTTTGATTGTGTGTCAATATAATTTGATATAAAATTATATTACTTTTACCTCGCCCACTCGCACCACTTGGAGCCCAGACACAACAAATGATTATTGACCATTCTGGGTGTGGGGAGGGCGTGGATGAGGATGAGGATAGAAATGTGGTTAGGGATGTGTATAGGGATGTGGGTTAGGGTGCAACGGCAAATGGCCAACCAGGCACATACAATGATACGAGCATGTGGAGGCCGTTTTCCTCTACTCTGCCCGCAAGTGTTTTTCTCTGCTTAATGGAACCGCCATCAGCTTTGATAGCCTGATTATCGAGTTAACTTCATTTCTGGCCTGGGACAAGCAGTCTGCCAGAGCATAAGGAGCGTAGGGAGCAGCTTAGCCTGGATAGTTTTGAACACGCTAGCCCTGCTGACCAGATCAGATATATTTGTTGTACGTTACATTATTATTATGATGGGATCATCTATGATTTATTTATTGAACGCCAAAATTATGATTTAGGTCTGTACATATATTTTCACTTGGATAAAGTATCCTTTTTATTTCATTCAAATTTGTTATATTTTCTTCGAAACCAAATGTCTTCGTATAAAGTTATTTAAATTGCAATATCAACAACCATCGATAGTGAAGGGAATGCATTCCTAATATCCGGAGTACAAGATATACGATTATAATACTATGTTACCATCTTAATGTAGTAGGGCTTGTATCTATTTATCCGAAAGTGCAACAAACATAACAAGGCGATCTTGACACTTTATAAACTGAGGGTATAGACCAAGATGTGTACAAAGTTTGCTTGCTTTAGCTTCAAGGGTGTACGGACAAACGGACATTTCCCATCTTCCCTTCGGGAACAGAATATAAGCATCGATACTTTGAGGTTGCAAAATTACTCGGAACTTCTCAGCTCCAATTCTGTTCAATTCTTGTAGTTATGTAACCGTTTGTACTATATATAGTACATCCAAGTATAACCATCTGGCAGCGCCATGTGCAATGGAAATAGATCCTTAGTAATCCTGTATCGATATTGATCGATTACGAATACCACGGCAGGCGAGTCAGCTCGTTCGTGAGATTGAAGTAAAGACCATCGACATCCTAAACGTTGAATGATGATTTTGATGACATTATTTATTCATTGATGCCGCCCCAATTCTCTACTCCGGTTATAGGGCAAGTTCGGCACTTCACTGTTACTTGATTGGACTTCTCACAATTTGCTCACCTCCCACGTGGTGATAGCTTACCCAAAGGATGTCTGTAAAAGCTGAAAAATGTTAAGATGCTTAGTATAGGAATTCTTGTACTCCCATGTGCATGGAGAACAACTTTTTTCAGAAGTCCTTTGATGTTTGCTGTCCAACAACGAAAAGGAATTGTAAGCGTACATATTTTGCAATAAGCCAAATCAATACTTTTAATTGAAGTCCTTTTAATTTTGTGTGTATGTTTGCTTGCAGTTACTCGAAAGCTTATGAGAGACTTGTTAAGACTTTGGTGAGCTAGTTCTAGTGGCAAATAATTGGCTTTAAAGACAATTTCATTCAGTTTTGATGAGACACATAAGTTTTGAGAGCCTGCTAACTTGACCTTCTCTCCGTTGTTTGTTAGGTAATCAATTGAGCAATCGAGTAATCAAGTCATCAAGTCATCAAGTAATCATGTGGCTTGCTGCACACACCCTACAGTTTTGCAAAGTGCTAAATTATGGATCGGGTAACTTGTACATTTAAGCGGTTAACCAAATAACAGGGATGCGAGGCGGTCGATGTCATTGACCCATGCAAATGTCCAAAAGGGGCGACAAATAGGCGACACCCAGTGTGTGTGTGTGTGTTAGAGAGTGTGCCCATTTGATGACTGGCTCATTGTTGCTGTCAACAAATGATTGAATGACTGAACCGCAAATCCCCCAGCTCAGGCCCAACTCCCGGATTTGCCGTTCTAAATGATATTTCAGTTTTTTTGCCAGCCTGCGCTCCATATATCACTGCATTGTGTAGCTGCTTGCTCTCCTCCCCTAGCTGCCGCCTTCCGCCATCCCTCCCTATTTGCGTGAACTCGAAAAGTCATTTTTCTTGTCAGTCAAGAGAGATGGACAGCTTAGGCGGGTAGTAACTGTACCTGCTGAGTACGCCTCCACAACAATCGATAGTACTGTCTATGGTATCGATGATTTTATCGAGTCACTATCAGGGCCCTTTCGAATATCGCTACTATCGAAATGCATGGATAGGCCAGAGGTTAAATTGAAGCCTCTTTACTTAGTTTTCTCATTAATCTCAGTAATCTTCCATTCAATATTATGTGGGGCCCAGAACTCTACGACTTTTAAGATCTATTTAATTACTATCTGAGCTTAAGGCTCTCCCATCTGATCAACTTCCTGAGCAAGAACTGTCATTGGGATGAAAGTATCTTCTGTTACCAGCACATATTTTCCCAGCACCCTGCTTCGTTTCTAGCAGTACCGCCCGGTACATTCCTCCTCAAGCAGAATCAGTACGCAACGAATAGCTTTTTGGTGATTTCTCTGGCTGGACTGTCCTGTTTGGAGACCATTAAGTTTCCCACCTACCATTGTGGTTAATTATCCTCAAGATTTCATATGCTATTATACTCGAATTTAATCGACTCCTTCGATAGCTATTATCATCGACACCAACGAGTGGCGGCACTTAGCTCTGGCAGCTCTGCTGCTGACCACCGCGTTTGGGCCTAATCCTACATTAATTAGTCAAACAATATTGTTGCAACATGTCTATGCCACATGCTGCATTGCACATGCCGCATGCCGCATGCCGCCCCTGCATGCTGTATAATTACTCGCCTCGTTATCATTTGCTGCGATTAAACTATGTGAGGACGTCAGGAAACACTCTAATGTACCTGCAGGCAGCTCCGTGCAATGCAGTTGTTCGTCATTATCGTTATCGTTATCATCATCATCATTGTTATCATCATGACAATCAGCTTTCATCAGGGGCAGCAGAGTTGTTAACCTTGTTTACACATTGTCTACATGAGGCGTTACAAAATAGTACCCCGACGGCACCACCGCCACGTCGCACCCCTTGACCGTCGCTCAACTGGCCATTGTAGAGGCCACAGCAACAACAACAGCAACAACAACAACCAACAAATACAACAACAATGGAACAAAGTGCACATTAATATGCTGTTGAAGCATGTTTCCTGTCGTTAAGCGCCAAGCACTTTCAACATTTCAACACCTGAGCACCTGCCCATGGCGTTGGCGTTGGCGTTGGCGCCGGCCATGCTTAGCCTATTGGCGATGCTCCTGATTGGGTTACGCCCCCTTCTCCAGCAGGCCCCCTTGACCAGCAGTCTATGTCTGGCGAGCATTTGCTATGCGGATCCAGTAAAGCACTAGAAAGCGTGTTAAGCCCAATACAACGAACGCTAAGTGGGATTAGGCGACTGCTCGAATCAATGGAATGGATGTCTGGTTGTGGCCTGTCCACGTCCACTCGTATGCTTGTGGCTGAGAGGGGCACGTTTCGAGGTTCCTTTAAATGTGGCACGACACAAGCAGCATCCATACAAAATCGCAAGGTCAAGGTCAATAACTGTACAAGAGGAGAAAACTTCTTTAAACATTCACAAGTTTTGCTATCGTATGAAAAATACTCATTGCATGACAGAAGGAGGTATTATTTGTATTATTTGTCATGAAGTGTGTAGATGCCAAGACAATTTAGAGGTCAAAACCTGATCAAAAAGACATTCCGTATGATTCGGTTAAGTTTAACAAAGTTATGGGAGTTGGGTATTCAGGAGGTAGACCTAAGGACCTCTAATCAATCACTGAAAGATTGGTTCTCGCCCGAATATCTGCAAATGATTACAGTTGCGAGCTGCTTCCGATTGCAACATTCTAACTTGATTTCATTTATTTATTTATTCAATACTTATCAATACCAATTCCTTTTTAATTTGGCATCGTGTACCATCTGTGTACTCGTAGGTGTGAATCTGTGTGGGAGGGCTTTTACAGAATGTAGTTTTGTTCGCATCAGTATCAATGATTACTAATGCACAAGTCTGGGGAACTGCGCAGTGAAGTATTCGTGTAGAACCTGTAAATCTATACTTTCTATGCCATGTCCCATCTGAGCACGTTGTGTGGAAGCTCATCTATTTCCACAACTACTTATGTTCATACATGAGTACGGGCATCTACGAGTAGTTGACAGATTTATTTATTGAAAAGATGCCAGTGTGTGGAATCTCAATAGAGAAATGCTTTCACACAAACTCATTCGAGTGAAAGTGGATACCAAATACAAGAAATACTGAAAGCCAGCCCTTGCTGCTACTGCTACTGCTACTGCTGCTGCTGTTATCCACCCCAATTGCTGTCTCCCCATTTATCCCATAGACACTGCACTTGCAGACTCACGACAGACAATGGAATCCATTCAACTTGTGCCTTGTTTGTGGTGCGAAAGCCAGCCAAACTCTCCAGCGGGCGGCCTCAGGCAGACAAGTAGCAACAAGACCGAAACAAATGGCCACGAAAGGAGCAAGGAGCACAGCAAGGGTTCCCGGCAGCAGAGCCAGGACCATTCAAATGAAAAAGGATGGCCAGCACCTACTGCAGTCAACCCTAGCAATAAAACGCAAAAAATATTCAACACACATAGCAAAACTAAAGTAATACGACACCAACAGGGATGAAGCTGGAGGTAAAGACAGACACATAGTCCCGATTTACAAGACAGAGTTACTTCATAGAGTTCATCGTGCATTTCAATGATAATTTACATCCTGTTATCGATGAGCCACTCTGATTATCATTTGTGACTTCTATAGAGCAATAATAATTATAGTTTATTTCCCCAATGATAAATGATCTATAAATTAGTGCCACTCTCCTTCATTTATTCATAATACTGCTTAGGCCTTCGGCTACATACATATATCTTAAGGCTAGATGGTATGATTAAGAATATATATGTTACAAATGAGTATTTTTAGGTGATATTTCTATAAAGTGTTGAGATATATGGTGCTGGGTAGTGTCGGTAATAAGTTGAAGGAGGATAATCTGTCGGCTTTTTTGAAACATTTGTAGATTTGTTCCACTTTCTATTTCAAATAATACACAAAATTAATTCAGCTCAAATAAATTCTATTTAAGTTGATGAAAAAAGTTCCTGACTCGAGTGGCGAGCAAACACTTCATGCAGTAAACTTCGTCGTGTAAATGCGCACACAGTGAATTTCTTTGCCATTCTCGAACTCGTTGACTGGACCAACTCTTGGAGGGCCAGCGCTGACTTACACCATCTAATTAGGGCACAAGGACGCACACACAGCCAAGGCCAGGTCAACTGATGCTGCTGCTGCCTCAGTTGGCCCATTTGCCCTATTTGCCCCAATGCCCCACTGCCCCTGCCACACATCAAATTGAGAGACTTTTGAACTTGGACTGTTTTCGCATTGCGCTTACATTTTATTTTCACGAGCTCGGGTGATTCTGGCACTCGGAAAGGAGGAACTGGAGCAGCAGCAACAATCTGCTCCAGGCCTCGGGTTGCGGTTGCTTCGGCCCCATCCTTGTAAGGGCGTCAAACGGACCGCCCGTCGCCACTCGCCACTCGCTCCTGGCCCCTCGCCTGTCGGTTTTAAGTTACAATTTACGGGTTAGGGGCTATGGCTTAGGTTTCGGTTTTGGACTCGGTTTCAGTTTGTTGACATGCTGCATACTTGAGTCAAAAAGGGTGTGTGTGTATGTGTGTAAGCCGAGCACAAGTAAAAGCTGTCGCCAGCATGCCCGAGGCTTAGATCCTGTTCACAAAAATCCGACATTGTATTACTTTATTATACACGGCAAACTGTCGATGGTGCGTACGCCATACGACATTCGCCGGGAACTCCCCATTACCAGTGCAAGCATCGCGGCTGTCTACAGTCCAAAGAGGATGTTCATGCCTTCGCCTCTAAGCTGTGGCCTGTAATCTGTGGGCACTAGACTCTGACCACTGACCACTGACCACTGGGCACTCTGCACTCTGCACTGGACCGGGAGGAACGCCCATCGCCGGCCTTCTGTGTGCTCCGGGTAACCACTGCTAATGGTTAAGGCCTACACTGGAGCCGGAGCCAGAGCCAGAGCCGAGGGAGTGTTCGTGTTGGTGGTGCTGGTTGTGGTGATGCTGGTGTTTGGGGCCAACCAGTGCCCAAAACACGATTTCCATTACTCGCAAGTAATGTGGTATTTTCTACAAATTTAATATTTGCTCAATTATTAAGCAGCGTACGAATGATGAGCTTATCGGGGTCACAGAAATATAGTTATTGAATTCCTAAGACATTCAATTCATGAATTTCAATCAAATGGCGGTTACATTTCACAACAACTATGGCAAGGCATCTCGGAAATATTATTATTATGGATACCTGCGTTGAATTCCTGAAACAGTAAATTAATTAACTTCAATTTTCTTTTCTGCTTCACAAATGAACAAGGATGCATTTAGTGCTTTTCCCCGTACTCTGAGTCACAATTAAGACCGCGCTCGCTTTTAGGTCTTGCCTTTTCCATCAAATTGCTTTGCAATTAACTAGTACAGAAAGTCAATTTAAATTTTAATTAAAATTGTAGTACATGCCAATACAAATTGTTGTTCATAAATGAATTCAAGTGTCCTGTAGAGGAAGCCTTGGTGTTTGCAGTAGTTGAGTTACAGAAGGAATCAATGAAAACCGAATTTCTTAGATTCCTTCGAAGATTGCGAAATAAGCAAGCTCATTCAAACAACTATATACAAAATATTGTGATGGAACTCCACCCAATTGGTCCTTAATCTCTCCGAGGAGTGATCTAGTCTATCTTCGACCTGGTGGACCGGGTTTTGGTCCAGCTCCACACTCTCCCCTAGCACTCATGTTTCCCAAAGCACCTGCATCACTTAAATCAGTTGTAATTTGAGTTTACCACACCCTCCGAGCTCGGAGGTTGTACATTCGAGTACATAAACTGCGTCCTGCTCGCGTGTTGTCCTTTTACACTATGAGTAATTCCCCTCACGGATTGATATACCTGAGTACGACAACGACAACAGTTCTGGGAATCAGATAAGCTGACTGAGTGAAACTCTTAACTACTGAGGGTGCTCGTATTAGACTCGTGAGTGCATTTGTATGGGTGTCTAATTCTGTGTGTGCTTGACTCCGACTTATGTGTCAGTTAAACATTTTGCTTGTAAACTCATCTGACAACAGCGGAAAAACAAAAAGCAAAACCGAAAAAATCATCTTAACAACACTTTGATATTCGATAAGAAGGCGGCGGGAGGCACAGTCGTGCACGGGGCACAAAAGCGGGGTGGGGGGCGGGTGTGGCAAGTGGGGGGTCGCACTGTGGGCGGCAGGCCCATTGCAAAAATCAAAATACCGCTGGAATTGTGGGAAAGCGGCAAAGTTACGACAAGTATTGGTTTTGAGGAGTGTTCCAAACAAAATCTAATTTTATTTTATTAGATTAACTCACATAAAAGCTAAAAAACATTTGTATTATTATATTACATTACATATATTACATTAGTATTAAAACTAAGAGTCGGACCACTCTATAAGATTGCTTGTCAGCTCCAATTTTGTATATCCCTATACAGAATTTCCTTCCTGCTGTTGCATCCTCAGTTCCCAAGGATAAACTATGTAGCATAACATTTAATACTTATAGAGAAAGAGGGACGTCACTCCCATTCATTATGACAAACTAACTTCATTGTACCAACCTTATATTGAAACTAAACCAACTGACTGACCTGCATAGATCAGCTAGTACCGAACTTACACTTGGATGCGAAAAGAGAAGCTTTTACAGGAGTAATTAAAGTTCAATACAAGCGGTTCTAAAACTATCTAATAGAACTGTGAGAGTTAGAAACTTAGATAAGGGATTAAGCTTTGGTGCAGACTTCGAATTTCAAATGGACATGTTGATGAAAGTACTTAGTTCAAGCCGGGATCGGACAGCAAGTGGGTCAGAGGCGTCCGCCTTACAGACTGGAGCACTCGGGTCTGAATCTAGCCGACTACCACTCATACCACTCAATTCAAGTTCAATACATGCGGTTCTAAAACTATCTAAGAGAACTGTGAGAGTTAGAAACTTAGATAAGGGATTAAGCTTCGGTGCAGACTTAGAATTTCAAATGGACATGTTGATGAAAGTACTTAGTTCAAGCCGGGATTGGACAGTAAAGTGGGTCAGAGGCGTCCGCCTTACAGACTGGAGCACTCGGGTCTGAATCTAGCCGAATACCACTCAACAGACATTGGCTCGCATCGCTAGAAGAAGCAGCCAGACACACTCCCAATGTGCTGTTGCACAGGAATTCTGCAGGATCAACAAACCTTCTAACGACCTATAGTATCCGCTGACACTAAGGACCTGCTCGGTCTATGTGGGACCACCATGTGGTGGATCAACAAACCTTCTAAAGACCTATAGTATCCGGTGACACTAAGGACCTGCTCGGTTTATGTGGGACCACCATGTGGTAGTCATTTAGTTCTACCTAACCTAATCTAACCACTCATATACGGACAAGTTTGGACAAAAGCTCTAACTATAAGTCACTAATGAGGATGCTTGGCAGCATCCGAAATAGCGCTATATGACCAGCCCATACTTTTAATATCAATCTTTTTATGTTCACCCTGAATTGTGGACGTCAAGCCTACTAAATATATCCTTAAATAATAATATAATTTTCAGAAGTGCTTATAAAGGAGGTAGCAAGGCAATCAAATCAACGGGGAAAATTGTATTTATTAATATAAATAATCTATGTAGCGAAAAGCAGAAGAACCAGCCTGCATCGATTATCTGTTTAGTTGTTATATACATAGTTATGGAAGTTCGAAAAGCATTTTCTGTAAGTTATGAGAGTTCGGAAAGCATTTTCTGTGGATTTGGGAAATCCACTGTGCGTTGTCAGCATCGTCATCGCCATCGCCATCGCCATCGCCAACGCCATCGTCATCTCCCCGTCATCGTCCTCGTCGTCGTCCTGGCGGCTCGTTGCTCTCGTTGTGGATTCGTGTGTGAATTTGTGTGTGTATGTGTGAGAGTGAGTGTGAGTGTGTGAGTGTGTGTGTGAAATACAGCTGACCGTGTGACGTCAACATCAAGTTATAAAATATGCGCCAAGTTTTACGACAACCTAAGTTAACGTTAGTTTTCCACTTTCTCTTTTTTTCTTTTTATGCATGCCACGCCCATGTCATGCATACATTAATAGTCGATGTGTGTGTGTGTGTGTGTGTGTGTTTTATATATATATGTATATATTTGTTGTGCGCGTGTGTGTGCTTAGATTATATTTATGAGCTCACAATCTCGATACTGAAACAGCGCGCACATTAGAGAGCCGCCCTCCCCTGAATCCCCGTATCCCTGTGGTACCTCAGCTCGTCCTGGCGATTAGTAGATGGATGTGAATGTGGATGTGGATGTGTCGATGCCGATGTCGATGTGGTGTGTGTAATCGGCTGGAATTATCATCAGCTTATTGATTAATTGTGTGTAACACTATGCATTCGCTGCTGAATGTGCGGATACGCCGCGTATACGTAATATTTGCTTTGCCCTGCAATTAACAAGGGCGGGCGTATCTAAGATCTCGGCAGGGGCGTCTGAAACTAATTTTCTTTCTTTCTAACAAATAACTACAACTATGTAAACTGATTTGAAGTATTTATAAGAAGCACAAGATAAGGCATGATTTTGAACCGAATCCAACTCCTATTGCCTAATGACTCACTTTGCATGCGATTGTTCCTATGCAAGCTATAGTATATACTACTTCGATTTGTACCAAATTTGCTCAGTCTGTATCAAACATTATTTAACTTCTGTGCGGAAATCGATGAAGTACTGACAAAGTTGTGTAAAATGTAGCAAAAAGAAGCATCTGTGCCAAGTTTCATTACGTTAGCTCTAAAACTGTTGGCACAGAAACAGACGGGTAGATGGACAGACGGATATCGCTATATCAACTCAGTTATTGATGCTGAGAATTATAATAACCTCTGGTAATGTTATACCGCATACCGTATTCTATACAAGCAAGTAGTTCTTGTACATTGTACTTTTGTATGTGGCTATGTTGGTGGGCACTGTTCTTCTATAATTGAACATACTCGAAACAACGCTGGAATGATTCAGAAAATAGTAGTCTCATCAAGTTTTAATAGGTAGCAGGTCAAGGTCTGCCAGGTTGTACATTTATATGTATGTGTACTTAGGTATGAAAATACATACTAAATTTATGCACATAAAATTGTACATTAAATCTCGGCACAACAAGGGGCAACTTTGCCAACCCCTTCACCCTGATGTAATTTAGATACGTCCGCTGCAATTAAAACACTTTTTGGGATGCAATCGCATGCGCCACATGCCATGGGTGTAGGCAACACACACACCACACATTTATATATATAAAAGAGTTCAACCTGACTGACTGACTAAGTGACTGACTGTCGACTTTTGGGCAGCCCAAACGATAGAAGCTAGCAGCCTGGAATTTGAACAGTACCTTCACATTATAGAGTAAGGTGGAACTGTCGAAAAAAATGGTTAAATATATATCGGAAGGTAGAAGAAATTTTTTTTTTTAAATTGTATGAAAATTCCGGTATGCGCCAGGTGTTACATAACAACGTGAAAGTGTAAAAGAGATAAAACATTTCTCTCTTGAATCGCTCTCTCGGCCTTAAAACTTATAATCGCTATATTGCTTATGTCTCTCAGACTCTGCCTATGCTTTGCCAACGATCTACGGTAGATGGCGCTGCTGTTTGACATCATATGTTTTGCGGGTAATTCTTTGATATAGCGCCCCCATATAAAGACTGCTTGAAAATGTCTGACTTTTCTCTTAACGACGCGTCTTAAAATTATAAAGCTAATTCGGCGGCGGAATAAGACTTTATTATTTCGACAATAAATGAAATTAATGCAAAAAAAAGTTGACCAATGTGCGTATATCGACGCGATAGTTGATGCACATTTCCGCAGTGCACGGGACTTATGCTAACAGAATGCGAGTAATATGAGGTTGCGCTGTATTCTAACAATGGAAATAATTGTTTTAAAACTTTTCACTTGAATTAAGTACAGACTTTTTCCCACCATGTTAGTACATGTTAGTATTATTCTTCCGACTTCATCAAAAATATTTTAAAGGACTACGGCCACCCGTCCCAACGGGTGGGAAATGGGGTCACAGTGAAATGAGTGAGATTATTTGTTAAGTTGGGTCGACTTCAAAATTATTGTCACAGCCCTACACAACAAATCATCATTTGGCTCAACTATTTAGGAAGGTCTACCCCCACGGGAGTATTGTGTATTTGTTACGGTTGACGAAAGTAAACAAATTCAACATAATACATTTTAATCTAAATATTTCGCCCGGCAACGCTGGCGTTTTACCAGCTAGTATATACATATATATATACAGTATATATATGCGATAGGCAGCGCGAATGACTCTTGACTAATTGTGTTTTATGGCACTTGACACTGTCGCGTCCTGTTTTGTCCACATGCTATTCGGCACGTCCTTGCCCTCGTTCTCGTCCTCGTTGCCGTTGCCGTTGCCGTTGTTGCTGTCGTTGTTGTTCTCGTTCCGGTTTTTGTCCTCGTTCTTGGCCACGTTCGAGCATAATGCGTGTATAAAAATATTATTGTCCTTTTATGTCGCTGCAGGCTTTTTGGCCATTTTAGCACTTCAAATAGATTACCACCGCATCGCCATCGAGTTGTGTCGTAAACTGTGAAGTCACACAAACACACTCACACACACGGACACACACGTCGATACAGTTGTGTGTGATCCACGGTCTACAAATCGAAATGGTCTGGAAATTGTGGCTAACCGAAATGAACACAAAATTGTATTGAGCTCTAAGCCAGATGCGTTGCTTTTTCTGCCTGTGGTTGGGCGCTGCCTTTGGCCCTGCTTCTGTTTCCGCCTGCTCATCCCACTTGCTTCTTCTTCTGCATTGCCTAAAGCCTGACTGACAGGCAGCACTCCTGTTTCCGCATCTGTTTATATATCTCAACGCTAAAAGTTTGCCAGCCAAAGAGGGCGTTGATGAAGACGTTGAGGGCACAGTAGTTGGAAGTCCCTCTACAGCTTCACGATTGCCTATCGAAAGGACTAAAACACGAGGCACGAACAACAGTCCTGAACACGACTAACACGATACCGCAATAAATATTTAATGTTCATTCGATATTCATGAATATTTTGTTCAAGATTCTATTCACTGTGCTGAAAACCTCTCTGAGACGTTATTACTAAGTCAGCGATTTTCACAATCATAAATTCTCTGGTGAACGGTGTGATTTATTGGAATCAAATAACAGCAGCCCAGTAAGATGTTAAAAGTTGGACGCTCCCGACTGCAATATACTCTGTTCGCAGTAGAATTTGCTGAATCATCAGTTCAGATCAGAAGTATTCGTTTTGGTAATGTGGGTATAACATTTTGGGCGTGTCTAAAACATCTTAGCACTTGTATAGATTGTTTGCTCTAGCCTCAACAGAGTCGGTGAACAGTACATAAGTCGCATACACTCGTTTTCTATTACAAAACAGAGAATAAAGAGTGAAAACTCCACCGCGGGGCGCATTTCTAGCCGAAAGTCCTGATAGCTTGCGATGAAAAGGAAGGCAATTGAATGATGGCTAAATGAAATTAATGGATGTGATAATAAGTTGACAGTTTACTCAGATCCCCCCAAGCACTCCCATTTGCATACACTCCCCAGTTACCTACACACATCCAGGCATACATATGTATGTACGCACACATACATACAGAGCCGCTCCCCGGCTCCAGAGTGTGTCGGTGTCTGTGTCTGCTTAAATGGCTTGCCGTGTCGCGTAGCTGCTGTCAAGTGTGTGTCGTATCCTGGCGCACGAATATCCTGGCCTGGCGCACAGACGGAGCTGGATCCAAGTTATGACTACATCCTTACAATGCTGACACCGCTGAGGCCAGAGCTGACAGCAGAGTCACTAGCTGACGGCTTGACGGCTTGAAGGCTTGACTGGATGACTAGCAGGAGGTGACGGTGTAGGAGTAGAAGTACGAGTAGGAGTAGGAGGAGCAAGAGTAGGGGGTGCGAGAACAACTAACACCTCTGGCCGCTAGCCAAATTGTAGCAGCACACGGTGTCAGAATTCAATTTACGCATTATTGTGCGTACATGCTCGTAAATGGGCCCGCGACTGAGTCCCTTTCCCCTGAGCGTTTGAAAGCAACGTAATTCTCAGCTACTTGCCACTTGCTACTTGAATACTTACGTCTCCCTCCCCTGCCTTGAGCCCTGGCTTGTTGCTTGTGCCACTTGGCACATCAAACGGGAGCCACGCACGATGAACCACCACAACTTTTGTACAGGCATACGGTATATGAGCTATATATTTGCCAGTCACAGTGACAACTGTAACTGCTACTTTCACACAGCTGCGACAGTGACTATTGTTGTCATACCTGTGACTGGCCTGCCACAGCTGACAGCCAGTCACGGTCGATGGGCTCATCTTCGATACATACACACACACACACACACACACACATGTGGGGACTTAGTCTACCCACATTAGACGCCTCTTCGAGAGGTGGTGTTGGTGGTTCCGTTGATGAATTATTGGCGGTGCCATCGGTTTCAGAGGCGACGTTCCGTAAACATCCAAGTAAAATTTTGCATTTTGCGTGTCGGTTAATCTGCGGCGCCACAGCTTGAGTACATTTGACAGCGCCTGCCTGGCAAACTTTTGATTTTGTTATTAAATTTGGATTTCAATCTTAATTTGAATTGACAGCATGCAGAAGACAACAACAGACAATGGCAACAGTAAGAGTACGGCCTCTGTCATGGGCGGACTTAATTAACATAGTAGAAGCCGTGACGTCACTAGCCACAGAGCCGGCCAGCCCCACTCCGCCCGTGTGATGGCGAGATTGATAGAGTCGAGAAACCTCGACCAGAAATTACTATATGCAGGTACATAGGACGAAGTGAATTAATGTAGTGGGGGCAGTGACATTACTGGAGTACTTTTCCAGCTAGGTGGCAACGCTGACAGGCTTGATCGAGTGTGATGCGGTCGAGAAATTGACCAGGATGTGCCATGTAGATAGGGTGTCCATTATAAATGAAGTAGGAGCTGTAACGTCACAAGATACATCACAGGTCGATGACAGATGGCAACGCTGACAAGGAGCGGGCAGTGAGCGACAAAAAGGAAGTGAACTGGTGACTATGAGATACCCTGTACACATCTACTATATCTGAAGTCAGGACCAAACGCATTACAAAGTCAAGGTGCCTTCAGTTGCCTGCAACGTACTCTTCCTTCATTTTGTGGGCACACAGGATATACAATTACAACATTGTATTCTCTTGGCGCGAGGATATTCTCGCCTCATTTTAATTATAGACGCTGCGTTCCGTGCACATAATGGGAACTTGAAAGCCCGATAGTAACTAGGCTCTAGTTTGTCTTTATGCTTCGCATACACGCTGCAGAAACGGAAACAGAAGCACAGACGGAAGCGGAAACAGAAATATAAACGGAAGAGGAAGAGGCAACAGAGACAGGAGCGTCAACAAGCATTTCAAAAGCAATTAAAAATGTTTAATACGTACAATTAAAGTTTAATGGACAGGCGAGCATGGCCGGAGGAGAATGGGGCGGCAGTGATGCCACAGGGATAGCGTGCCACTGACGCATTGGGGCAGTGGAATGTGGCACGCACAAACTGCCAAAAATCAAACATTTTTCGCCTGGTAATTAAATCAAAATTCATTCAGCCCGAAATTAAATTTGCCAACTGTAAAATTCACAGCCCGCCCAAAAGGGTCACAGGACCAACAGAGCAGCGGATGTGGGTGCGGCATGTGGCAGTGCCACCTTAAAATTCATGGGGCTGTTTGCCAGCATGTCAGGATGTAGGACCTGAACCGTCGGGTGGCTCCATAAGCCTTTAAGTCCGCCCGGCGTCCTAGCAGTCGTCCTGGTCGTGCTGAACTGGGCAAAATTTTATGAAATGATTTTTACTGTCGATTTAAGCTACTATTCCTGACTACACGTCGCCCTCTGCCTGCAATTTCCAAAGCAAAACTAAAATACTATCGGTATTAGTATCAGCTTGCAAATACTAGAGGTAGAATACATACGAGTATGATATATGATATTCTTCCAATCGAAATCGATTTCTTTTTTATTTCTTTAATATCGATTCTCAATTCAGGAGCGATACTATCGATAGTGACCTCAGTATTCTTCTAGGATTACTCTCCATCAGTTCCATCAGCTGCGTGGGTTTACCTACTTATGTATTTATCTGTCTGGTCTATGTTGTCTCTTCATCAAGTCATCTGCGTGCCTAACAACCTGATGTAGATGGTGGTGGTAATTGAATGCATGGCTGGCACTGCATAGGAAGAACTGTTGGTAAAATTAACAGCTCCTCTCCCGACCGAATGCAAATAGCAGAAGTAAAGTGATGAAAAAGTTAATTAAACTTTTTGATGAGATTTCTGATTTAAGCATTGAGGATCTTTCAGCACCGTACCTCAACACCCTCTCGGCCGTACCCTCTTTGAACTGGCACGGCTCGACGACCCGCCCAGAACCCATCCCTCGCACATTCACGATTCACGTTCGAAAACTTCGACATGTCTGTTTTGTCACTCGCTCTTGTTTTGCCCAAGTTATGTTTGTTCAAGTGTCGGCCGGGCGACGCTCTCAACTTTCAAGTTTCAACTTTGACATGTCATTCACATTCCCGCCCGTTGCTCGGGGCAGAGTGTTTCCACTGGTGCCTCACTGGTAACTTTCTAAATTATCGCTGGTCATTGTTTTCCAAAAATAATCAGCACACAACAAATAGGAATGCTTGAGTCGCTTGAGTGCTCGACTAAGATATACCCCGTACATAGAGTGCAACTGAATCTACCGAGAAATGCAGTGGCAACCCGTCCTCTCATTTCGATACTTTCGATACTTTGATACGTTCATATGGTTTAGTTCCCATTGTCTGTTGATTTTGATGGGCGTCCCTTTCGTTCGTTGAATTCATTTTCACAGCATTATGATACCCTTTTTCGCCGCTTACAGAGTATTCTCGTAACTTAGCAACCATTCATTTAAACAGCGGCATGCTGTTTGTCCTCGACACGTAATGAAAATTCCAAAGCGCCAGCATGTTTTGTGAAACTCATCCCTATCCCTATCCACCCCAGTTGTCATCTCCACCAATGTCGCCCCACTCGTCCAATCCATGATTATAAAATGAGCGCTGCAAGCGATTCAAATCGATAGAAGCCGAGGCTAATGTGGATGTTAGTGGATGATAGGGACAGCAGCCAAGCGAAGAGCATCCTATCCGCACAGGGAATACATGTGAATTATTTTCAATGCGCTACACTTTATCATGAGCAATGGCTCTTAGTTCGACCCCGCTGCCATCTCTCGTAATACCTGTTGTATGCGAGTACACCTTAAGTGGGTCAATTTGCAGGCCTATGCCCCCGTGTTAGGGGTTTTGGGTTTTGGAGTGAGGGGTGAGGGATGAGCGGTGAGCGGTGAGCGGTTGAGGCGTGTGCTTCCGGCACACATGAGCTGCAAAGAGGCCGTAGAAAGTTAATCGTTTTAAGGAGTCGGCGGCAACCACGCACCACCGCTCCAATCTCAGCAAAGGAGCTTACCACCAATTGAGTTGTGTTCAACACCTCACCCGGGAATGCAAACCCTGCTTACCCGCCCCCCTTGCCACACCAATTGGACTCTTGATAACCTAATAAAACAAAATGCTCCCACTCCAATCCCCTTCTCAGGCGTGTGGCTAATCTGTAATTAATTGGCAAGCATCTGTAAACACGACACGCACAAAGAAACCCAATCCTAAACCAGAAACAGCACCATAATCAGGACTATTGCTAGGGGCGATCCGGTCAGTTGGTTACCCAACACGGAGCCACTCCCTACATTGTCGCCAGCGGGCGCGAAAAGTCGGAAAGCGTTTAAATGAGAGCACGTAGGACACTTTGGGGTGGAGGTGGGTATCTCCTCTGGAGATAGGCCAGGTTGTGCAGGACGTGGCGTATTTAGAATACCGGGGTACACTACAAATGTGTGTTCAAATTTGAGCTGGCGAGCAATCGGTGACTATATCGATAGTATTGATGGTTCCTCCCTGACCCAATCGAGCCGGCAGCCTTTTTATCAAATAACAACCTTGTACTTTATTCAGAACCTTATGCCAGTTTTACGATAGTATAATTTATACACCACATTAAACTTAAAATACTGAGTATAAGAAGGATATTAGGAAGGGTATTAGTAAAAGTATTAGTATTACACGAAAACAGTAAGATATTGATATTTTTCTCCGTGCTATTCTTACAGCTATCCTCAGTACGCTATGCAAGGAATTCCTGCGCGTCAATGTGTCGGCCATCCTGTACATGATGAACAACGAGCAGTTCGGCCACAGCACCGCCTCGGCTCAGTACTTCCTGCAACTGGCCGGGTACCTGGGCATTCCCGTAATCTCGTGGAATGCGGACAATTCTGGCTTGGAGCGGAGGGCATCGCAGTCGACGCTGCAGCTGCAGCTGGCGCCCAGTATTGAGCACCAGAGCGCTGCTATGCTGAGTATACTGGAGCGCTACAAATGGCATCAGTTCTCGGTAGTCACCTCCCAGATCGCTGGCCACGACGACTTCGTGCAAGCGGTGCGGGAACGCGTAGCGGAGATGCAGGAGCACTTTAAGTTCACGATACTCAACTCGATTGTGGTGACGCGGACCAGCGATCTCATGGAGCTGGTGAACAGCGAGGCACGGGTTATGCTGCTATATGCCACGCAAACGGAGGCGATAACCATTCTGAGGGCCGCCGAGGAGATGAAACTGACCGGGGAAAACTATGTGTGGGTCGTCAGTCAGTCGGTGATTGAGAAGAAGGACGCGCACTCCCAGTTTCCTGTAGGCATGCTGGGGGTCCATTTCGACACGAGCAGCGGTGCGCTGATGAACGAGATCTCGAATGCGATCAAGATATATAGCTACGGTGTGGAGGCCTATCTGACCGATCCTGCAAACCGCGACCGCCGCTTGACCACGCAGTCGCTATCCTGCGAGGACGAGGGTCGCGGCCGCTGGGACAATGGCGAGATGTGAGTACCATTCCTTAACTCTCTAATCCTACATGTTCTGTATTTGTTTTCCCCAGCTTTTTCAAGTACTTGCGAAACGTGTCCATTGAGGGGGACCTGAACAAGCCGAACATTGAGTTCACTGCCGATGGGGACCTTAAGTCGGCGGAGCTTAAGATCATGAATCTCCGGCCAAGTGCCAACAATAAGAATCTCGTCTGGGAGGAGGTAAGTTCCAGCGTTATGCATGCCTCACCCACTCACAACCACAATTACAATCACAATCGCAATCTTAACCAATTCAACTTATCTTTCTCTGGCACTTTATTAACAAAACTTCACTGTACAATCGCATACTTATAATATCCACCCCACCACACACCATCCACCACCCAATATCCACTGTCCACTGTCCACCATTACACGGAACGCTTTGTATAATTGCTACTCCATTTTATTGGCACTCGGAACACTTGCTCTCAGATTGGCGTTTGGAAATCGTGGGAGACTCAGAAGCTTGATATACGCGACATTGCGTGGCCAGGTAACTCGCACGCTCCGCCGCAAGGTGTGCCCGAGAAATTCCATTTAAAGATCACATTCCTCGAGGAGGCACCCTATATCAATCTGTCACCCGCTGATCCAGTAAGTGGCAAGTGTCTGATGGACCGCGGTGTGCTGTGCCGTGTGGCGGCTGACCATGAGATGGCCGCGGACATCGATGTGGGTCAAGCACACCGCAACGAGTCCTTCTATCAATGCTGCAGCGGCTTCTGCATTGATCTTCTCGAGAAGTTTGCCGAAGAACTGGGCTTCACCTACGAGCTGGTGCGGGTTGAAGATGGTAAATGGGGTACACTTGAGAATGGTAAATGGAATGGTTTGATTGCCGACTTGGTTAACCGCAAGACGGACATGGTCCTCACATCTCTCATGATCAACACCGAGCGCGAAGCGGTCGTCGATTTCAGCGAGCCCT
Organism: Hirtodrosophila histrioides; assembly: GCA_037075165.1. Taxonomy (NCBI): domain Eukaryota; kingdom Metazoa; phylum Arthropoda; class Insecta; order Diptera; family Drosophilidae; genus Hirtodrosophila; species Hirtodrosophila histrioides. The sequence continues at coordinate 213,222 of JBAMCL010000417.1, read as the reverse complement.
TTATGGAGACGGGCATTGCCATTGTCGTGGCCAAGCGTACGGGCATCATCTCGCCCACGGCTTTTCTGGAGCCCTTCGACACGGCCTCCTGGATGCTGGTAAGTGGATCTGGTCTAAGCTACCCTACCCGGTAAGTCCCACGCCTCTATATCACACGCTTTTCTCTCCCTCTCTCTCTCTGTCTCTCTCCACGGCATCCACTGCACCTCCCGCCCCACTTCCACCTCCTGCTGCTCAAATCCACAGGTGGGCATAGTCGCCATCCAGGCGGCCACGTTTATGATCTTCCTCTTCGAATGGTTGTCGCCCAGCGGCTACGACATGAAGCTGTACCTGCAGAACACGAACGTCACACCCTATCGCTTTTCCCTCTTCCGCACCTACTGGCTTGTCTGGGCGGTTCTCTTCCAAGCGGCCGTCCACGTGGACTCGCCACGTGGCTTCACCTCGCGCTTCATGACCAATGTATGGGCGCTCTTCGCCGTAGTCTTCCTTGCCATCTACACTGCCAACTTGGCAGCCTTCATGATAACAAGGTTGGTACTCTTCAGCACACTCCTTTCCGACTCGATACACTCCTATTCAACCTCTCTCACCCACTCCTTCCAGGGAGGAATTCCACGAGTTCAGTGGCCTCAACGACAGTCGCTTGGTGCACCCGTACTCACACAAGCCTTCGTTTAAGTTCGGTACCATTCCCTACAGCCACACGGACTCGACCATTCAAAAATACTTTAAGGACATGCACTACTATATGAAGCAGTGAGTATTATTTTTACACTGCACAGATGAGGTGGCAAAACATCGATGGTGTTATCGATAATATAGATTGACTTCAAATCTGTTCACTGTCGGTAATTTCATTCGATATATCGATAGTGGCATTTGCATAAGTTTTAAAGGATGTGTTGTCGACTATAACTATCAATCGATGTATTCTCACCTTCAACGTAAATCTGGCACGTATCGATGTGTCGACCAGCCCATCCAAAGATAATTCCTATCGCTGAATCTTAATCCTGGACTATTCTTATTCTTCTCAGATATAATAAGACTAGCGTTGCTGATGGCGTCGCCGCTGTGCTGAATGGCAATCTCGACTCTTTTATCTACGATGGCACTGTCCTAGATTATTTAGTTGCCCAGGACGAGGACTGCCGCTTGATGACTGTCGGTAGCTGGTATGCCATGACCGGTAAGTGCAGTACCACTTAGACTTTAGCTTTCAAATCGGAGGAGAACCCAACTCTTTAAAAACTAAGGGCACATACCAACCATTCGTACCAAATTTTGTTGCTCATCCGGACAGACGAACTAACTGCTGGTATATACTCTCAGTTTATAAAGTGTAAGGATATTTTGGAATATATCTATATAAAGGCGATATATCACAATCAATATCTTATAGAATCAAGAATAGAATTTACTTTTAGATATACAATCGATACATTTCTTACATCCTATCCCCTCCCCCAGGCTATGGGCTGGCCTTTAGCCGCAACTCCAAGTACGTGCAGATGTTCAACAAACGCCTGCTGGAATTCCGGGCCAACGGAGACTTGGAGCGATTGCGTCGATATTGGATGACGGGCACATGCCGGCCGGGAAAGCAGGAGCACAAATCCTCTGACCCGCTGGCCCTAGAACAGTTCTTGTCAGCCTTCTTGCTACTCATGGCCGGAATCCTATTGGCCGCGCTGCTGCTGCTGCTGGAGCACGTTTACTTCAAGTACATACGCAAGCGGCTGGCCAAGAAGGATGGGGGGCATTGTTGCGCGCTCATCTCGCTGTCCATGGGCAAGTCGCTGACCTTTCGTGGCGCCGTCTTCGAGGCCACGGAGATACTTAAGAAGCATCGCTGCAACGATCCCATTTGCGATACGCACCTCTGGAAGGTGAAGCACGAACTGGACATGTCCCGGCTGCGGGTGCGCCAGCTGGAAAAGGTTATGGACAAACACGGCATCAAGGCGCCCCAGCTGAGGTGAGTTCTGTTTGCTCCAATTATGCTCCAAGTTTCCTTCATTGTTATGCATGCAATTCTAGGCTGGCTTCATCCTCCGATCTCCTGAATCATCACCATCTCAAGGAGCGACCGCCGTTGCTCGGAAATCTAAGCTTGGCTGCCAGCGCACAAGATCTATACAGGTGGTAAGTTTTCTATTAATGTGTGCCCCCACCGCATGCGCCCCCTCCTGCACTGTCCACACTCCTCCACATGCTCCTTTTAGCTCAGCCTTATCAGTTATGCGTGGGGTTGGGAGTGCAACAACAGTTTAATCTATTGACTGTCAGTGCCACAGTGAACGTATCCTGCAAGGACATTCAGCTTGTGCCAGTCACCCGCCTTGCCGTAATTCAATTAAGCAATTGATTAGGATAACATTTAGTGTTGTTCTTTCTGCCACATCGGTGCTGCTCTGTCCTGTTCCCGACGCTCCTTCGGCTCTCTCACGCCCCGCAAAGCATGGCTGCTGCTCTAATAAAAATATATGGAAATTACATTATTAAATTACCTTATCTCGGTTCCTCATTTGAAGCATACGATGCTGACTGCCGACTGGTGGCTAGACGAGCAGTCGTGCAGCCAGCTGGGAGAGTCCGTGTTATAGTCCCAGCAACACAATTTCCGGCAGTTCCTGTTCCCATTCATTTCAGTTTGCCTTGCATCCGAGCTGAGCCTGGGTGGGGGCAGGAGGTGGACGTCCATTTACATATCATTTACGGTGGACGCCTTCCGCAAACGTTTTAAATTTAGTAATAAAACCTAATCAGTTTCCGGTCTCGTCTAGTTGAATCAAATCCAACCGGTAGCCCTTTCCGGCGATTGCTACAGGTTTATTTACTCCTACTTATTACTTCATTGACAATAAGTCCCAGATTATCAATTCTCAAAGTGCAATACAATTTCAACTCCGTAAAGATCCTAAATCAGTTTCCGGTCTCGTCTAGTTGAATCATATCCAACCGGTAGTCCTATCCAGCTACAGGTTTATTTACTCCTACTTATTACTTCATTGACAATAAGTCCCAGATTATTATTATTCTCAAAGTGCAATACAATTTCGATTAGTAAAGTTCTCTATTCTCTTAACTAGTGTATTCTTCTCAAACTCTACTTAATTCCTTACGGAAAGTCTCATTGGTGATGATTTAACTTACAGATTTATTTAGCTTTCTAATGTTATTCATTTCGATAAATTAATTTTTCATTATAAATTTCATGGCAAATTTGACAAAGTTTTGGACTTGTAAGGATGTTAGCTTAGTCCTCAAATATCATTAGCTCTGCAATTTGTAGATCGAATTGATGTAAAAGCTAAATATGTTAAAAAATTTTAAATGTATGCATTTCGAAGAAAATACTTTTGAATACTGTAATCATGTTGACTAAGCTCTTTGAATTCCAAAGCGAATCCATGTTTCTGCTTTTGGTGTTTATTTGGCACATTCAGCACTTAAATTTACTACATTTTAAAGATTAAAGTTTTCGCATTGTAATTTATGCGGGTAGCATGTTTACTGGAATATAGCTCCACCGTCCTAGATGGCAATAAATATATTCAGGAATTCAGAGCTGGCGGTGCAAGGGACGTGTTGAGGTGTAAATTGTGTGTTTTGTATTTATTATTTATTATTATACACACGTGTCAATATTATGACATGAAAAGAAACACCTGCTTTTATTGTTTAAACAATGGGCCTCACGCCGCCATTCAGTTCAGTCCTGGCAGGAATTTCCACATGCCTGGCTGATTTGGAGTGGGGTTTTGTTTTTGGGTCAATGTTCAATGTGCGGAATGATGTTTGCATTTTCCGCTCACGCTTCGGATTAGGATTAGGCGAATCGCAGTCCTTTCATGTTGGCAAAAATCCTCGCAAACTTTTTAACAAATTGTGCAAATGAAGCGCATGAATCAGACCGCCAAAATGTTTGCGATATCACACATATGCAAACCATATGAATGCATTTACATGACTACACAAGTCCACTCATAACCATACACACTCGTCTGTATATATTTTGGATTCCACGTACGCGAAACAAGAATAATACTTGAAAACTTTAGCGCCAACAGCAGCTACAAAGGACCTCAGCCAGGGGCCAAGTTGCTCGAGGGCCAGGGTGTAGGGATGCGTCGACCTTGTTAGGTTTTTTGTTTTGTCTGGGTTTTTTTTTAAAGGAACATGTGTTCTGGTTAGCAAAGTTTGGCCCTATTCAAAATGTACTAGGCCACAACTTGTTCCAGGCAAGCCCTCCAACAACAAACGAGCATACGGCAAAAAACAATTATTTTTCATAACACGGAAAAATTTACTCAGAGCCAGAACATAAACACATATTTATTATATTACTAGCTGGTATTACCCCAGCATTGCCCGACGATGAGTTCTTATTAAAATTGATTATGTTGAAACAACAATCAATAAAGTAGTAAGCAAGACGCCGTTCTCCACCCCGTGGGGGTGGATTTTCCAAACGTTCAATAATACTTTGTGTAGAGCTTCGGTAATTAGTTTAAAGCCAATTGCAAGAACTTTTACTTTCGTCACACACGCATAAGGAAAACCAACAAAATTCAGCCTCGTAGTTCCCCTTTGTACCACTTTCGGTTTGGGCTATTCGTTGATCTACCGTCAGTCAGTCAATGGGGTCAAACTCCTGTACATGAGTGATCTGAGAATATGGGCTTGTTCTTTGGACGTAGGTTAAGCTTTTACAAACTTTTTGAGGGTCACTTTCAATGTAAATTGGTAAATTTCAAATGACTGGCAAATCAATTCTATTCAATCGGCAATTTTCTTCTTTCTTTAGGCTCTGTTCAAGTATATTATTTCTTGTAATAACATACTTATTTATACCCTGATCGCATTTAAAATCAGTATGGAATATAGAATATAGAATATAGAATATAGAATATAGAATATAGAATATAGAATATAGAATATAGAATATAGAATATAGAATATAGAATATAGAATATAGAATATAGAATATAGAATATAGAATATAGAATATAGAATATAGAATATAGAATATAGAATATAGAATATAGAATATAGAATATAGAATATAGAATATAGAATATAGAATATAGAATATAGAATATAGAATATAGAATATAGAATATAGAATATAGAATATAGAATATAGAATATAGAATATAGAATATAGAATATAGAATATAGAATATAGAATATAGAATATAGAATATAGAATATAGAATATAGAATATAGAATATAGAATATAGAATATAGAATATAGAATATAGAATATAGAATATAGAATATAGAATATAGAATATAGAATATAGAATATAGAATATAGAATATAGAATATAGAATATAGAATATAGAATATAGAATATAGAATATAGAATATAGAATATAGAATATAGAATATAGAATATAGAATATAGAATATAGAATATAGAATATAGAATATAGAATATAGAATATAGAATATAGAATATAGAATATAGAATATAGAATATAGAATATAGAATATAGAATATAGAATATAGAATATAGAATATAGAATATAGAATATAGAATATAGAATATAGAATATAGAATATAGAATATAGAATATAGAATATAGAATATAGAATATAGAATATAGAATATAGAATATAGAATATAGAATATAGAATATAGAATATAGAATATAGAATATAGAATATAGAATATAGAATATAGAATATAGAATATAGAATATAGAATATAGAATATAGAATATAGAATATAGAATATAGAATATAGAATATAGAATATAGAATATAGAATATAGAATATAGAATATAGAATATAGAATATAGAATATAGAATATAGAATATAGAATATAGAATATAGAATATAGAATATAGAATATAGAATATAGAATATAGAATATAGAATATAGAATATAGAATATAGAATATAGAATATAGAATATAGAATATAGAATATAGAATATAGTGGAGTGACAGTGGAGTCTTGGATTCCCCCACCCTTCCCCCCGCTTAACCTATCTTACACTTATATATATATTTCGTACACACAACAGTTGATGTTCTCTTGATGTTTTTTCATGCATGTTTAATGTAACCACATATTCATATACATGACTAACATTTTCGAGTCTCGTTCCCATTCTCGGTAACTGCCCAAACCGCTGTAAAACTGTAACCGACCAACCCACCAACTGACCAACTGACCAACTCATCGATAGGTCTTACAAAACGGAAATCGCCGAAATGGAAACGGTCCTCTGAAGCGATTGGAATGAATCATATTGTGGCCATTGGCAGCGGGGCATTGCCACTAATCCTAATATAAATATTTAAGTCCTACCAATAGTTGGAATCCAATCAAGCAACCAATAGCAACAACAACAACAACAAGAACAACAACCAAAACTACAACAGCAAGATGAAAAGTAATATGCATTTCAATAAACAAGCAAATGAAAAATGCTTTGTTTATTTACGAGTATTTTTTTTAAACTAAGGCTACGATTAAAACTTGATGAGGCAGAAAACCAACGCGAACTGCGAATGCAAATTTACACGAAACAAAACGAAATGAAAACAAAACAAAAAACAAAAAAACAAAAGATTAAAGATTAAAACTCTTAAAACTCTTCATATATATACAAAAATTTAGGTGTATATTTAATCAAAATGATGCCAACTGGCAAATAAAGAGATGTTTCAAATACATGTAAACTGAAAGCTTTTTAAAAGTTAAAGAACAATTTAAAACTAAAACCAAAACTAAACGAAAACGAATAAAGAAAAAAACGCCCAAAGCGCCTCACATTGAAAAAACCAACCACACAGCATAGGAGTTCGAACTCCAGTACAGAGTATATATAAAAGAACATTTGTATAAAGCTAAACGGAGCGGAGTTCGAGTTCGAGTTCGAGTTTGAATCGAAACACGTGTATTCCTAAAGTTAAGTTTTAAATGTTAACAAGTTAAATCAACCAAAGGACATCAGCTATATATATATATATATATATATATATATATATATTATATTACGTATTATTCTCGATCGAACTGCCACATGTTAACAAGAAAAACAAGCACAAATGTAATTCATATTTTTTTTTAAATATTTACTAGTTATACCCACATACAAAACCTAGCTAACCAAATGTGAAATGATATCTATATACACGCGGAAGGATAAAAGGATCGAAGGATAGAAGGCGGAGAGCTTTGGGGGCTAGTAAATTGAGGTTATGGTTAATGGAAACTAATGAAAACTACGCATTGCTAAACATATACACATTAACATATTTATATGTATGTATTTACTTAATTATTATGATTATAATATAAATGTTATTGCATATACACGTACATATACATACATAAATGCATTTATTGATATACATATATACATGCATTATATATACACATATATATATATATATATACATTTTTTTTTTTTAATTGATTTTTATAAACAAGTGCTTATGTGCCACTAAACTAACAAAAAACAAAAAGTTCAAGTGCAAATATAAATCAAACTTTTATTAAACAATTTATTTTGGTTTCCCAAGTTATCAATCGCATTTAAGAAGGCTTTGATCCTGCAATAACCCCCCAAGTGGGGTGACCTTGGCAGCTCTTAGCTAATCCATAGTTTGAATATTCGGCATACCGACTACTAAATACCCTTGCAGATGTGAATTTCAGTTCTACAACACAAAATGTTGCCAAATGTTGCAATATTTCTATACTGGAATATGATATGTGTAAACTGACAGATAAATCATATGAAAAGCTTACCAGATTTATAGGTTATGTAAGGTTACAACACAAGCATAATTGATTAATCTGATCATCTGATTAATTGCTTAAATTAGCTTAAATATGTTCTTATACTTTATTATTTAGTCAATTTTGTATTTTTGTTTATTTCTCGTTGCGGTCACACGATATGGCATTTTGCCACATACATGTAATACCCTTATCGAAATCAACCGTCAAAAATTGTATATGGCAAAAGTAAGAATATATGTTAAATATTTTAGCATATAAATTTATATGGCACGTTTCTACCATAGATATCATTGATTTGCCATATCGTGTGAGCACGTATTCTCAATCACAAAATTTATGTGGCAGCCTGCCATACAGTACTCACACGCTATGGTAGCTGCCGACTGCCCCATATGTGTCAAAATGCTATACCGTGTGACCGCACCTTTACAGCGTGATCTGTTCTTTTTCGATTGGTCTCATACTGACTCTCACTTCTTCCTCTTCATCATTTAGCGTTGCCAAATTGTTAGATTGTTGGCTTCAATTTAATACACAATACATATGTCTTTAATTCGATAATTTACAATTGTGTACACATATGATATTTACATATATCTTACAGTTAGTTCATCCATAATATCGAAACTCGATACGAATGGTTCCAACTTAAGATCTACAATAGAAATCAATTTCATTACATATTCTTTATATCTGCAGGGGACTAGGTTTTAAAACAAGATAAAGTTCAGCTCTGAAAATATGCTCGACTACGAAATAGCCTGTACCTAGGATGCTTTTAATGCTTTTTTTTCCTTACTATTTATTAACTACGATTATACTCCTATTTTCAAATCATATTTAGCGAAATTCCTTGGTTTTAACCTGCCTAAATTTCAGTTATATCACAGGATGCATAGATCTTATACTGAAGCTCCTTGGGTACAGGATATATAGTGTGGATTAGCTAAGCGCTGCAATGGGAACCGTTAGAACATTACACGAAATGCGTAATAGTAATAATTATATATAAAAAAAAAAAAGGGTTAAATACTTAGGAAGTTAAATAAACAGGCTAATAAATCGAAAATATGTGTAAAACTAAACAAACACGAATAATAAACATTTGAAACTAAACGAAATCGAAGCTAAAATTGAATAATTAAATGTTTGTGTTGCTATTTGTTTGATGTAACTTCTAAGTGTTTAGAGTGTCTCAAGGATTATATTTGAATTGGGGGAAGTCCCGAGCATACATAAATACATACAAAACATACAAAAACATACATACGTACATACATAGATATGTGTCCTACTTCAAACACTTTATTTGTGCATACATATATACATACACTATATATACATATATATATAGTACAGATATATATATATATATATATAACTGTATTGTTGATCTACATACATATATTTACTGAATGTAATCGCTTTAAGCTTGTTATGTTACAAATAAACACAAAACAAACATAAAGATGAAGATGAAGATAATGAAAAAGGAAAGGCAAACAATGTTAACAGTAATACTAAAAACAAAATGCATTGAGTTTTATTTGCAAAGAGTGATTTTTTGTAGTAAAAATATTTTATACACAATTCAAAGCGGAGGCGGGATGAAAACCAATACAAAAACAAAACAAAACAAATACAAAAAGAAAACGAAAACAAAAAACACAAAAAAACAACAAAAAAACAACAAACTAGCGAAATGTTAATTATTACGTATATATTTTTTAAGACAAATTGTTCACATCTAAAACGTAAGCAACGTAAGCAAGTACCGGCGAAAAAGCGAATAAGCGATAAAGCGTAAAAGGCAAGGGAAAATGAGAAAACATGTTGGAAAAACAGTTTAGCATTAAAACAAAAACAAAAACAAAAACTTTACGGACAAATTAAAACAAGTAAAACAAGTTAACATTACATTGTATAAGTAGTTAGTAATTTAACACTAAACCCAAAGGAACTAAGCTAAGTCGTGAGAAAAACTAAAAAAAAAAAACACAAAATGTTTTATGTATATGTATACAACATGTTGTTTTTTATTAATGTTATTAAGTTATGCGTACATGGAAAGAGCGATGGAGAGCCTGAAGAAAGCGTACACAAGACAACACACGGTTGAGAGACAGTAGGTTAGTCCGCACTTACACGATGATTTAAACTCGCGAGTTTTTGGCTTGTCGGGAAGAGGGGTGGCGGAGCAAGCGACCCACGACCAGAGTTTTTGCGCATTTTTGCTCTGTTGTACGCATTTTGCTCTGTGTTTGTATGAAATCGGTTAGCGATAATTTAAATCAGTGTTGCAAACCAACATAAAATCAACTTCATTGCGTGATTTAAGACTGACCGTCTAAATGCAAGTGATTGTTTTCAGTAGTTTTCAAGAAGAAGAATGAAACAACTCGCGAGTTTAAGTCATCGTCCAAGTGCGGACTAGGTTACGCCAAGCGCATGTCCGTTAGACGCCGTTATTCGGCGATCAGACGTGTGACGTCACAAGTCATGAAATTTAGCGCGAACTTTTGAACTTGTTCGAAGATCACTGACTTTTTTTTAGTATATCGGCGCGTTGAGCTCTCTCAATCACACACAAACACACACACGTACACACATAATGAGGGCATTTTGTTGAATGTTTAATGAACATTCAAAGCAAATGAAATTTACACATTTTAAAAAAGGAATGTATAAAGAAAACGCAATGTAATCATTTTTACCATGTAACTCATGGAAGTAAATAAATTGAATATTTAAATACTATATGTATGTGTATGTGTCCTTTACGTATGTATGTACATACTTGCATACATACACACATATGTGAAAGCTCAAAGCTCTAAAGTATGTACATATATACATATATTCCTTTTAAACTAATGCACGTGACATAATGAAATTTCCAACATTAACAAACAAACTAATAATAATATTTATAAACATAATGATGATGATGATCATGATGATGAAATGTATACATTGTTGTCTTGGTGTAAGCAACCGACAACGAAAAGTATTTCATGTTACCAAAATGGCAAACAACTTTTTTAAACAAACAAGAACGAATAAATTCACATAAATTAAGTAATATTGGCATCGCAACCCAGCAAAAAATGAATCAGTATTATCGAATATGCATTGATGTGGTAGTTCCGAGGTGGTCATTATGAGGAAACATACATACATACATACACGTACATTACGAATATAAACAAACAAACTTGCAATAAATGTGTATACAAAAACAGAGAAAAGACTTGTGCTCCTTTTTATTGGTATATTCATGGGGTTGAATAAAAGTTAAGTTTAATTTGATTGATTCAATACACGTTAATTCAAATTCAAAACACTGGGTTTCTTAACGGTTTCTTGCAGCTATAACAGTCAGTTAATTGCCATGCCAAGGCAGTCATATCAGTTAGCTTTCCGCCACACACCCGACTGGCAGTGCTGCAAAACAATGACCGACACGTGCTACCCAACACTGCTTAAAGGCCAGCCCAATCCACGCTGCCTTGGCACTCGTCCATTTTGTCAACGCTCCCAGCGGCATCCACAACGTAAGTTAATTAAAAATACAATTCTTTCCTAAAATGGGCATAAAAAAATAATGAAAATATTGAAAAAGCTGTTGTGACAATTAAAAGAATGTGCAACAATTGCAGCACTCCAAGTAAATAAGGTTTTATCAACATTTTTCACTGTTTTTGTTACCCTAGATGTGGCACGTGCACATTTAGGTTATGTTCGCACAAGTGCAAAAATATTAATTTAAAGTCGTTTCTTTTTTACAGGTTTCGTAACTCTTTCACGTTAAAATGTCGGGAGGCTTAGATATTCTGTCCCTCAAAGAGGATGACATTACAAAAATGTTGGTCGCGACCACCCACCTGGGCTCGGAAAACGTCAACTTCCAGATGGAGCAGTACGTCTTCAAGCGTCGCGCCGACGGTGTGAACATCATCAACTTGGGCAAGACCTGGGAGAAGCTCGTCCTGGCTGCCCGCGCCATCGTGGCCATTGAGAACGCCTCAGATGTAAGTTGAAAGCCCATATGGCAAAATGAATCTCTTAAATATTATACCCTCATGCTTGTTGATGTGACTGCGCGGGCATATATGATGATTTTTTAATCTTTCGGGTATGAAATGCAATGATTTCAACTTCACCGCTGACCATGCCACGCGTCACACTCAATCTGTGTATGTATTAGTGTTGGGCTTCTTTTAAAATGGCGACTTGTCAGTTTACTGCATGAAGTTTCTGCTATCACTCTGTTTTCCTAGAAAAATGGCGTGCTGCTCACTGAACTCGGCATGTGAACTAGTTCATTTTCAATTTCATATTGAACGCCAGTTCAAAATGTGCAGTTAGTCCATCAAATGAGCCACTATGCAAAAATGTTAGTAGAACAACTTAAAGAAAAGAAGTAGTTCCCAACACTGATTAATATACACGCTCATTAAACAGGGAATTCTAATCGTCTAATCCTGCACTGCGTACATGTTTCTGTTAATATGTTGACTATATATTGGATTCGAATTCCCTGATTAGTAGGCGCCAAGCAACATGTGGTCCACCCGTAACCAGCAGACTTGCAAGATTCCCAGCTCTCATATCCTCTGTCTTAACTTGCAGGTATTCGTCATCTCGTCGCGTCCCATTGGACAGCGCGCCGTGCTGAAGTTCGCCAAGTACACGGACACCACTCCCATTGCCGGCCGTTTCACTCCTGGTGCATTCACCAATCAGATCCAGCCCGCTTTCCGCGAGCCACGTCTGCTGGTCGTCACCGATCCCAACACTGACCACCAGCCCATCATGGAGGCCTCATATGTGAACATTCCTGTGATCGCCTTCACCAATACGGACTCGCCACTGCGTTACATTGATATTGCTATTCCATGCAATAACAAGTCGCCCCACTCCATCGGTCTGATGTGGTGGCTGTTGGCACGTGAGGTGCTCCGCCTGCGCGGCACCATCTCGCGCACCACCGAGTGGCCCGTGGTTGTGGATCTGTTCTTCTACCGCGATCCTGAGGAGGCTGAGAAGGAGGAGGCCGCAGCCGCCAAGGAGCTGCTGCCACCACCCAAGGTTGAGGAGGTCGTCGACCATCCCGTCGAGGAGACCACCAACTGGGCCGATGAGGTTGCCGCTGAAACCGTTGGCGGTGTTGAGGACTGGAACGAGGATACCGTCAAGACCTCCTGGGGCAGCGATGGCCAGTTCTAATAAAATGTTCAGACGCAGACCCAAGGGTTTTTAAGCGACCAATCGACATAAATAAACACCATTTATGTTTCATAAATCTCCACGTGTTTTCAATTGTCCCAGTATGCAGCACTAGTGTGCGAGGGGGAGGGCCTTGCCTGCATGTCTATGAGCAGAGCGGCATGACAAATAGAAGAGTACCAGAGCGAGACAAAAAACCACATACAAAATCGTTGAACTCGCATGATGAGCCAGTTTAAAGTTCGAACATAATATTTAGGATATCTAATGTTTATGTATCGGATAACTGCCCAGTTATTCGCATATAGTATACTTCATATGTAGAAATCTGAACCGACTCCGAATGTAGTAGAGAATCAGACTTCACGAAAATTCTAAATTAACAAGTAAGAATGCTGTAGTTGAGTATGCCAAACTATAAAACTTCCTGTGCACAGGTTCTAAGATTTCGATCGCATCTTCGTAAGCTTGCACATACACAACGACGCACACACACAAGCGAGTTGTGGCTGCTTCTTCCCCCCTGCGCTGCAGTACTTAATCTTTTTTGTTGAATACCTTCCGTGTTTCTTATCCGATCGACTTGACATTTGGACAGCGGATTATGTAGGAGTGACTGAAGTATTGTACATGCCAAATCCCAAAGCTATATCTTGAAAATTGTTTCTGTTGAACGGTTTTTACCGAAAAGCGAGGGAATGGGGTGGAATATCTCGGATCCAAAATAAACTTGACCTGCTCGCGATATACATGAACCTACATTTCAAATTTTGTGTCTCTAGCTCTTGTGGTTGCTGAGATCGATGAGTTCGTACATACGGACGGACAGACAGACGGACATGACCAAATCGAAATCTACTTGATAGGGTCAGAGATGTCTTTTTCTGCCTGGTTCATACATTTGCACAGATCTAGTACCCCCTTTTAACCCATTTTATGGGTAGAGGGAGTAAAAATATGACGCCGAATCCCGACATAAATCTGAATCAATAGTTAGTTGGCTTTATTATACGCTGGTAATCGCTTTTGGGACAGCACCTACATAAAATGGTAGATAATCTAGCAGTTCAAGAAGAATGTTGGGTGGATAAAGGCTTGCTCTTTGATATCTTCTATATAAAAGAAACGGGCGAAAGCAAAGGAATTCGATTGATTTGAAGTCTAAATTGTTCTCCAATGTATTGTCAAGTCGGGTTAATCCAGGTAAGAGCGGGACGCATAGTTAGGCAATAATCGAGGAACTAAAAATCGGTTAAATATGTATGTATGTGCCGATCTCAAGCAGTTATAGTCTATAGATATTGAATAATAAGCCATCAAATGATATACAATATTAATAAATTTATTTTTTGTTTCACTTTATACAAATAGAAAACAGTTAATGATTGCTTAGTTGTATGCATAGATATTTAAGACATTTTCTTGAATAGATCAGTCCTACATATAAATATAAAAATAATAATCATAATAAAAAAATGAACAAAAATGATGTTAGACACATGTTATCTCGTATGATATTGTATTATATGTATATATTTATATCTGTCTGTATCTGTAGTTAATTATTAAGATGCCCATACCGTAGCCCCATTATTTAATGAATGAAGAAAATCTCGTTGCTAGAGTTTTATCCATTTCTTGGCTTCCTATGTATTATAATTATTAATAATTTACAAAAATATTGAACCCGAACAAACGATATGATGAATCGACAACATGATACCATACACAAGACCACAGGAAACGCACGCGTTATAATATAATGTGTGGATATGGATATGGGATATGGTATATGGATACAGATCCCGAACATTTCTTATGATAGTTACGATGCCAACCACATTTTCGAGAGATGATTGTTGTTTACAGTTAGATTGGTTCAATCTTGTGTTCACAAAGAAAATGAAAACATTTTAAATAATATATTTTTAGTATGTAGTATTATGCTTGTGTTACTGTAAAAACTATTTAGGTTAGTTATTATTTAAACGGATTCGGACGTGCTCGAAACTCCGTCAATTTTCGTAGTTCCTTTTTCTCATCCAGCTCTCGTTTCTTGCGTTGCTCGTCCTGCTGCAAAGAGAAAATGGGGGGATTTCATTAGATCGAAAGTCAGTCTTATTATTATGGGCATATTATGAGGGTGTCGATCTCAGAGTTAACGATTATACAACTATACTATTATCAATTATACATGTTATCCACGAAAGTAAAAAATCGAATCAACTAGAAAGCTGTACTCGAAATATCCACTTTCCGAATGTGGAAACCGGAACAGCCCTGGCCACTCGATTGTTTAAAGTTGAAACTATCGAAAATCCTTAAACCCCGATTGTTTTATCTTTCTCTAAGATTTAGAGAATAATATGATCTATCTAAACGGAAAGTTTCACAACAGTCGAACCGTAAACAGAACAAAAGTTAATTATCCGACAAACTGTATTTCCAACTCAAATCTTCTGTACTAGTTTTGTTTTGTTTTCCCCTCATAAAAACCGCTCAATAGTAGCAGCTGTCTGAATTAATTAAGCAAGTGTGTTTGGAGTTAGTATAACTCCACTGTTGTTTACTCAACTTTCAAGGGCTGAGCTATTATTATAGCTGAAACATAAGTACATAATATATAACATATATATACTGCCAAATAGTTAAATCGAAAAGTTTCATTGTTTCCCCAACTATCTGAAGCAATCTACTCGAGACTAGAAGGATTTTATGCAAATAAGCACGTACTAGAAAGAGTGACTATATATCAATTAACATGAACGTTGCAGAAACCTGATTTGGAAAAAAGTCTTGTCATTCAGATTAACGCAAAGTTACACATACTTTGCAGTTAGCTTTATAAACAAGGTTTTTCATACATTTTCAATTGCCTTCGATCGTTGTTTAGACTGCTACATATACTATATAGTAGTATGATATAGTGATTCAATCCGACCGCTTCCGATGCATGCTTCCAGCAAACCTATCTGAGTCAAGTCTTATCAATGTGGCCCCAATACTGCGGGTGGAACAAGATTAATCGATGTAGTTTATAGTCCTGATTAATATAATGTATATATATACTTTCTGAAGCATTACACATCTCAAGATGAAAGGACAATTAGAGTGCGATTTAGTTAGTCAGTGGTGATTACAAGGCTCGGGGGGGAACTACTGGTATAAGCTGTACTTTCAAATGTGAAAAGAACGTATTTAGCATGTATTATCGCCACCCCCTGAAGAAGATGAGTCATATTTCCGACTGTGACGAACTGTTTTAACCGCATCTCGTATTGAGTTTTGTTTTTCAAGTGACGCAAAACAATAAATATGTTAAAGATATTTCAAATAAACTGAGCAAGGGCAATGTGCGATCTTGTGAATAATTGATATATACATATGTACACCGTACTATGTTCTTAAAAGTATTACGAGTCAAGGCAAGATAATAACAAACTGAAAAGATGAAACAGGCAAGAGAAGATGGCGACAACATCGGACAGAGCATGTGATAAGAGCGAGAGCGAACTTTATATCTACATATTATATACACAAGTAGTATGTATGTATATAGTTATTGTATCTGGCAAATCCGCATGCCGCATGCCGCATGCCTTAATCGCTAATAAGCAGCCAACCACGACTGCAATCAGGTTGAAACAGCAGAGTCTGATAAGATAATCAAAGAACTTTGTGTGAGATCGTGGCTGGGAAAGCCAGAATGGAATCGAGCCAAGATATGTTAGAGTTATGCTGATTAATTGAAGGCCACGACTGTCCAATCCGAAGGAGTTAGCCTGCATATCGTTTAAATCCGATTCTCGTTCGATGTGGTAAGAACCATTGTGGTTTCTTTCCAACAATAGTGGCGTCATTTTCAAATGTCAACAAGCGAAATATATAGTTCCGAAATTACACATTCATTCACTTCCGATTGTTTTAGATCGTAGAATGAATGGGTATGGAATATGTGGGCTTTACTTTACTATTGTCGTGGATTTATTGTCTGAACTAGGCATGAATTGGACGAGTCAAGTTATTAGAATTGGTATTATTATTTGAATTGAACTACAATGTGCGTTTGTTTGTTTGCCATGCAACTCATGATGATCTCCACGTTACAAGTACAAAGCTTAACTGGGCGCGCCTTTTCTACGAGTCGAAGTCGTGAAATGGCGTCTATATGTACATATAATGAAATGATTTGCAAAGTGAGCATAGCATAAGCCAAGTACCAGTGATCCAGTCCGCATCCTGTGTGCCATTATCCAGCATATCGCATTCATCTAGCATCATCTTTGTCTTCAGAGCGTTCCTTCCCATCAGCAGTTATTTTGGACAGGGGCCGCTGCAGTTGCAGGTGACGCATTGGAGGCTGTTGGGTTCGACATCTGCGCAGCCCCCATCCCCGCCGTGCCCGAGTCGTCGTGGGCGGACATGCTGTTGTCGCCATAGAAGCGCGGCTCGTCGTGCGCCTCGGCAGCTGGCGAGGTGGTGTCCTCGTCTGTGTCATCGTCATTGGAGCTGTCGGCACCGCTCGCATTCAGTTTGCCGCCGCTGCGATCAGCGGCAGCATCCGCATCCGCATCGCCGCTGGCGGGCGTGTGCCGTAGACGTTCGTAGCAGGCGTCGCAGACGCGCAGCGCTTTGACGCTCTGCTGGGGCAGAAGGAACTTCTTGGAAGAGCAGGCAGCACAGACAACGGCGCCGCAGTTGCGACAGTGATGGCGTCGCTGCACGAACGTGAACTGCGTCTTCTTACAGTGCATGCAGATGCTCGCCTCCGCGTCGGGCACCCAGACGGCAGCGTGATTCTCGACCGGCTTCTTGCCGCTCTTGCGCAGCAAGTCCTCGACGCATTTGTTTATGTGCGCCATCCATTCCTGCTTCTCCGTGCTGGTCGCCGCGTACACCACAAAGGATTTCGTCGTGGTGCGGATGTACCAACCGTTCCGATACTGCTGATTGTCCGCTATTGACTCGAGGGAGACCTCTTCGAGCGGCATTATGTGCTGCTTGTTGTACTTCTTCTTCCCGATCACAATGTTCCCGTAGACGAGTATGTCGTTGAATAGGAAGAACTGCCGTGACTTGGGCCGCTTCCTGCACATCTTTGTCAGCACCCCCTCGCCAACGAGCACGCGTCCGGGCACGGCCAGCGGCACCCCCGAGCTACCGAAGCAGCTCTCCACGGAGGCAATGCGTCGTGTATTTAGCTCCGAGTTCACGAGACGATCAACCATTTTGGTTTTGTTGTTGTTGTGTTTTGCGGTCGGTGCAGCGAAAGTTGGGCTCAACCAGAGCTTTATTTACAGTTACAAAGCTTCGCCAGACAGACAGAGACTGACTGTTGCTGCCACAGCGTTGACGATAGACAGAGAGACAGAAAGACAGACAGGCACAGACTGCTGCCACTGAACGAAACGAAGCGTCAAGTACTTCAACTGTGACGACTTTGATGTTGTTATTGTTGCTGCTCCCACAGCGTGTATGTGTGTGTGTGTGTGTATGCGAGCGTATATATATATATCTATATATATATATTATATGAATGGGCGCAGCAGCTGCCGTAAATCCTTTTGCTTAGAGTTTCCAGTTGGTGCTCGAGTGCTTTATACCGAAATTTATAGTGTCTATTTCGAGAGAGTCACGCGTTGTGCCCTTTATGCAATGCACAATATAACTGTTACTGTTTTCTACGCCGTCCGTTTACCGAAACGTCATGACTCACACCACACACAAACAACAAGTACCCATACATATGTACATGCATGTACATGTGTATAATACGTGTATGTACGGCTTCAAATTCGTTTTTGCGCAATTGCTCACTTTGCTAGCCTACTTGGCTATTAATATTTAGTCAGATTTTTACTTAAAAATCAAGCGTTTTTGTTAAAACAGACTTTTTGACTTTGACTTTTAATTTAACCAACTGCTAAATTGCAGCTGCCAAAGCAAATATAAGTCGCTACCAGGCATGTATGAAAGTATCGATTTATCGATTACATTCCATTTTAGAGTCGCAAAACGAATCGATTGTGGACTATACACCGCAATAATCACTTCTGCGAGGTGTGAAAAATTTTTAATTTACTTGATTTGTATTATTACAAAATAAAGCCCGATTTCATTTTGTCTATTTCAAGCAAATTCATCAAAATTCCCTCTTAAATTTTTGAAATATCGAGAATCGCGTCAACTGATACATTTAGTTTCGATAAGTGTAGTCGTTATCGGCATTCCCAGTGATGCAGCAACACTCAGTGGTGCGCCAAATAATATTTGAGTTGGAATTTGATAGGACGTCTAATAAACGTCGCTTAGTTTTCTTATCGTAACCTTTACAGCAGAATTAAGAAAATGAAGCAACAATTTTTATAATTCATGAATTTGTCACCCGTTGAACTAATCGAATCTACGCAACCCCATCAATATGCAATTATTTGAATTATTTACCTCGATTTTTTTCTGCGCCAGATTACATTGCACATTGGCGTCATATTCTCGGCGTTCCCGCACGCGCTGTTCGGCCCGTAGCTGAAAGGGCTTTATGTCCTGCAAGCATCTGCGCGCGAGTATGGGATTCTCCAGTTGTTGCTGCTCCTGCGCGAACTTTAAGCTGATTTGATTGCAATTATCGACATTGATCCCGAATTCGCTTACCTGTTCCTTCAGCTTACGCCGTTCCAAAGCTGCGTGCGAGTGCTTAACTATTTCCGGCGTCACAGGCACTGTGACCCTATGAACGACCATCACCGAGTTCAAGCGTTTATGTATGGCCTTGAAGTTCGGCACCGGCCGACTGTGAAACTCACGTGCCTTGCGCTCTTCGTCCTCCCGCTGGCGCAGCGCCATCTCTCTTTTGGACTGGTAAACATTCTTGTAATCGTACGCTTTCGGTGGCGCGCCAGTAACACCAGTGTCACCCGCACCTTCCGCATCACAGTTGCTGGCCAAACATCCGCGCTCCTTAGGCGTCCAATGGAGCTTCAGCTTGGGCTTTGATCCGTTTTCGACTATTTGCTCCGTGGAATGAATGGCTTCCTCTGTTTCGCTACAATTATTCTGTACCTCTTCTTTGACGTCCAGTTGCGTCTCCGGTACCGAAACGGCGTTCCAATTTACATCAAAGAGTTCACGTTTGGCGTTATCCTTGACTGAAGACTCAGCTGCTAAAGAAGGAACAACTTATGACTCTTATATTATATGTAAAACAAAGAAAAACAGCCATGAAGTTCTGTTTGTAGGGAAAGATGTACAAGGCCGGTGGTGCCAAATTATGATTATAGACTGTGGTAGGACTTCCAGAATAATGTTAATCTAGTTTAGATCGTTGTGCATTGATATTTGGCAACACTTTTAGAGGAGGCGCATTCCTTCTATTCATCTTTTCATACAGTAAACTTCATCGTGTAAGGGCGCATAAACATTACGTACCAGTGACTTCAGGATGATCTTCGTTTTGTCTTTTGATCTCGGAAACATAGGCGACGGCTGCACCACCCCCGGCATCAGCTGCTGCCGTTTCAGGATCAAGCTTGGGGTTTAGTTTAGAATGAAACTCTTGTTGTACATTGGGCGGCGTGATGATCTCCTGCTTAATAGGAAATTCTGGCTGCGATGTGATGTTGTTATAATTTAAAAGGTTGAGGTCACGATTGTCGTTCTCTTTGTTCGCCGAGGCAGCTGCAAAAATGGCGCATTTTGTCTATTAGTTAACTGTAAAACAAGGACCAGGCCGCTGGCATTATCATTACGTACCAAAGAAGTTTTCAGAATGGTTGAGACGGTAATCGCCAACCATAATGTTGTCCCAGTCGAACCCTGACTTATTGTGGCTGATATTATTTAAATTATCCATACTTTTAATAAATTCTATGCGCGTTCCCACAAATTTCAAACGTGAATATAAACACAGACACGCTTGCACTACACAGGGTTGCTGAAGATCGCTTATAAATATCGATGATCGATCGTAAGCCCTTTGATATCGATACAATTTTAAAAAGCCGATAAGCACAGTAAATTAGAATCGAGCCGATAGTGCAGAAATTACAAAAACTCAATTTTTGACAAATAGTTTCTGATAGGCGCTTTTAATAAACTCATGTTCACGGAGGTATGAATACAACTGTTTTTGTTTTTCTACAATATTGATTATGTTATCTTATTGTTAAATGTTTATTTAATAGTTATAATCCCACGGACCCCTTTGACCAGCATCACGACAAATACACGAACAAATTCTTTGTTTATGTAGTTTTAATTAACACTTATGAATGTACAAAAATACTAAACGAATTGTATATGATCATACTCATATGTTATATTGTAATATTTACAATTATTGTACGCATATGAAAATCGTACGTATTATTTTATCATTAAATTCTCTCTAATTGCATCAGTCTTTGCGAGCAGAGATCTGCCGAATAGGGGCATCATATGATATAATGATCATATGTCCAATTGAACAATATAAATAAGTTTGGTAATAATTATGCTAATGGAATTTCTACCAGGTCCGTGGAGATATTCGGAATTGCCTCTAAAAGCGCATACCGCCAAGTACACTAAGCCGCTTGGGCTTTACATTTGAATCAAGCTTATGCTGGCGCTTACGGGGTGCCAATGAAGGTGGGGTGCACACGCTATTTTCAAGTGGCCTACACTCCGTTGACTCCTCGGGTTCCTCCCAGCTGGTACTGGTGAAAAGCGTACGCCGTACGCTGCGTGGTGCTGGCTCGTCGCCCTCTTCGTCAGTGTGGACACTACGGAAGCTGCTACGCATGCGCGGCCGATGCACGCGAGATGTTCGGAGCGGCCAATTCTCGTAGACAATTAGGCAAATTTCAATTAGGCGCTCACCGTATACTGGTGTGCCGCGGCGATAGCCCAGCGTCAGCCGCAGCTGACTCTCCCCGCCAAAAGATAAGCCACCATCGTTGGGATCATGGCATGCTTCAAGCACACCGATGGACTCAATGTATGTCAGCGTCGACGAACTGCGAGCGGGTGAGGAGGGGCGTGGTGGTGTTACCAGCAGACCTGGAGAGTCTTTTGGTTCACTGCTAGCCTCCTCTTTTAGAAGACGTCGCAGCACCTCAAGGCTACGTCCAAATCGCTCTTTCATCTGACAGACCCGCTCTACATCACACCACCGCGCCTGCTCGAATCCCACATGCTTAAAGCGTCCTGTAATCTGGGTTCGCACGAAGCCTGTCACGGCATTGACGCCCTTTATGCTGCGCGCAAACATGCTAAGGATGCAGTCCTCCGTTAGCTCCCGCCGCACATCGCCGTCGTCCACACACTGAACAAATTGGCGTATAACTTGCGATGGCGTTCCTGTGAACATTGCATATATTTAACAGAACATTGTCGTGATTTTCGTACTTTTTTGAGTTATTCACTCACCTGTCTCTTCAAAGCCGTATTCCGCGAGCATTTTGTTGACTTTAGTGCACTCTTTCTTAATATTTAATATAAATTCATATGTATATCTTCATTTGCTTTATGAACAGCGTTGCATGTGCTCAATTTGTGGCGATATTACGCTCTCTTAATGCTTAAGTTATCGATATATCATTTAATTTAATTTGATTGATTTTATTTAGTGTGCCCAGAGGACCGATAATAGAATATATTTGTCATGTGTGTTACATATATAAATTCAGTTAATTTCAAAATTTTTACTTCCTGTACCCATAAAATGGTTAAAAAGGGGGTATTAAATCTGTTTAAATGTACGTATCAGGCCACTAATCATACCATTTTGTACGACTGCATCGAGCCGACAACTTTGCTTGGATCAGGGCCACTTAGACTTCGTATTCCGTCGGGTGGCCCTCACGCCACTCTTCTGATTTTAAAAATCTTGATGGCATATTGTAGAGATATTCTTAATGCATCTTAATACAGCCACACGAGCCGATTTTCTAAAAAAAAGTCAGTGATTTTCATACAGTTTTTAAACGCGCGCGCAATTCCTGGGGTAATGTGACGTAGATGTGCAGTGAGAGCCAAAAGTTGCAGATTTCTTGCCGTAACCTATGGGCTCTCTCAATCGTGGGCGACCGCCGAGTCGGGAGCAAAAATTTATGTATGCGCTCACGATTGAGAGAGCTCATAGGTTATGACCACGATTGAGAGAGCTCATAGGTTATGACAAGACGACTGCAACTTTTGGCTCTCACTGCGCATGTACGTCACAAATCATGAAATTCAGCGCGTGCTTTTGAATTTGTTCGAAAATCATTGACTTTTTTTTAGTAAGTCGGCTGCATGGCTGTAATTCTTGTCCGATTTCAAAAATATTGCCTGATTAGTGTAGGAAAATTCATAACTCGTCGACTGATAGGTATTGGTGCCAATAGTGTCCATGTCTTATTACAAATATACTCAAGCAGAAGTTTTTGTTTTGAATCCATTGATTATTTGTAATTAGTCTGTATCAGACTATAAGCAATAGAAAAAAACTCAGTGGTTATGAACTGAAACTCAATCAGATGTGTGTTCAGATGGAAATATCGAACAAATATACAATGCCATGTATAATATGTACGTTACAAAATTCAATTTGAGTTATCAGAATATATTCAATTTTTATGAAACAAAAATTCTATACGAATCTCGAACGACATTAACAACATTTACGATTAACTAGGTTTAGATATGGGCGCAAGCAACAGCAAGCCGCAGACCGTGCAAATGTCCAATAATGCCCCGTTTCAGATCAGCCGGGATGTTTTGGACCGCGTGGAGAAGGCGACTAATCCGGAGAAGGGCGCAGCTTCCACAGTCTGCGAGAATTGTAGCCGTACAAAAACCGCATCCGGCGCCCGCGTGCTGAACACTGCGTCCAATGTCAACAGCAATGAAACAATGCCCCAGGTCCAGCCCTACCAGCAGAAGCAGCAGCAGCAGCAGCCTGTGGCCATTGCTTCATCATGGGCACGCCGCTCTACGGAAATTGAGGAGACTCAGTTCAGCAAGACACTGGACCGTGTGCACAATTTGTTTGGAAAGCCTATAAAATGGGCCAAGGCTAATGAGTGCTCGGGCGATATAGCAACGATGGAGCAGCAATTGATATCCTGCTACCGCCAATATGGCGCTGAACCGCTTAAGTGTGCTCAATTGGCCAAGCAGTATCACACTTTCGTATTCAATAAGCAAGTAGCCGCACTCAAAAATGCAAAGTCCGATGGCCAGGACTTGAAGCAAGCAGTTGGAAAGTGATCGAAGGTGACCCAAAGCCATCTGGTGGCAACCATAAATGCTTATTCATTGAGAGTGCTCAGTGCCTGCGTTTCTTAACCATTTCAAATGTAACGGTCATATTTTTAACGCTTTGTCAATAACAATAATTAGATATCATGCATCCCTAGCTCTCGATTATTTTACTCAAATCTCTAAACATGCATGCTCTAATATTTTAAGCTTTAAAGCTCAATGTCCCCTTCGCACTCACGATTGAGAGAGCCCAAAGTGTGCAACTTTTGGCTCTCACTGCGCATATCACAAGTCATGAAATTCAGCGCGAGCTTTTGAACTTGTTCAAAAATCACTGACTTTCGTATATCGGCTCGTGTAGCTGTATTTCCAGTCCGATTTTGAAAATCTTGCCAGCATATTGTATGGAAATTCATACCGTGTCGATTGATAGGTCTTGGTGCTCTGTAGGTGCCATACTTATGAAGTAATACGTATTTAAAGTTAGAAAATTTTGCCAGTCTGAATGCTTACATTCTAACTTATCGCTCAATTTTAAAGCTATGATTATGAAACTTGGCACAAGTCTTTATTTTTTGTGTAGCCAGTACATATATGAAAACCAGCCGGATCGAATCACTATATCATATAGCTTCCATAAGAACGTTCGGTCAACAATTGAGTTGTTGTACGAACAACTTTTTTGTATATGTGTGTATAAAGATATGTAGATTTTCCAAGGTATCAGACATTCGTTATAATAAGCTGGCAATATTTCAAAATTGGGCTGTGATTACAATAATTCAAGCCGATTTACTAAAAAAATAGTCAGTGATTTTCACACAAATTCACTGAATTTCATAACATCTGACGTACATACATGCAGTGAGAGCCAAAAGTTGCAGACTTCTTGTCGTAACCTATGGCTCTCTCAATCGTAGAAAAGCTCGCTCCCAAAGCTTTTCTATCAGCTTGCCGACTCCGCCAAAGACAGCTGATACAAACAATTTAGATTAGGTTAGTTTATTATAAATTGCAAGAGCAGGTCGACAGCGACGCTCCGCTGCGTCCCGCATACACTTAGTGATATGTGCAAAGTACAAACTAGGATAACAATAAGTTTTAGTACCGCCTTCCGCTAGTTATATAAACGAAACATACATAAACATACATATATGTATGTATGTACATGTGTGAGTATGCGAATTACAAAGCGGCGACGCGACGGCCTTGGCGCAAGTTGAAATACAAAACAAATGTTTCCTATGTATGTATGTATGTATGTATGTACATATGGCTTTGATGCTATCTGTGGGGTGACTAGCAAGAATTTCCATCCATATGACAGTCATAAACTAAAGTAATGCAAATCAAATGGCTTCCCATGTGATTTGGCACAAAACTTCCATGCGACACTTACATAAATAAACCTACGAGCGCACATGCATACATGTGTTCATACTGTGTGTATGTGTGTATGCAGGCACATGCGTAACATTTCATTCATTTCTCACAATCGCTAGTACCCAATAGGAAATTTAACACAGTACTTGAAACTCATACATATGTACAATGTACATGCAGTGGGCACACAAGCTTACGAACACCCTGTTTTCATGGTAGAATTTATCTAGATCTACAGTTCTCATCTGTGTAGTTGTCCTTCCGGAGTCGCCCTTCTTATTATAGTAATTATAATCAAATAAGGCTATGATTATGTAAAATTGCACTCAAGAAATATGTATGTAAAAACAACTTAATTAAGCTAGAGCAACCAGTCAAAAATAAACGTAAAGTCAAATTGGTTTGAAACTTGCGGTTATTGTTTACCTAGGATACTTTTTTGTAAACCATTTAATCGCGAATTTCTCCGGAGTACCTAGGGTTAGAGGTTATGGATTTACATTACATTTGCAAAAACAACAACGATGATCAGTTAGGTATATTTGGATTCTGTTCGATTTCATTTCCAATAAAGTATATATTCTATATATGTATATACTAGCTGGCACAGCGTTGCCCGGAGATAGATACCATAGATATCATTGATTTGCCATATCGTGTGAGCAGGTATCTCAATCACAACATTTATGTGGCAGCTTGCCATACCGTACTTAAACGCTATGGTAACTGCCGACTGCTGCAAATGTGGCAAAGTGCCATATCGTGTGAAGACACCTTAAGAAGCACAAAATAGCGCACCACAATTTTCCCGCCCGTGGGAGTAGACTTGATTTTTTGTGTAGGGCTTCAAGTCGATCGAAAAAAAAAACAATAATTTTACTTACTTGACCCTCATCCCAATTTTCCATCCGTGGGAACGTGCTGGGGTACAATTCCTAAAATCGGCTAGCAAATTCTCTAATAAGATACAGGTATAGTTTTGAAAATTAGATTGAAACCTATTGCAAGAATAATACTACCAGACAAAATACTACCAGGGGGGCAACCCCCGTTGTGTTGACAGCCAAAGAACCTTACTTTTTGTGTTTAGCATTGGCAATTAGTATGAACTCATCTGCATGATATAACATCGTTGATACACGAATTATTTTACAAGATGATCGGACTAAAATTGGACTTAGGCCCATACAACTTTGATACCCTCATTTTTCCCCCATGGGGGTGGATTTTCCAAAATCGATGTGTGTGCAATGCATTTTTGAGTAGATCTTTTTGAGAACCTGCTGTGGAAATTGTAGCATTCTAGTTTTTATGGATTGGGCTGTGCGATGATTGCTAAACAGTCAGTCAGTCAGTACAAACTGTTTTAT
Organism: Hirtodrosophila histrioides; assembly: GCA_037075165.1. Classification (NCBI taxonomy): domain Eukaryota; kingdom Metazoa; phylum Arthropoda; class Insecta; order Diptera; family Drosophilidae; genus Hirtodrosophila; species Hirtodrosophila histrioides. The sequence continues at coordinate 186,239 of JBAMCL010000417.1, read as the reverse complement.
ATATATGTATATAGATGTATTCTATAGCAATAGGTGTTATTGGCATTTTAGAAAGGAATTGTATTTAAGAATATTTAAAAAATAAAAGCTGGGGCTGAATTCTCTTAGGAGAGAGAAAGATGTCAGCGGCAGAGTGTGAGCAAACATTCCGCCAAGTTTATGGTCATAATTTATAATTTTTGGCACTTGACAAAGTGACTGGCCACCCCTCCCCACCTGTCCCCAGTGCATTGCGGAAACGGAAAAGCTTTGCACGATCGTGCATCAATTTCAATTTTAAGTGCAAGTGAAATTGCAATTGCATGAGATGAGCGTTTTGGCTCTTCTAATTTTCGAAACTAGAAAATAGTTTGCTGCGGTTTAGTATTTGTGCAACCATTGTGACATTTAGATGCAATAAACCTGATTCATTGAGCAGAAATCTTCTAAAATCTAGCAGGAACCTCCGAGAGAGAGAGAGAGAGGTGTAATCAAAATTCGCGCCAGTTTCCTATAAGATCGAAAAAAGCAAGTACACTTTATTACTAGAGCCGTTCACTTGACCGTGGCCAACTGCATGTGCATCAAATTCCGAAACATATATACATACATATAGTACATACTTACATATGTACATAATTCTGTACACACATAAATTGATATTGACCTTGTGCCCCAGGGTTCTTGGGTTGGGTTCTCAAGGGGAATTTGTGCCGTCGTCGTCGTTGTCGTTGTCGTCTTTGCCAAGTGACTTTCAACTTGATTATAAAAGAAAACAAATATTTTGTAGTGGCTGTGAAATAGTTAACAAGATTTAAGCTAAATTAATGGTGAGCCAAGTTGTTAAACTGCTGCAAGCGTCGCTGCTCAATTGGCAACGGGGGCTCTTGGCCAATGCGCGGGTGAAGTTGCATCCCATGGCCAAGGGCGTTGTGACGTATGCATTAATGTGGCCCACGGGCAGCCTGATACAGCAGACACTGGAGGGACGCAATCTGAGTAAGTGTGCAAGGATATTCGTATGCGTTTTCCCGTTACGTTCTAAGCTCTTAATATGCATCACAGAGACATATGACTGGGCACGCGTCCTACGGTTCAGCCTCTTTGGTGGCCTCTACGTGGCACCCACGCTCTACGGCTGGGTGCGTCTAACCAGTGCAATGTGGCCACAGACAAACCTACGCATAGGCATTGTCAAGGTGAGTGCTGAGTACGTTTTACCGCAACTTTGTTAACTCGTCCTTTTTAGGCCCTAACCGAACAAATCTCCTATGGACCCTTCGCATGTGTCAGTTTCTTTATGGGTATGAGCCTCTTGGAGTTCAAAACATTCGAGGAGGCCGTCGAGGAGGTTAAGGAGAAGGTGCTCCCTACTTATAAGGTTCGTTTAAGGCTTGCAGCCGTTCTCTCATGTTCCTTCCAAAGCCAGCGCTCGCTTCTTGCAATGGGATCATTCAGCTAATGGCTGCTAACGATCGCAGTTCAATTTATCCACCTGAAAATCAATCTAGAAACTGTACTGAACTTTGTCAGGAACATGAGCAAACATATGTGAATCCCTGTAATACTTACATTGATGCGAGACTAACGCCATATCCTACGTAGGTGGGTCTGTGTGTCTGGCCCTTTTTGCAGACCATCAACTTCTCCCTGGTGCCCGAACACAACCGAGTTGTATTCGTCAGCATTTGCAGCCTGATGTGGACAATATTTTTGGCGTATATGAAGACGCGTGAAGTGAGCCATGCGCCGGAAACGGCAGCACTTGCAGGACAGACGCAGCAGGACAAATAAAATGGCATATGTTATGTTATGTGTATGTTATATATGTGTGTATATATTAGAACAATTGTTTAGGTCAATAAAATGCATTTAAGTACACAAACTAGCTATGGTTGCAGTGGTGGCGGACGACGTGTCACTATCAGCTGGCCAATCCAGAGCTGGGAGGTGTGTGAATCGGCCGTCGGTGCCGTGCCCACCGTTTCCACAATCCAGTCCACATAGGCGGACACTTCGGTGAACACGCCCGGATAGGGTGGTCGTGTGCAGGGCTTAACGCTCCATGAAACTATGCCGATTTGTGTATCCGTAGCAGGCAGCAGCAGTGGGCCACCAGAGTCCCCGCTGCACTGTCCCTTGCCGCCCTCGGACACACCGGCGCAGATCTGGCTGGCATGCAGCTGGGCCTGGTGACGACGGCTGCACTCCTCATCGCTGAACACCTGCAGCTGGACTTTATGCAGATCTCGTTGTACCATGCCGCCAGTCTGCAAGAGTTAAGCAATTCAACTGGTTACGTGCAACGGAAATGAATATCCAATAAGATGCCCACAAACCGCATTCAAGCCCCAGCCAATAAGCACGGCGCTGCTGTTGCCTAGCGTCATCTGCTGCGGATCCGGCAAGCGCACGGGCTGCACGCTGTCACTCAAGGTAACTGGATTCGCCAGCTGCAGCAGTGCAATATCGTTGAAATACTTATCCTGCGGCTTATAGCCTGGATGGATATGTATGGCGCCGACCCCCGCCAGCTGGCTGGCATTCCGTTCGATTGTATTGCTTCCGTACTGTATATTTAGCTGCGGGGCCGTCGCATTGTGCACACAATGAGCTGCTGTCAGGACCCAGCCAGCGTTTAACAGTGTTGCGCCACACGAGTGGCGGCCACTTTTCGCGCCACGCAGCGAGACCTGCAGATGGAAACTCAAATTCTTATTCATTCGAATTACAATTCTGCTTTAGTAAATTTGATTTGCCTGAGTAAGCCAACCAAATCAAGTTTGCGAAAAGTAAATTTCCAAAGACGAGAGCCAAAGATCACAAGCATATAGAGTTTAATACGAAAAGGCTTTCAACCCTTGGCAAAACTCTATTAAGAAAGCTGGCTTACCGCGTAGGGAAACTCGCCCTTTGCCGCTATAGTGCCATTGACTATTTTCCCATCCTGTTGATGTTCCATTCCTGACGTCCTGGCTAACAAGTACACAACTAGTCCAAGTCCGAGTCCACACAAAAGGCAACGCATGTTGTTTGGATTGTGGGTGGTACGCACTGCGTACCGTTGCATTTATTTGGGTTGCAATGCCTGATACCACTCAACCCGTATTATCAATGCCCCACAAGCATATCAAGTTGGCCATGTAGGTTTAGCTGCGAACGGAATTAATTTGCATGAATTACAATGAATATTTTATGCAAGCGAGAACTAACCGCTAACAATACATACATACAACGTACGCGTATACAAAAATGCAGAGAAATGGCTGCTCCTCAGCTGTGGCAACACCTAAAGACGCTCACCACCAGGTATCCCATTATGCGCGGCATGATATCATACAGCTTAATCTGGCCCACAGGCAGCCTGATACAACAGACCTTCGAGGGAAAGAGCTGGGGTGAGTCAATTTACACGGTGCTGCCAATTGAAACCTGCTCACATTCCTCTGCAGGCAACTACGACTGGTGGCGCGTCTTCCGTTTCAGCATGTACGGTGGCCTCTTTGTCGCGCCCACGCTATACGGCTGGGTTAAGGTGATTTAGCCACTGATTTAGCACTATACAGTCAATACATTTGCTCACTGCATCCGCACAGGTATCGAGCGCTATGTGGCCACAGACATCCCTTCGCCATGGCATCATTAAGGCGGCAGTGGAGAGCATATCCTACACACCCGGGGCAATGACTTGCTTCTACTTCATAATGAGCTTGCTCGAATCCAAGACGATACAGGAAGCGGTGGCCGAAGTTGGCAAGAAGTTCATTCCCACCTACAAGGTAAAAGCACATAACTTTCCCAGGAAAACTATCTAAATTAAATCAACAAATTCTTACACTTTACAATGGCCAGGTTGCTCTTTCCGTTTGGCCTCTTGTGGCCACCATCAACTTCTCCCTTATCCCGGAGCGGAATCGTGTGCCTTTCATTAGTGTGTGCAGTCTGTGTTGGACCTGTTTTCTGGCATATATGAAGCACTTGGAGCACCATGAGGTGGATCAAGTTTTATAATTATGCATTCACACTATGTTTCTTGTTATACTATGTATTGTTATTATTAGTTTTTAAAATTCAGGGAAAATATCATCTGTTAGCCGAGTTCTCACATAAACAAGTAAACAAAACTCCAAAGTGACCATGTTATTTTTGGAAAGAAATCGGCCATTCCGCCAAATTAAAATGAGTGTCATAATATCGATAAGAAAAATGATCGAAAACTAAATATCGCATTGAAAAAGTTTGCAGGTTGGTCGACAATTGAAAGTATTATTGCCAGCCATTAGATCGTTGTGTTATCCCTCAAGATAATAAGCTACCATATTATTATATAGAAGAAAATCGTCAAACTACGAAATTGCAAGATGTTGAAATATCGATACAAGTGCCATCGACACAAAGTATCACATTTCGTATGGCATCGATGAATCGATATTTTTGTCATACTCAGCCCCACCCTGCCGATGGGTGTGTGCATTCGACTAATTTGAGCTGTAATTGTTTATGCACAATATTTACAGTGTTCATTTGTTTTTTATAATTAAAACCTAAGTGCATTTGACCATCATGCGTAACTTGGCCAAGCAGCAATCACAGGACACCACCGATAATGGCGTGGAAAAGGGCGACTATCCGCGTGCCACAAGTAAGTGACGCAGCCAATGTTTATTGTAGAGCGCCGTCGAGTTGTTTGCATCGACTTATTTACATATGTATATACATGATTTTACACCTGCGAATATTTTCAAGTGTTCTTGATATGCATGACATGAAAGACAGTGTAGTGATCCCTTAGAAGATAATTAGGAAGATAGTTCAACGAATTATAAACACAAAATCAAAGATGTTCCCATTTCCCTGTACTTTTCATTTAGAATTGTTTTCGTTTTGTTGTTCTTGTTTGCGCATAGCAATTGTTTTCATTTTGGAAGACAAGTTCGAATAGCATTCCCAGTGGTTGAAATAAACCAATTATTTAATTGATTATCAACTAACAATTCCAATTCCGAGTGATTTAATTGGAATCAGAAATAGGAACAAGTCAGCTTGACTGCCAAAAGGAGAACATGACAATAGCCTTCATTCGAAAAGAACAAGAAGCTCTCTTTGCAGTCGCTTTTGCATCCATCAAGAGCTGCTTCCTTCCTTAGGAATCTGAATCAGAAATGGGAACAAGGCAGCTTCACTGCCGAAAGGGGAACTTGACAATAGCCAAGCCTTCATTTGAAAAGAACAAGAAGCTCTCCTTGCAGTCGCTTTTGTATCCATCAAGAGCTACTTCCTTCCTTCCTATACTCCGAATATGAATCAGAAATGGAAGTACCTCAAAAGGGAGGAGCAACTCCCCTATGTTTGTTTGCTGGGTAGTATTTGCTTGAATTGTATATGCAGAAGTTTCATTGTACTAACACGATCCTTTTATCCTAATAGATGGCGTGGTATTCGGCGCTGTTATAACTTTTGCTAGTTTCTTCGTACTTTTGATGTCCTTTTGTTCGCCGTACTGGATAGAGTCGTACGAGGAGACGCGCTCCAGCTTCAAGAATATGGGTCTTTGGCAGTATTGTTTCAAGGACTTTGTGTATCCGAAATACCAGTTCCCAAAACAGTTTACGGGCTGCCACAACATATTTTCGCACGTAAGTAGAACAGCCATACAAATGACAATTACAAAAATAATGCTAAACTTGTGCATTGCAGGACTATTATGTTATACGTGAATATCTGTTGCCTGGTTGGCTGATGGCCGTACAGGGCTTCGTTACGATGTCCTTCATCATTGTCTTCTTTGTGCTGACTCTGCTCTCGCTCACGATCATTCGTCTGCCACTGAAGGCCGTACTGCAATACGAGTGGCTTCTGGTGCGCATGTCGTACATTGGCACGGGCGTATCCTGTAAGTAGTTGATTATAACAGTACAGCATCCTTATATCACTGCTTATCAACTTCACAGCTCTGTTTATGTTCTTGGCCGTCTGCATTTTTGGTGGCTGCGCCTATCGGCGGGACTGGCTCATGTACCCAAAATTCAATGTGCTCGGCTGGTCTTTCGCCCTGGCCGTGGTGACATTCATGCTGCTGGGCCTGGCCGCCTTGATATTGCAGCGTGAGGCTCGACAGTCGTATGAGGCGCGCGGCGAGCAGAAGAATCTAGTTATGCAGATGGAAATGCAAGAGCCGGGCTACCAGCCACCGCGTCATCACCACAGTCAATCGCGCAGCCTGCAGGGCTACATATAGTGCAGTTGCAACGCGCAATTCAACTTCAAATATTCCAATTTTATCAGACAATATTTTTTTATGCCGTCCTTTATAAATTTTTTTTTACACTAGTTCGCTTCCTTATGCGAAACTGAATCTCTTTTTAAGCAAAAAAGTGCCTTGGAATTTGTAGTGCAAATTTTTATACTTACATATCTGTAAATTTGTAGTCTCTCCCTCTATGCTCCCTATGTAGCATCGGAAAAGCCGTCCAACACAAAACACAAACTAAATGTTAGCGAAAACATTTGGCATCTCGATTATATATATATATTACAAATAACATTCGATTATATATATTATACATAACATGCATATTTATACACATACCATATCATATACAATACTATATGTAATTGCTGGAACCCAGCTCGAATAGCGAACATTTGCTGCGTTTATGCAATGCGAAATCAAAGTCTTTTCATGAATTAACAACTTCATGGAATGATGAAGCGAAGCTACTCATTATCTTAACTCTGTATGAGTATATTTAATGTGTTGGCCCCTGCCACAGTTAATTTTGTGAGTTAATGAACTATGCATATGATGAAATTGTTTATTTCATTGCATAAACGCAGTAATGCTCCCAGTTTCCCTACGAAAATTTATATATATATATATGTACGTACAATATGTTACAAGAACTTTACAAATACATCTCAAAGCGATTCCATTCGATCTGTTATTGATAGCTTGATGACTACAGTCTTGGGCTAATAATGTCTCTGTTTTGTCTCTTATCTGGCGTCCATATTGCTGATAGTAGTTGCCGCTGATTGGAACACCTCGGATGCCGTGTCGGTTTATGCCAAAGGTATTTCAGTAACAAATGATCGCTGACTAAACTCGGTTGTGACGAACTACAATTCAATTATACTGAACTTTAACTTATGTTTTGTTTGTTTTTTTGTTAGATCTATTTAAAATGATGCAGCCTGTGTATCTTGTATGCTTATGGCTATTAATGTGCACTAAAACATGTAAGAAAAACATATGCTAAGTATGTTACACTATATAGATATACCTACAAATTGGGCTGATAATCTTATATTCAATAGCGTCTTTTGTATGCCATTTGATCCCCTATAGCCTTAAAGATTCAAACAAAGACAGCTCTCTTCAGGTACTTTGAATCATTGTTGTCTATTGCCTGCCACAAAAGCGGAAATTGACGTAAAATACACGCATTAAAGATACGGCCTCAAGGCCAACGATGGCAAAGTTATCGGGTCCTAACCTAACCCTACAATAGGAGATGGAATTGACAATTTTTGGCAAAGATTTTTGTATTAAAGCTAGAAAGATCATGCTCCTGCTCTCTATATAAGTAAAATCTACAAAGAATCTTTGAAATTGTATTTGAAATCAATCTAAAGCTAAAAAACATGACCAGAGATGCAATTCGCGCGTAAATCATTATTCTGAGGGTATTTTTATGAGCTTCCTCTTCAAATGCCGCTGAACTGCTTGGTGCATATATAAGTGAGTGTGTATGCACTGCTTGCACTGCCGCTGAACTGCTTGGTGCATTTATAAGTGAGCGGGAATGTGTACAAAGATGTGTTTGGTAATTTCAGAACGAATACAGGGTGCCTTGTATCGGGTCATATAGCATTCTTGATTGTTTTTCATAACCTGCTCTTTGGTAAGGTAGAATCTAGTGCCTTAGTCAGGCTGATTGATATATCTCCAACCCAGTTCAACTGAGATTGCATAGAACTTCAGTTCTGTAATACCAAATATGGTCACCAAGAATCTTTCCGTAGCCCTGGCCTTCATCATAACAAATGCTACCACATATTTTCCCTTGATACTCCAACGTCTGTTTAAATTTCTTAAATGAGCAATTTAATCTGTGGCATTGGCTTTCTCTGAGTTCCACCTGTGGTCCAACTGGTCTGGTGTAGATTTTGGGCTGGTTTTTTTATTTAATCTGTCAATGTTTAAGCATATACACATCTCTCTGTTTATCTGAACATTTGGCAGTCGCAGAGCAGCAGCCTGAGATGCAGATTCTGGGGCCTCGCATCATAAATGGCACCGTGGCCAGCGTGACCGAGACGAAGCATCTGGTTTCCATACGCCTGAGGAAACACGACAGGAACTTTGGCAGCGGTCATATCTGCGGCGGATCTCTGATAGCTCCGAACAAGGTGCTGACCGCCGCCCATTGCCTCTACAAGTGAGTTAGTCAAATTAAAGGCCTTAAGCGAAGCGCTCCTCACCGTAAGCCTGCTCCCTGCTCTGTTCCCAGCACCGGAAGGAGGCGCTACCGCAAGGCAAGTGAATTTATAGTGGTCCTGGGCACCCTCAATCGCTACGAGCGGAGCAACGGCACTATCATCTCCGAGGTTACCTCCATAGCCTATATGAACACCTTCACTCCGGACAGCATGCGTGACGACGTCGGCGTCATGTTCCTCCGCCGGGGGCTGCTTATGAACCGCTCGTATCCCACCATATCGCCCATTCAGCTGGCAAACGAACCTACGCCCGTCGGCGTCACTTGCCAAGTGGCCGGCTGGGGCCGCACCGAACGGGTGAGTGATCCGCCAACAAGCAAGCTAATAGAGTCTTGTACAGGTGCGCTCGTTACCAATCAGTTGCAAGTCCAATTGGAAATTCAATTCATTTGGTTTCCACAAATGACCCATTAACAAACAAAGTCTATTTCACTCGCTTACTTGCTTGAACCTCCAATCGCTTGTGATTTTTGGTACTTGTTATCTCAAGTCTTCAAGCTTTCAAGCCTGAATTGTTTGGCTTGAACAGGCAAGTAACTCGAACTTGCATTGCATCGGTGCACTTGTACGAGACTCTTAAATGTACTTAGTACTCGTATGTAGTATACAGCTATTCACATGGCCTTCTCAGAGCTCTCTCTCGAACGTGCTGATGACAGCTAATGTGAGCATCATACGGAGGCAGACGTGCGGAAGCATCTACGGCAGTGGCTTGCTGCCAGGGATGCTGTGTGCGGGTCGGCTTCAGGGCGGTACTGACTCCTGCCAGGGGGACTCCGGCGGGCCGCTGGTGCACGAGGGGCGGATTATTGGCGTCGTTTCTTGGGGCTATGGATGTGCGGAGCCAGGTCTGCCCGGCGTCTACGTGGACGTTCAGTACTACCATCAATGGATTCAGGAGAGAAACAGAAGCTCTTCGCTTCACAATTCGAGTCTGCCACAGTGGCTGTCGCTGTGGCTAGGAACTGCCTTGTGGACCATGTTTGCTTTTGATTGGGCGTAGTTAAGTGGCTAAAAGTAAATAAATAATATTATATAATAAGGTGCCCCGGGAAACTGGGAAAGCTTTATTTTACCCATTGAATAATATCTATGCTATCGCCAAAATATCGCATTGGAGTAAAACTATTCTCAGAATTTCCGCTTGTAGAAGGAGCAAAAGAACACCCTAAATTGCTTTCACTGGATTATCTAAATACTCTTGAACTGAAAAGGATTAAGTAACTCAACAAGCAACATTTATTTACATTCAACGTACACATAGAAACAGAATAAATCCGGGCAAAATTTCATCAGGTATGCTACTATTTGGCCAAGTCTGGATGGTCTAGCAGTTACAGTTCCGACGCGGAGGGATGCTGTTCGCCTGCTGAAGGCGCACCAGTTCCGGGCCATAGACAATGTTGGGCAGCCTGCGGGACTGGGTCATCAGTAGGGAGAAGTCCCGATTGCATACGGCATTCTCGATGCGTTCCATGACGCGGCCCACCAGTATGTCCACGGCCTGCTGGATGTTGGCGCCGGTGCAGGCGCTCGTCTCGATGTAGGGCAGCCGATAGCGTTGGGCCAGGGCGGAAACCTGCTCCCGGCTGACCACGCGCAGCTGCAGCAGGTCGCATTTGTTGCCGCAGAGCACAACGTCTGGGTCTTCGGTGTAGGCATGCATGCGCAGCTGCTCCAGCCAGTTGGTGATCTCCAGGAAGGACTTCTGGCTGGTCAGGTCAAAGATGAGCAGAAAGCCCATGGCGTCCCGATAGAAGGCCGTGGTTAACGAACGAAAGCGCTCCTGACCGGCCGTGTCCCAGATCTGCAAGTGGATCCGATGCCGTCGTCCTCGTGAGTTGTACACCTGTGGAAAGTTCGGGAAGGTAAAGGGCTATTTTTGGTAGTTGAAGGTACTTTTGGCAAACATTTGATAGTGGCCCTACTCGATAGCATCGACAGCTTACCCTATCGATCCTATCGATAGTATCGACAGCTTGCATTACCAAGCCTATCGATAGTATCAACATAAAGACATAACTAAGGTTGAGAAAATGGTTATAAATCAAAGAATGAATTCATTTATTCAATAACCAAATGAAGATTAAATCACTTCAGCGATTGTCAATGCTATCGATGCTGCCATCAATTGTTTTCCCGCTCTTGTCGGAGGTGTCCTTACCAGACGCTTCTCGCGAAAGTCAATGCCCACCGTTGAAATGAATTGGGTGTGAAACCTTCCGTCAGTATATTGGTAGAGCAGACAAGTCTTACCCACACCGGAGTCGCCAAGAACCAGGAACTTCAGCAGATAGTCGTAATCAATGTTAGCGGTCGCCATTGTGTCTCCTTCGGATGTTCAGGGGAGCATCCTGTCGGTCAGCCAAAAGAAAGATTCAATGCAGCTGTCAGTAGCTTTCAATTGAGTTGGGTCGCTGCCTCAGCTGGTCGGAAAAGCCTTTGAATACAATGTGGATTACTGAGTGCCACAGTTGCCCAGTACTCATAGCGGGGAAGGGGAAGACAATGGGCTATTCACAAGCCTAGGGTATGTTATAAGTTGATGCCTTCGCTCGTGAGGCCTAGTAAACAGGATATTGACCTCAGAGCTGTTCATTGTAGCTCAATTGAAGAAGTTAGTTCAGTCTTCTCACTTCTGGTATATAGAGGGGTCGGTAATACGAACGAGCTCGTTCATTGCATTTGTTTTAAAACAGATTTTCGTTGCTATAACTTAGCTGTTCACTTAAGACACAGAAGAGGAAAGTAGGACTCGATCAGGTAAACTAAACAAATCTGAGATAATTGTAATTATTATGTTCGTTTGTTTGGCTCGTCGGATAAAAGTTATTTGGAACGAATCGGCACAACTCTAATTGCGGTACCCATAGGAAATGTGCAGGCAACGGGAGCAAAAGGATATGAGCTCCATTCAAATATTTGAAACTCATTAAAACTCGATTTATTGATTTTCTGTCTTGTGCTGTACGCAATTTTTGGCTCGAGCTTACTGAGCATAAAAGAAAAAGCCTATTCAAATGTTGATTGGATATACATAAGTGCGGCAAGGCTATGCCGAGGGATGTGAGGTGAGGCTGAGGGTGAGGCTGAGGGTGAGGATAAGGGTGTGAGGTCTAAGGGTCGCAGGTTGGAGCTTGGGCTTAGTTTGGCACGCGTCGAATTCATTCAAAAGATTTCAAAGCGCACATTTTTGAAGCTATTCCAAATATTTAATGCCACTTTTTTTTTTGTTGCCTCCGTTTCGCGTTGTTGCAATAATTAGGAAAAAAACGCACATACATAAGAGATGTTGTAGAGGGAGCAAAGCGGATTATACGTTAGCAAATGGAGCGTGGGTGTGAGTGGGCGGACGTGAGTGGGGGCTTAATGCCAGCTAACAGCTTACAGTACACTGCCCCAAAAATAGACGCGCCAGCGAAGGCGGCAGCTAAAAAAGGCTTATAAACAAAGCTCTGCTCTCCGCCTCCGCATGTGGCAGCTGCCACTGCCCACTAGGGGCAGGATGCCCTGGCCTTGTCAAGCTGCTGACTGACTGACGACTCACAGCGTACATATTCATAAAAAAAACTTATTCACAATGCGCGGGTGCAGCTTTTAAGTATTACGGTGCTGCCTTCATTTCATTTCCTCCTAGTTTATTAATTTAGCCCTCCAATTAGTCGGCTTAAAATGTTGAACAACTTGGATGCGAGCTAAGGACTTTTCCGTATAATCTGATTAAGGCAACAACAATTCAGTAGACGGACCAACACAATAATGAATTTTATATATTACACTGGGCTATGCACGCTCCGGGAAGCGAATGTTTAATCCAATTAAATGTAAAAACTCTTCGTAAGTAGTATATAAAAGATATTCAATTTAATACATATGATTCTAATTGTGCCTGGCAAAGAAATGCAATCTATTTTCTCTTTAAATCATTGTCATATTTATCTTCAATAAAAATATATTCATCCTTTGTGTTTTTCATAAAGTACAGTCCTTTTTCCTTCTCAGTGTAGCAATAGCAGAGCATGAACCGGAAGAGCTAAGCGAAATGACATTAAAACATCATTTCCCGTCAATGTTTGATGGATAACCTACTTAACTTGCGATACAATTAACTGTTTAGTTGGTAATCCAGTTGCTTTTGACATGGGAATGAGAATGTGTGTGTTGAAGGAGGCAACTGTACCCAGTTTATTAAACCTAACCTCAAAAGTGCGAAACTAGTTTGCATAGAAACAGACAGACAAACCACAAACTCCTGCAAGGGTATAAAAACTTTGACATTGTCATAGATGCGAGCACAGGATATGATATGTGTATATTGTGAATTATTATATATATGTACATGTGTATGTCAGGTAATTGGATGCCAGCAATTATTAGGGGAGAAAGTGAGAGTGTGGTTGTGTTATGTTGTGGTATGCTGGGATGGGGCGTAGCCAAGATCCTGTTAGGGGGAGGGCAGCAAGGAAAAAACCATAAAGCACAAAGAAAACCAAAATGTATACTAAGTATACCATGGCAAAAATTTTGATGATTTGATTCCTCTTTGCAGATAAAATACAAATTCAAATTCCTGGGAACGAATTTCTCAGTTGAATGGGAAGGGTGGGAAGGGGGGAGTTTACCCTCTTGGTACGCTCATGGTGATGTGGTTTGCTACATTGCATGGTTGCTACTTGTTGCAGTTGTTGTTAGTCCTTGGCATTGAGTGCGAGGCCGCGCTCCATTGTTTCTGTGCTTGTGTGCAAGTGTATGTGTGTGTGTGTCTCTGCAGCTGCAGCAGCAATTGCTTATGTATCTTTGTGTGTAGATGGTGTAAAAATAAATATGAAACAAGACGCATGTGTGTTGAGTGCGTGCACAGGAGTTCTGTTACTTACCTGGCCTCTACATGGCCTTCAATAGAAAGATAACTTAATTATAAATTAGTCGTGCACAAAAGGCGTGCATACATATGCATATGTACACACATACATACATATGTATGTGTGTATGTAATTGCATTACATTAAGTGCACTTCCGTTAAAAACACATCCTAAAGGCGTTTCGACTTTGGCGCGCAAAAATAGTATGCAACGGTTTTTGGGGTCCTTGGTTGCGTGTGTAGATTGGAATTTGTAGGCAAAATAATCAAATTGGTTACCATTAATTACAAAACAGGTAGACGCTGATTAGCAGTTATTAATAGCGCGTGCGGTTTGTTTACACTCAGGTACAGGACTACAGCATCTCACAGACAGGACAAAGGGATGCGGTGCGTTGCCAGTGACAAACTGTGAAAGCCAAAAGCTTTAAGCGGGGCGGCCAACTTGCACATCGAAAGCGCTGGCTGTATCGCTTTTGAGTGCGATATGCGAGTGTCAATCGATAATCGACTGCTTGCCGCCAACTATCGATAGGTGCGCATCTGCCGCGCACTTTAAAATGTATGAGCAACAACTGCGGCTAATTTATTTGAATTTATTTTTAAATGATATTTGATGTTTAATTAACAATGTTTCATTTTTATTTTTCCTTTAAGAAAAAAACACTTAGTTTTAAGATTCATGCTGTAAATATTAAGTTTCATGTTTAATTTCATCTTTCTGTGTTTCTTGCAAACTCTTTTACCTCTTTGCGGTTGCAGTTATATAGTTTGCTATATTTGTTCATTTGAATTTTACTCGTTTCTTTTCATTTTGATACCCTTGCAGAGGGTTTCCGACTCTTCAAAGTATTTATATATAATCTTGAACAAGTTGATCTGGCGATGGCCGTTTGTCTGTCCGCTTTTGAGCTACCGTATTGAAGCATGACACAGAGGCTTCTTTTTGCTGCCGAAAGTTCATGTGTATGTCAAAACCGACCATATCGGACCATAACAACGATCGATTGGGCTATAATTATCCTTTGTATGAAAAATCGGAGTGTTCATACTATATTGTAGTTTATGCCATAGAAGAGAATCGGCCAAGAATTGAGTATTAGTTGAAAACATTGCTGCAAGGGTATATATCTTCGGCACGCCGAAGATGGCGGTACTTTCTTGGTATTATAATAGTATTCATTTCTTGAATTGTTTTTTGTTGTTGTATTTTTGCTACAGCTGACATCAAGTACATTCGCTTATGATTTGCTTATATGCGTTTATTTGCCATTTTTGACAGTATTTCTAGGTTAAACATTTAATACGAAATCATGTGTATGAAAATACAGCATTCATAAATGTACATATATATTAATATATATAATTATGTATATATATATATGTATATAAATCTATATACCCTTCTCAATGCTTTGCAAAATTTGAAACAAATTTATTCGAAGCTGAATATTTTCTCCATTTTGATGAATAATCCCTTCAACAGAAAGCGTCTGCTTTTTTATAGTTTCATATATGTATACATTAGAAAAAAAAAAGATAATAATGTTTAGGAAAAAATAAGTAATGTACATTTAAGTAGAAATATGCTAAACCGAAAAGCTGCATTAACAATGTATGTATGTATATGTGTGTGTTTTGCAACAGTTTGTCAATATTGTTTATAAAAATTGATAGAATTTTCTTATATATGTATATATTTTGTTTTATCTTTTATTATTCAAACTGATTTCTGTTTTGGTACGTCGCCCTTCCACGATGAAGTTAATTAGTGAAGTTCCTTCGTTAAGTTCTGGTTTGTGGGCAGGAGGTGTAGGGGTATTGCCTGTTTAGTCTAGCAAGTGTCTTCGTCAAGTTGTTTGTTGTGTATTGGACAGAGGGGTAGTAGAAAAACTTAACGAAGAAACTTGATCGTGCAAGGGCGACGTTATTTAGGAAAGTTGCAACAACACAATTACAAATGTATACAATAAATTCATTATATGTATGTTCTTTATATATTTTTTTTATTGTGTGTACAGTTAATATGTGTGAGTGTATGTACTTCGCAATTTAACTGTAGCAAATCCAAATGAGAATATACGTAAATGCAAGTGCAATAAAAACAATAAAATAAATTTGTGACTGTTAATTTTTAAAATATGCCGACATCTTTCCCAGTCGGGCTGCAATTATGTTTTACACAAAAACAACATAAACCATTAATTTTGGGCGTGTGTGTGTATGTGTGTGAATGTGTGCATATAAATATACATGTACACATGCATGTAAATATACATGGATGTCTCATGTGTGTGTGCATGTGTGGGTGTATGTGCAGGTGCAGATAATGCAGCAGATTTGCAAGAGCAGTGCACGATGAATCAAAGGCGAAAACGCAAGCGACGCGATTTGGATAGAGAGTGTGTGTTTGTGTGAAGGAAGGGACACAGAGAGAGAGAGAGAGATACAAGATTTAACTCTCTTCTGTGGGCTGTGGGAGACGGATAATGTAGACATGAGAGCGAGTGGGCGAGGGCGAGCGCAGCTTTACCGTTTCACTGACTAACTTTGATTTTGTTTTCGCATTTGCTTTTGTTGTTGTTGTATTTGTATTAGTGTTGCTTTTAGTGCAACTTGCTTACGAATATTTTTGCTTTTGCTTTTACGTTAACAATTACATTATCTAAATGTGTGTCCTTGCGTTTTAGTGTATGTGTGTGTGTGTGAGTGTTAAAATAATTTTGGTAGGTTTAATGGCCAAAACAAATTACAAATTTGCTCATTTATGATAATGCAATACGCATATTGATAGTGTTGATCTTTTTGTTGGTTGTTCTCAATGGCGAACATGTTTAAACGGATGGAAAGTTCAATCAAAATGAGCAAGTTTTAAACCAATTGCTTTTGTTGTTGGATTTGTAAGAGAATTTGTTGTTGTTGCTGTTGTTGTTGCTGCTGCTGCTGCTGTTGTTGTTGCTGTTGTTGTTTTTACTGTTGATTTTGATGTTTTTGTTGCTGCTGCTGCTGCTGTGTTCGTTGTTATTGTTTTTGTATTTATGGCATTCAGAGCAAAAACTTGCCCAGCAACAGACCCAAAATGGCCGCAGCAATGGCAATTGTTATATAAAATACCGGAATCTGTTTTTCAGCCAGAGCTGGAGCGTAGGGCTCGTTCATCTGCTTGGTGGCCGGAGAGCTCCGATAGCGTGTGATTTGATCCTGTTTCATTGGATTAGAGATTGTGATTAGTACAAATGCGATTTTATAAACATATCGTTATCGTTATCGTTCATAGAGATGGGCGTGGGACGTAGAAATATCTCTCGAATACAGAAAATACATACATACATCATTTTAAAAGCTTTTTTTGTTTTTATACTCGAAAATAATGCTAAGTGCTATTGATGGAGCGCTCTCGCTCTCACTTTCGATGTTTTCTAACTGTCCTTTTTACTCCCTGTACCCATAACATGGGTATAAAGGGGATACTAAATCTGTACAAATGTATGTAACAGGCAGAAGATTACGAGGGACTGAAGAATTGTACATGCCAAATCACAAAGCTATATCTTGCTAAATGTTTCTGTAAAACGGTTTTTATCGAATAGCAGGGGAATGGGGGGGGGGGGGGGCGGGGGCGGGGGGGAATATCTAGAAACCAAAGTAAACGATCTGCGCCTGCTATACACGAACATATATTCCAAATTTGGTGTCTAGCTTTTAAAGTTGCTGAGATGGACATGGCCAAATCGAAAACTCTTTTGATGCTGATCAAGAATATATATACTTTATAAGGTCGGATATGTCTCCTTCTGCCTGTTACATACTTTTGCACAAATCCAATACCCCCTTTTTACCCATTTTATGGGTACAGGGAGTAAAAACGGAATTCAGAATAATTTAAAAAACATGCTCGGCACAGATGGGATCGTAAAAATAAATGTTATCGGGTCGATTCGGGACGGATCGCATTCTGTATACCTCGCCCATCTCTAATCGTTATCATAAGAGTCGTGCCTCACCTTCAAGTGTAGATTCTCTTTTCGCAGTTCGTTGTTGGTGTCGCGCATCTGATTAAGCTCGGCCGCCAGGGATTCGGCATCAGCTTCGGACATGTTCGAGGACTGCAATAAAATATATTGTACTAGCAGGTAATAAAAAATTATTTAGATGAAAATGCATTTTTTTCTTGAATTTGACTACTTTCGTCAACCGTAAGAAATACAACTAAATAGTTGAGCCACGTGACTAATGTTTTCAGTGTAGGGCTATGAAAATGTCTTTGAAAAAAACAAAACAACAAAAAAATGTCCCACTCATTTGTCCTTAACTTCCATTTCCCGCCCCTGGCGACACGGAGTAGATTTTCCAAAATCATTTGGCATTTTAAGCCAATTTCAACAATAATACTAAGAATCCAAATTAAATGTTTCCAACTGTTTTCCGCCCGTTGTATTGCCCGCAAAGTACCGAGGTTTTTGTGTTGATCTTTGGAAATTAGTATAAAGCCACGTGTATTTTTCAAAACCGGTAGCACATGTGACGAATTATTTAATGTGAGGTGCTTTGAAAATTAGTTTCAAAATGATTGAATGATAAACAGAAGTTTGAAAATGAGTTTGAAGTCAATTGGACGATAATCAAAAAAATTGTATACATCTTTGACCACCGCGCCTATTATTTTTGCCCTTAGAACCTTGTAAATGAGTTTGAAGCCAATCGCATGAAAATTATAAATGGCGACTTTTCCACCGATTTTCCGACCAAGGAGCTGAATTTCCCAAAATCGCTAATACACGTGTCAAATTATTTAATGTGAAGAGCTTTGAAAATGAATTTGAAGGTGATCGGACTAAAATTAGATTTTCACCCATACAACCTTGAGACCCCCATTTTCCACCCATGGGGGTGGATTTTCCAAAATCGGTGAAATGTGTCAAATTAATTTTTGTGTAGATCTCTGAAAATGAGAATGAGAGCTGATTGGATGGTAAACAAAAAAGTTTCATACAACAGTTTTCCGCGATTTTCCACGCTTGTGGGTGGAATTTTCCAAAATCCCGTCTTAGTGTGCACTTTCATCATAGATGGAACCTACTGTGAAAATTTCAGCATCCTAGCTCTTATGGTTTGGGCTGTACGATGATTGCCAATCAGTCAGTCAGTCAGTCAATCAGTCAGCACGAACTCTTTTATATATATTATTGATTATTAGTTAGCACTACAACTGGCACCAGCTGCCGCACCTGTTCCTCGATCGACAACTTGGGTGCATCGCTCTTGAGTGTCTCCACAATACTCAGACAGGAGGGAGCATTGGAGCCCACATTGCCTCCAGCGTTGGCGGTGCCACCGCTGTTGTTCTCTACATTCGCCTCAGCAGCTGGCATTACAAAGACGCACTTAAGCTTCGAGTCCATTAACTGATCTGGCTCCAGTTCTTTCCACTATAAAGACAAGATCAATCAGGCATTAGTAAACATAAGTAATAGAGTTGAGCATTGTAGTTCAATTGATCGAATAAATTCAGGGGCGTTCTAGTTTCAGCGATTGAGGAATAGTTTATCTAGTTCGTTTGTTCTTTTTGTCCATTTCTTGATAGATTAAAAAATACTTTTAAAGCGTCATATTCAAATTTTCTGACTAATATCATTTCATAACTTCCTTCCTCTTTCTCTTCAGACTTGTAATACTAACTATGCTATCCATAACCCTTTTCGTATTCTATGTTCTAAATATAATAGTCTTTCTCATTTAATATGTAATCCTACTTCTATTTCCCTACTCAGAACTTCATTTTTATGTTATGTGTGCAATCTATAGTTACTTTTGTTTATTGTTTAATTTATGTTGAACTTTTGTTTGGTTTGTTTCTTATTTTTCTGTTCCACGATCTTCGGTCGTGCTTGGTGTAGTTAGGCCACTTGAATATACTGCCCGTTTTAGTACATCAACGTCCAAGAGAGAAAAAATAACACAAACTGTCTGAAAAAGGTACATAGAAGTGTTTCGGTTTCCACAGTCAGCTAATTGTGCAGAAATTCATTTAAATATTTCGATTTCGAGATAGTGAAATGAATCCAATAGCAAAGGCAACCGAGTTCAAGCCGCAAAATCCTCTAAAAAATGAATATCGGAACATTTAAGTGAAATTCACTTTCGCAAAATCTTGTCGAAAGTGAAAATCGAAACAGATCTGATTACAAAAACTCGTTCCTATGGCAGTTCGATTTTGACAGCTATATAATGTTGTGGTCCGATTTGAATTCAATTTGGCGAGTTTGTATAAACTATAGTATAGTAGTAGTAGTTACTAAACAAAAACTCCGATTTGCAGCAAAAATAGTTTGCATTGAATCAGACAGACAGACATCGCTATATCGACTCGGCTGTTGATGCTTATCGAGAATATACATTTCCTGACAATATTATGATACCCTCTGTTCATAATTTGCGTTCTATCACGATGCGTTTTATTATAATCAGTTCTAAAACCTTCCAGCATTTATTTTGATAATGACTGTTGAAGACCGTATCGATGATGATCGTATATTGAACCGAGCAACGATATTCCCGCTCAAACGAACCAAATGAACGAGAATCAGGTTGATATTGTGCGTTGTTTAGTTAATAGCTTATTCCGAACTATTTCAGACAATTGGCGGGATTCTTACCAACTTGTTTAAATCAGTCAAATCGGCATCTTGGGGTGCCAAAACGCTCTGCACCATGAACTTGTGCTTGTTCTTCTCCTGCTGATCGTACATAAAGGGCTGCAGGCAGACTATAAAAACAAAAATGATAACGATAACGATAGCAACAGTATAATCGATGTTCACTTACTTTCCACCTGCGTCGAACGATAAGGCAAAATCTTGCCAATGTTTGGACGTACACAATAGCGCTTAGGAGCGGTGGTCTTGATCTTGAAGACCAGTGTCATGGCCGCATTGTTTCTGAGGTTCATGACTGTCACCACTGGACGATTGAACGGACCTGCAATTTTATTTGAAATTGTCACATTATAATGCAATAACTTTGATGGTGTTAGTGAAACCTCCAAGCATTCCCACATTCCCATTCTCACATTCCCACTCCCATTCCCATCCCAACTCCCAGGAAAATCATTTTGTATATCTATTGCGTCATTGGCGAAAGTTGGCAGCACTCTCGCTTAGTATAGACTCTATAGATTTTCGGGTACATTAACAATGTCACAAAGCAAGAGCTTGTTTATAAATATGTTCAGTTTTTGAAAGAGCCACAACTTGATAGTACTAATAGTGATATTTTGAATACAATATTTAAATTCAACTTGGGAATACTAGAGTCATAGAAGAGCTTGTCCCGCCATATTTGGAATCGACGCACAGTCCAAAGAAGTTTCTTTAAGAATTAATATTCATTTTGGAAAGTTTAACCTCACAAAATATTGGAAAACGTTCCTTATTCCCACAAAACTAACAAGATACTTGGGATTGTGTAAAGTAAAGTAAAGTATATTTAATGAACATTTCGAGGATGATTTCAAATCAGGGTATATAAACGTTGGTGTGCCGAAAGCAAGCCAAATTAATTGAATTAAAAGCAAACACACACGCATACACACACACACACACTCACACACACAGCAGGCAGCACATTTCTTTGCTTCCCATTTTGTTTTAGTCTGAAGGAAAATTCATTCAATGGGCGCCACAGACATATGTATGTATGCACATACGCACACATATGTATGTATGTAAATGCGCGTGTGGGGACAGTTCATCAAAGATCGTCGGCAAATGGCGATCAGTAGAGAACGATGCCACTTTCGATAGTATCGATAGTTCGAAATTCTAGAATGTGTGTTTCTCTCTCTCTATCTTTCTCTCTTTATAAGCGATGCTTGTGTTCGATATATCGATGGTGTCTCTTGCATCATTCGAAATATCTGTTTAAATAGAAGTCTTGAAATTAATTAGTTTTAATTACTGTTTTCTATCGAAAATGTGTCAACGGCTACTCGCATCACAGCCCTGTAACGCATACGCATATCGATGCTCCCGCCAAAACACTAATCTCGCTTGTGTGGGACCAATTTTATTTAATATATTAATTAAAATTATTGCAAAATAGTTATCCTCCACAGCCGGAAATTGAAATCTTCAATTATTTTTGTATTTTTGAGGCGAGAAACATATTTTTAAGTGGCTTCTTGGCAAACAGTAACACAACCGAAACATTACTATCGATAATGCCGATATGTTGCACTATTGATAACATTCGATGGTTGAACACCTTCTACGTTGAGTTAAATACATACATACATATGTACATACACGCACACAATTGCACAGTGGTAACAGCTTGAAGTTTGTTTATTTGCCGCCATATTTAAGCCCTAGCGGAAATTGTTTACAGTAGCGCCAACATTTGGACGACAGAAAATGGCATTGCGGGCCACTGTGCGCACTCAAAATCAACGTGCTGTCATATGCATTGCTATTGTTTTTGTCGCTGCTGCTTTGTTGCTATTTGGCCAAAATTCAAAAAGTAAAAGGAAAAATGGCTCATGAAAAGTTTTTGAGTATAAAAATAAAATGTTGGCCAGAAGGCAGCGATTGCGACGGCGGCGACGGCGACCGCAAAGGTTTCAATGAGCACAGAAAGAAGCAGCAGCTCAAGGGAGCATACGTTGGAGAGAGAGGGAGAGTGGCGAGTCCAAATTGAAAACGACGCCGCTGCTGGCAGCAACGTTGGCAGCAACATGCCAAAACAGCCGCACACACGTAGATTCTCGAATACAACAAAAAAGAAAAGATGTCAAAAACTAAAGCAACAATAATAGAAACAACAAAAACAACCAAAAATTATTGATAAGCTGTTTGGCCAAACGCAAAGCGTATAGAAAGACAAGTCGACAAGCGACCCTGTCTACGTGTGTGCATGTATGCGTGCTGCGTGTGAACTTTGCAGTTTGCTCCGCCACGACAATTGACCAGTGTCAGCGCCAGCGCCAGTGTTAGTGTTAGCGTAAGCGTTAGCGCCACTGACAGTTCCACTTTGCAGCAATGTTTACAATACCCATACTCATGCCGACGCTAGTGTTGGTCGCTGTAAAGTTGTGGTGTTCGTTCAAAATATGTTGAATGGAACGGGCTATGAAAATGAAAACTTCTCATATTTCTAGAAATCACTTCCTGTAAGGTGATAACAGTAAATAAGGCATGGCCATTTTGAGCATTGCAGGTGGCTCGCTTGGGTTATTTTGGCTTTGGATTGAAAAGAGCAAGCGTCTGCTGCAGATCAACCAAATCAAGCGGTTTCAGGGTCCACAACTTCCAACCAGGCCTTTAGTTTGTGTTGGTGAATAAGTTACTAACATGACTTATTTTGTTTTCGCGTCAAAAATTAACAACTGAACTTATTCATTAAGTTGAATCATAAATCGCAACTGTAATGAATGGCCTTCCTCCTCGCAAGTTCAGAACAGAACAAACAAAACAGTTGCAAAATGCAGCAAAATGTGATTCTTCTTCTCTCTCCCATCTACTTCTAATTCACACTCACGCATACTCATACTCATGCTGACACACACACACACATACACTTGCAAGCAAGCACACTTACCAAGAAAGCGCAACTCATGCTCTGGCTCAATGGACAGCGGAACTTCAAATTGCGGTGTTTTGTTCATTTTTTCTTATTTTTGTGGTTGTTGTGCTGATGCTAGAAACTATTTAGTATTACACGTCACTGCTATTTGGTGATGTCTCCTTAGTTGTAAATTCCAACGATGCTGCTGATGGCGCTGCCTAGGGGAATGGGAATGGGGGAGGGGGGTGCACAATATACAATAACAGTTAGGAATTGCAATTATTTGTAAAATAATTTTTACTTACGTTTGCGCAATTCTATCTGGATATTAAGCTTCAACACTGATGATTTTTGACTCGGCACGAACAAATTTTTTTGCTTTTGCTTTCGATTTCGCTTGTTTTTTTTTCTTCTTCACTGCGCTTCACGTCGTTGCCGTTGCCGTCGCCGTCGCTCGTTCTTGTCGTCGTCGTCGTCGTCGTTGTAGTTGTCGTCGCTATGGCTGTGTGGTTTTGCTTTGCCTCTGCCACCAAAATATCGGTAAATGTATGCGCAAAAAAGTCGGAACACTGGAGACTGCGTGCAAAAAACGACGATCAACGTCTTGTTTGCAATGCACTCGAGCCGCTTATGTGCAATGTATTAATTCTCCTGGCTTTCGATCCGACTTAACGTTATTTCACGCACTTTTGGCTTCGTACTTTACGCAGCAAAATTTTTTCGTATGCAAAAAACACTGCCGTCACACATATGCATGTCAGACGCATGCGTCAACCGTAGCTTACCAGACCAGCCGGTAAGTTACGTTGCCAGATCGTTAAAACACAACAATGGCAACACCGTAGCACAATACACAGCAACTCTGTAAGCAAAGCTGGCAACGACACGACACATAGGCGCGGCGAATTCTAGCCGCCAAATTCAAATATTACATAAATATACACGGTTGCTTTAATTATTTATTTTTCCTGTAATCTGCTGTACAAAATATGCGAGCGCAAGGCAGTTCGCTACGATTTAAAAGGCCTAACACAACAATTCGCTTGATTTTATTCTGAATCTCATTTTTTTCCGCAAATATGTTGTATTAGCTATGTAAAAACATAACAAACAAACACACATAAAGCGGAGTTGGGAGTAGCGGAGTAGTACAAGAATTTAGTCGAATATGTCCACCACAAGGCGTTCTCTAGTGTGCATCTACCTACAAATATACTTGTTAAGCGCGGCGATATCTGGGGAACGAATGGTGAAATAAACAGGACGACATTTTGGTACAAGGTGGACAACGACCAGCCGCTCTTTTATTCAGAAAATGATTTTAACTTACTTCTAACCTAAATTACCTGCTATGAATCCTATTTATTTACCATCCATTGTTAGATTCTCCCATCTCCGCATCCCAGTCATCCTACAATTGATCCAAGTCGTACGAACTTATCGCACCCATCTGCCTATTAATGTGTAACTTTGCATTTTCCACTCTTCTGCCATTATTTGCATATTTTTCACTTTTTGTGTTCAATTTGCATCAAAACAAGCCAAACAGCTGATTTATTTCGGGCGAATGACAAATTTCGCATTTGACCGTGGAAAGCAAAAAATCCGGCAAAATGAAATGTGAGCAAATGTACTGAATGTATGGAGGTGCCCGTGGAAAGCGTCTATTAAGACATCATATTCTTATTCCTATAAAGCCACTGGAAATACATATGTATGTATCTATAAAGGAGGTCGATACGGAATTTAAACACTCATGAATAATTCTTTATTTGAATATTCTTTTCATTTGCATGCAAGTTGTTGTAATATTTATGTAATATGTGAGTATGTATTTTTGGTTAAATATGTTACTGTAAAATGTGTGTACACATTTACGTTTATTATATTACGATTATAATACTTTATGTATTTAATTCCACTACATATTTGGGGCATTTTAAATCGTTAGATTGGCAAAAGAGAGAACCGTCTGCTGGCTCACATTGAGTAGAATGTTACAGATGCGAGAGGCAGCCATCAAGTTGCGTTGCTTCAAGATGTTTGGGGTCTGAAACAGTTGCTCGACAAGTTGAGGATAATCTGCGGGATTAGCCGGCTTTGCCACCAAGTTCTCGAATACTTTCATGTAGATGCTGAACATGTAGTCATAGGCATCACCAGCATTCGAGGTATTAACCAACTGCACGGCGTGTGCCAGCTCCCGCATAACGTCTCCGTCAATCCCGTTGTGTACGGCGTCACTGAGCAGCTTTATGGCCTCCGGGGTCGAGGACTGTGCAAGCAGCTGCAAGAAGAAGAGGAGAATGCACAGCATTTTATTAAGTCGTATATACTTGCCAATAGTGCTACAAGACCATAGATGCCACAATCGATAGCATCAATGATAGTAGACTATCAAAACAATCGATAGGTGTTGACATCTATATTTCTTAGAAATATTATGTTTCCTACTTTTGTCTTATGCAGAAAAAACTTGAATATACTATCGATGGCTTATTTGGAACCTACAAAGCAATCAATTGCTTGACATCACTTTCCGGTCGAATTTAATCGAATGGTATTGCCCCTATTGCGATTTATCATCCTTCTATTTGTATACTCTGTTCCCGAAGGTAAAAAGAGTATATTGGGTTCGCCAAATGTCCATCTACCCGCATGAATGCAATCTTTTCCAAACCCTTGAAGCTAAAGCAACTAAACTTGGTACACATGTTGGTAATACTCTCAGTTTATAAAGTGCCAAGATCGCCCCTATGTTTTCTTACATTACGAATATATTTTCTAACATTACTCGAAGTGTCGAACCTCTAAAATTCTTCAATTACTGTATATTGTAAAATTATAACAAAATCCTGACTTCATTTTGTAAAGGAAATACATTTTAAATACATTATCAATGAGAGGCTAAACTAAGATCATGGATGAGAGTTGAAGATTAGAAAGATTTGGAAATCTCACATAAGAGATCATTAGTTTGTATATGACATGGAATTCAACTGAAAAATAAATTTACAATTAGTGAATAAAGAAAATTAGGAAATGTCTCGTCAATGCAATGTGTATTTCTTGCGATCTCTAACTAAGTAAGTATTCAGCTCTCAGCACCCAAAAGGTTTATTTTAAAAGCTTAGTCTCTAAGTCTGTTCAAGCTACTTCCGGAGTGCCACAAGGAAGTCATTTTGGCTCCTTATTATTTACATTGTTCATAAATGACCTTCCTTCAGTCATAAATCACTGTCGGGTACGGATGTATGCCGATGATCTTAAACTATGTCTGTCATCTACTGATTTCCTATCTGGTCAAAGGTTGCAAACTTATTTCGATCAAGCTTAGGTTTGACAAGCATATCTTTTCCACCGCTAAACGTGCCTTTGGTGTCCTGGATTTCATTAAGCGTTGGTCGATAGACTTTAACCATCCCTCCTTATACTTCTCTTGTTCGATCTATTCTTGAATATGGCTCTTGTATTTCGTGTCCCCAATACAAGGTTCATCAGGATAGAGTAGAATCGATACAAAAACCATTTCTGCTCTTTGCACTTCCTTCTTATCGTAGTAGACTCTTACTAACAAATCTTCCCTCTCTTTCAGATCGTAGAACCATGCTTGCTGTAATTCTGTTACACAAACTAATTAATGGGGAAATTGATTCTTCTGAATTAATCAGCCAAATTAGTTTTGCAATTCCGATCAGATGTTCTAGAAACTTTCTTGATCTTTCACTTCAAAGTTATAATTCTAATTATGCTATTCATAATCCCGTTCGAATCTAATTCTATTACTATAACATTCTTTTCCATCCTACTTCAACTTCTACACTTAGAACTTTACTCTTACGTTATTTGTGTAATCGATACATACTTTTTGTATTTAGTCTGTATTTTCATGTCCACGATCTTTCGTAACCGCACGGTTAGGACCTGGGTACAGAGGACTCGTAGTCGGGTATACTCGACTATAGCATTCTTACTTGTTATGCCCTAGCAGAGGGTATTATGATCTGTCCATCTGTTTCTATGCAATATAGACTTTCAGTTTTAAAGCTATTGTAATGAAACTTGACTTAGATCCTTTATTTTGCTGCAGGCAGTACATATGTCGGAACTAGCCGGATCGGATCACTATAACATATAGCTTCCATAGGAATGATCGGTCGACAATTATGTTTTTGTATGAAAAACTTTGTTTTTTATGAAGATCTCGTCACCAAACTCACCCGATCCGAGACTCTGGA
This sequence comes from Hirtodrosophila histrioides, assembly GCA_037075165.1. Lineage (NCBI taxonomy): Eukaryota > Metazoa > Arthropoda > Insecta > Diptera > Drosophilidae > Hirtodrosophila > Hirtodrosophila histrioides. The sequence goes on along the minus strand of JBAMCL010000417.1, from coordinate 159,097 downwards.
GAGTTTATACAATCTGACCAACTAATATAAGCTGCCTTACGATCGGGTGAAAAAATGAGATTTTGTATGAAAAACTTTTTGTATTACTTCCTTATTATACTTCATATAGTTTTCTATAATTTTACAAAATCGGAAAACATATTTCCCATAGGAACACATAGGAAAAAACATTGCTGCTAGGGTATATAGCTTCGGAACGCCGAAGATATCCGTTCTTTCTTGTTTTTAAATAAATCTAGACTTCGACTTTGAAGTCGTATCGCTGGACTGGTCATTTTTTCTATCTTTACCAATATTACTGAACTATGTATGTATGTTTCCTTTCCCTTACCAGTGCGCACTCCTTAGCCTGCTGAGAGTTGCCGCCGAGGAGCAGCGCGGGGTGCACGTCATGCCAGAGGTGCTTGTTCGGCAAAGTCTTAACGAGCTCTGAGATCTTCCCCTGTAATTCTGGAAAGGCAGAGGGATACACTTTGATCAGGGTGCATTATATGTATGTACAACTTACCTGGGCAAACGAAGAACGCATGGGGTGTGCTATTCATGTAGTAGAGCACGGCCATGTTGAGGGCGATGACACGCGATGCCTTAAAGTTATTAACAGTGCCACGCAACTTATCCATGGTTTTAATCAGCTGGCACACGAGTGTCCAGTTGCCTAGGCGCCACGGCCCGAGTTGGCAATGGAGTGTCACATAGGACTTGGCAAGCTGGACCTTGCTGAGACTTTCAGCCATTTCGCAACGAGCGGAGGACTTCAGCTGCAGGTTCTGAAAGTGCAGACTCCGGCGGCTGCTCGTGTTGATGTGCCGCTCCATCTTCTCCAGAACGAGCAGCGTTTCCAGCAGTCTCTCCAGGGCCCCATAGTTTCTTGATTCGGTAAACTTAGCCATTCCGGCGGCAAGGGACTCTAGATAGCCTTCCTGGGCTGCCTGCAGCTGTGCCGCATTGTAGGGCAGCTTGCCCATGGCCAGATTTAGGGTAAGCTCGCGCACACAGAATTCGTGCTGTACGCGACCCAAACGCGGGCGGCCCGACTTGATGGTCTGGCGATAGATCATCCCATTTAGAATCACGGGCTGCTCATACAGCTTGTAAAGCAGGTCCAGCTCGGGATGCATACGGTTCATGCAGAGTAGGCGTTCGTCCATCATTATATGCTTGACAACAAAGGACGCATAATCCGCGGCATGGGCACCGCACTGAACGGCGACATGGAAGTAGAGCGCCGCAAAGTTCTGATGCGTCATGCCCAGCTTGGCGAGACTCAACCAAGTCTGCTCCGGCTGATCGTAGCACAAGTCCAAAAATTCATTTAGAGGAAATCGCCCTATGTCATAATGCAAGCGATTGAAGAAAGCAATGCGACGGTTGTGCGAGTCCTCCAACTCATAGGTAAAGTAGGTGAGCAGGCGCAGCTCGTCGCGCTTCTGGAGCTGCTGCAGCTTCTGCTGCGGATCGTGGCAGGCCTGGAAGATGGGCCGCAGCACATAACGCAAGATTTCACTATATAAATAGTTATCATAGTCCGCGTCTTCGGGGTCATTCATCTCGCGCTTCATGCTCATTATCTGAGCCAAATGCAATAGGATGGTCTCGGCATGGCTCGGCTTTAGGAGCTTCACATGATTGGCCAGGCAATCCACGCACTCCTCGTTGCCAAAGACAATGTTACGCTGCAGCATGTGCTCCAGGCCCATGAGCGTCTGCTCCATTGTCAGCGGACCCATATCGCCATCCAGAAAGCTAAGTAGCTCCCCCACGGTTAGCCCCGCCATGCGTTGCTCGAAGGTCTGGGCGGCCTCGGCGAAATTGTTAAGCTGATGACACACGCTATGTTGTCGGAGCGTCTCATGCTGGGCCACCAACTCGAGCAGCTGCTTGGCCTGACAGCCGATGCACGACTGCAAGTTGTAGATGAGCTTACTGGAGGGCATTTCCTGCCAGGACATGTAGGTGTCGATGCTGATGTTCATTAGCAGGCGCTGCACTGCGTCCATCAGTTTGCCAGCGAAGTGGAGCAGCTGGGCAACAGTATCGCCTTCAGTGTTTCCCGGATCCATCTCTGCTTTGGATAGGTAACAGGTCGGTGAACGCAGCGTGTACACCGCAAAGTGAGTAGGCAGCTTGGGGCGCTTTTCCAACGCCAGCAAAGAGTCTATAACAACGTCCAGCAGCTGACTCATGGCCTCCCCCAGGTAGCGAGATCGTTCGCTATTGTGGCGCAGGGTGCGCAGACGAATCTCAGTGTCCAGCAGATGGCGCTGGAGCATACGTAGAGCATGGCTTATTAGGGTGCCCTTGGCACCTGCTTCTCCTTCCTCGCCCCTGGGCTTATCATAGTAGCAAATGGATTTGGTCACGGCGCTCAGTGCGCCACTGATGACCGGAAAAGCAACGCGCCTGTCCTTGACCAGCTGGAAAAGCACGTCATTCAACGTATCAAAGTACTGGCCGGTCAGCCATTGCGGCCCGCATGCCAGGAACTCAACCAGCTGCTTCTCCAGGCCGCAATTCAAAGCCAGGCAGATGGTGACCACCTGTGGCAACGGCTGCGGCAGCTGCTGCAGCAGGTGCACAATGTGCAGATTCATGCTGCCCAGATCCTCCAGCGCCGACCGGCTGTTGCCCTCATTGGCGCTATTCAGCACCAGAAACATCAGCGTGCCCCGTAGCTTATCGATATCGGCGTCAGCCGACGGCGTAGCCAGTAGACGAATGTCTTTGCACGACTCCTGCTCAACGAGATCGTGCTCCACTAGTACATTGAGAACGCGCTGGGACAGGTCCTTGATGTTCTCGGCATTGCCTGGCGTTGTGAAATCAAACTGCCTGTAAATCAATTCGAGCGGAAAATGTAAAGTGTCAACTTACCGCTATAGAAAGTAAAGCTGCTCAGCTTCACATTATTCTCATGATACTTAATCAATTCCTTGCGGATTTGCTGGAACACTTCGCAGTTATTCAAAGGACGCACGTCTTCCATCATTGGTTGGGTCTGGAATGACATGGTGGCTAAAATAAAACGCAGTTAAGCAAAAAGGATTTCTATCGAATTTTCATCTCGTTTGTTGCTATACAGCAAAGCGTAATACTTTGAGGTGATGTTAGGCTGCACGCCTAGTCACCAGTTGACAAGCACATGTTGACGAGGGATGGGGAGATTGTTTTTTTTTTTAATTTTTCGATTTGGCTTTTGCCAAAGATCAAGAATTGCTTTCCAAAATCATTTTCTCCGTTTATTTAAGTAGAATGTGAGCTAGCTTTATGTATATATGTAGCAGATATGTATATATCAACCAAAAATTGCATTGGTATGGTAAATCAATAAAATAAAATAAATGGATTGAGTGTTTAAACTTCTGTGAGTTTCTCGAAAGCCAATGCTTTTGTATCACACATTGACAATTGGTAATTCATGGATCGGAGCACTCTCGTATGGTACCACCTAATATAATTACACCATGTACTTGTGTACAAGATGCCAATTCGCCCAATTCCACGAATTCGCCCCGTGCTAAGTAAAATGAAAAAGGTTGCACACTGCGCAGATCCGTTGATTTTTCTTGTCACTACTTGAAAAAATGAATCTGATGTTCTTCGCTATAACTTTAATGTTGCTATTGAGTTATCATCGTATTTACGACATTATACATTAAATACATATTAAATCTTTAAGGACTTACAATACTTAGATCAGTTATTGACACTATATGATTTTGTCCGCTGGACCACAATTATATCCTTTTTGCACCGCTGACTTATTGCACTACTTCGATTGCACTGCTCCTACTTGTTTGTACCCTCTTTACACCTCCGATTACTTGCACTATTTCGATACCACGGCTCCTACTTGTTTGCACCGGATCCGAAACACTGATATCGAAGCAATCAGCTGTTGACCGGAGCGGCTCCCAAGCTGAAGATGTTTTATTTAATATTATTTATTACCATAGGATAAATCAAATTAGCAACCTAAAATACGAGATCGAGAAGGTCAAGAAATAGCATGCGGTGGCAGTAACTATACAACAAGCGCCTCAAACGAATTCATACATTTGTATGTACATATGTACTACATATGAATGTACATAGCATATATGTAAATACTAAGAGATCCATGTACTTTGTAGCTTATTATTATTATTATTTTTATTATTAATATTATTATTATTATTATTATTATTATTATTATTATTATTATTATTATTATTATTATTATTATTATTATTATTATTATTTATGTATGACCGAGTAGGAGCCAAAGCGTCCTGAGTCACTAAGCCCTGGTTATGTGGAGCTCTGGCAATTGTAGAAGTCCTATGTGTAACTTCTTAAAGGCATGCAAGTATTTCCGTTTGTCTTTTAAAGGCTTTATTTTATTGCTAACAAATCAGACAAGTATGTTCTTCTCATACCCTGGCCATTGTTCGGCTTCTGCGGTTCAATTATTTTTTTTTTTAAAATTAATTTTTAACTGGCGCCAAGCTCAAATTAACGTCGATACCAAGTACCATCAAGTAAAGAACCAAATAGAGTTGCCATTCTTTGCGCAACGTTTGCACCTAAAATTTTCAACGCGGCAGGTCCCAGACGCTTCGTATTTGTTCGGTGGGACCTGCCGCTTCGTGTGGGACCTGCCGCTTCGTGGCCGAGTTCGTGGCTCTGTCGCAGATGCTCAACGACCACCGAGTCGAGAGCAACAATGAATGTATGCGCTGATCTGCGGTTGCATGCGATACATACACACATACATGCGTATGTACATGCACGAGAATCGTTTTCGCTTATTTGCTATTTCGATGGTTTGGCAAACCGCGACTGGCATGCATGCGAAGATCATTGAGTCTTGCAAAAAATACCCTGTACATCAAATTGGTTTTTTAGTACCAAGTATTATGGGAAGAATTGTTTAAAAATATAGATAGTCCTTAGAATAACACAAATTGACAGTGTTCATATAAATAGCCCAGGCAAAACAGCTTTTATGTTAAATAAAAGTAGTAAAAATAACATAAATAATTCCAGGTTCCCCAATCTGCAACAAATTTATAGTGTTCATTCAAATTATGCAGGCATAGCAATTTTTATATTATATAAAAATAAAAATTAATTTCCAGGGTATGCATGCATCGACACACAAAAGCAATATTGTTCGAAACGAATATTGTTCAAGGCGTGCGTACTTTTCACAAGCGCGCTTGGCGATTCCATTTCGTGCACACACACATGCATCTGTGTCATGTGCCTAGCATAGGATTTGGTTGCTGGAAGAATATCGCACTTGTGTGTCGATGCATGCATACCCTGGAAATTAATTTTTATTTTTATATAATATAAAAATTGCTATGCCTGCATAATTTGAATGAACACTATAAATTTGTTGCAGATTGGGGAACCTGGAATTATTTATGTTATTTTTACTACTTTTATTTAACATAAAAGCTGTTTTGCCTGGGCTATTTATATGAACACTGTCAATTTGTGTTATTCTAAGGACTATCTATATTTTTAAACAATTCTTCCCATAATACTTGGTACTAAAAAACCAATTTGATGTACAGGGTATTTTTTGCAAGACTCAATGATCTTCGCATGCATGCCAGTCGCGGTTTGCCAAACCATCGAAATAGCAAATAAGCGAAAACGATTCTCGTGCATGTACATACGCATGTATGTGTGTATGTATCGCATGCAACCGCAGATCAGCGCATACATTCATTGTTGCTCTCGACTCGGTGGTCGTTGAGCACGATTGAGAGAGCTCATAGGTTATGACAAGACGACTGCAACTTTTGGCTCTCACTGCGCATGTACGTCACAAGTCATGGAATTCAACGCGCGCTTTTGAATTTGTTCCAAAATCACTGACTTTTTTTACTGTATCGGACCGTGAGGCTGTAATTCCAGTCCGATTTTGAAAATATTGCCAGCATATTGTAGGGAACTTCATACCGCGTCGATTGATAGGTCTTGGTGCTCTGTAGGTGCCATAGATTTTAAATAATAAGTAATTGAAGTTAGAAAATGTTGCCAGGCCGAATGTTTGCATTCAAACTAATCGCTCAATTTTAAGGCTATGATTATGAAACTTGGCACAAGTCTTTATTTTCGATGCTACCAGTACATATTTAAAAACCACCCGGATCAAATCACTATATCATATAGCTCCCATACGAATAATAGGTTGACAACTATGTTCTTGTATGAAAAACTTTTTTGTTTTTGAAGATAGCGTGACCAAACTTACCAAATTTAAGTTTAATCATGTTCTACATATGCTCACCAAATTTCATTGAAATCGGACATATATATCTTATACCTCCCGTGGGAGCGATCTAATGTATCTTGTACCTGCCGTGGGAGCAATCGGTTGCAACTTGACTTGTTGTATGAAAAATGTATGCAAATTTACCACTTTTAATGGCAATGCTATTTAACAAGTAAAACGGGTAGTATTTAATTCATTTATTGTAGTTTTATTTCGTTCTTCAGGCATTCCAGCACATTTTGCAGCGTTTGCATACAACAACTCCGGTCGCTCCTAGGGCAGGTATAAGATACATTAGATCGCTCCCACGGGAGGTATAAGATATATATGTCCGATTTCAATGAAATTTGGTGAGCATATGTAGAACATGATTAAACTTAAATTTGGTAAGTTTGGTCACGCTATCTTCAAAAACAAAAAGTTTTTCATACAAGAACATAGTTGTCAACCTATTATTCGTATGGGAGCTATATGATATAGTGATTTGATCCGGGTGGTTTTTAAATATGTACTGGTAGCATCGAAAATAAAGACTTGTGCCAAGTTTCATAATCATAGCCTTAAAATTGAGCGATTAGTTTGAATGCAAACATTCGGCCTGGCAACATTTTCTAACTTCAATTACTTATTATTTAAAATCTATGGCACCTACAGAGCACCAAGACCTATCAATCGACGCGGTATGAAGTTCCCTACAATATGCTGGCAATATTTTCAAAATCGGACTGGAATTACAGCCTCACGGTCCGATACAGTAAAAAAAGTCAGTGATTTTGGAACAAATTCAAAAGCGCGCGCTGAATTCCATGACTTGTGACGTCACAGGTTTGGTCGCCGAATAACGGCGACTAACGGACATGCGCATGGCGTAACCTACTGTCTCTCAATCGTGGTCGTTGAGCATCTGCGACAGAGCCACGAACTCGGCCACGAAGCGGCAGGTCCCACACGAAGCGGCAGGTCCCACCGAACAAATACGAAGCGTATGGGACCTGCCGCGTTGAAAATTTTAGGTGCAAACGTTGCGCAAAGAATGGCAACTCTATTTGGTTCTTTACTTGATGCAAGTACTTACTCGGTATCGATAGGGAAAAATAGTAAACTTTTACAACACTTTTCAGAAACACATATCGATACAATCTATCGGCAACAAGCAAACAGCTGATTGTGGAAGATGGTAAGTAGCAATTGCAGCAAAGGGCCACCTACGCCCGGGCCGCAGCGCAAAGCAACGGCTGCAAGAGCTGCAGTACGAATAGCGTGTGCAGCAAACGGAGAAAAGTAGGTCAACAAATGAAAATGGGCGCTAGTTGAAAGCTTCACACTGCCAACGACTGTGTAGGAGAGGGTGGTTACCATGGAGCTGCGTGAGCTGCTGCCGGCGGCAACAGCAACAACAACCCCAGCAGCTGCAACAACATCAATAGCAACGTCGGAGGGAGCGAACTGCATTGGCAGCGCTTCTGAAGCAGGGTGAATCTGTTTATGGAACAAATGAATGCCACAAACGTTAAGACGGTAGCGCTGCTGCTTATCCTTGACTTTGTTCTCTATCGAGGCCTGCTCATCTAGAACTACGGTGAGTAATCGACTTATCATCGCAAAAATCGATCGTAAAGTGCTACAAGACTATCAGTGGCACTATCGATTGCATAGATGAGAGTAGACTATCAAAACGATCGATAGTTTAACCCCTTTATTCAACAAGATTGTGAATTCGACATACATACATACATATGTGAATGTCTTGAAAGTTTTTTTATACCCTAGCAGAGGGTATATTAATTTTGTCTCGAAATGTGTAATGGACTGAAGGAGACGTTTCCGACCCAACAAAGTATATATATTCTGAATCAGCATGAATATGAGAGTCGATATAGCAATGTCCGTCTGTCCGTCTGTTTCTATGCGAACTAGTCTCTCAGTTTTAAAGCTATCGTAATGGAACTTGTCACAGACCCTTCGTTTTACTGCAGGCAGTACATATGTCGGAACCGGCCGGATCGGACCACTATAACATATAGCTGCCATAGCAATGATCGGTCGACAACTATGTTTTTGTATGAAAAACTTTTTTGTTTATAAAAGTATCCTTACCAAACGTTTCCAAACAGAACCTGTATAGAGTTTATACAATCTGACTAAATTTGGTAAGAATCGGAGCACTATATCAAACTTTTTGCTCATACAAATATTTTATCCAAACTAAGTGAGAGTTTTATGATACTTTAAATAGTTTCCTATAATTTCATAATTTATAAAATATTTTCCTGCTAGGGTATATAGCTTCGGCACTCCGAAGATAGCCGTTCTTTCTTGTTATTTGTCGTGCAGAAATAAGATTTAATTTCTTTTTAGAAAAGTAATGTGTCCTACTTTTGTTTTGTGAAGAAAAGAATTCGGTAATATTATGGATGGTTTATTGGAAAGTATCAAAACAATCGATGGTTTGACATCACATTCCGGTTCTCATCATCGTTTTTACACTCGGAAAATTTTTCATCTTACTACTTTTTATTACTTTTTCCGAAAACAGGATATATGGTTGTGGGAGGATGTCCGGATGAATGCTATTTATTTCGACACGCTTGAAATTTTAACAACTTAACTTGGTACACGTTCGAGCTCACCCCCGACTCCCTTATTTTGATAACCAAATTTGAGATATAGCTTACTGTTAACCTTCTTGACAGATCTGCTTGAAAATAAGTCACTACCTCCTCGGCCTCAAAACATCGAAATCTGTGACCCAACATATATTCTACAATCACAGAATGCACTTTTTTTTGCTTCAAAAAAACTTCAAAAAAAGCATGTCCTGTTTTTGTTTTTCTGTTTTTGCCACGCCCCTTTCCACCCCAATAAGAAGCAAAATTTAACCGACAAGAAGAGAGTATAATGCAGTGGGGAGCTTGCTCCTCAGCATTTTTACTTATTTTTATTAGGTTAGTTTACTTAACCTATTTTTTCTTTCATTTACAACATACATACATATACATATTTGAATTCGAATTAAATGAATAACTTAAAACAAAGCGCGTATTTTTTAATCGGTATCGCTGGTTTGGATATTTTTCTTTTTATACTGATATTTAGCGTTATACATTTACTTTCTCTATTCTTGAATGATCTCCCCTTCACCATCTTTGTCCAGAGCCCTTTCTCACTCCTGCTGAGTTAGGTTAGGTTACTTAACCTAGTTTTTATCTTTCTTTTACAACATACATATTTGATTTCGAAATAAATGAGTAACTTTAAGCAAAGCGCGTATTTTTCAATCTACCCTTAGAAGGTATCGCTGGATTGGATATTTCTCTTTTTATACATTTACTGTCACTATTCTTGAATGATCTCCCCTTCACCATCCTCATACAGAGCCCTTTCTTACTCCTGCTGAGTTAGGTTAGGTTACTTAACCTAGTTTTTATCTTTCTTTTACAACATACAGATTTGTTTTCGAAATAAATAACTAAAAACAAAGGGAGTATTTTTAATCTACCTTTTGGAGGTATCGCTAGATTGGATATTTCTCTTTTTATACATTTACTTTCACTATTCTTGAATGATCTCCCCTTCACCATCCTCATCCAGAGCCCTTTCTCACTCCTGCTGAGTTAGGTTAGGTTACTTAACCTATCTTTTCTATCTTTTACAACATACAGATTTGTTTTCGAAATGAGTAACTAAAAACAAAGAGAGTATTTTTTAATCTACCTTTTGGAGGTATCGCTGGATTGGGTATTTTTCTTTTTATACTAATACTCAGCGTTGTACATTTACTTTCTCTATTCTTGAATGATCTCCCCTTCACCTTCACCGTCTTCATCCAGAGCCTGCTCCAAATTGGCGCCCAGCAACAGCGAGGGGTGCATGTTCTGGGTCAGGTGCTGGTTCGGCAAACTCTTTACAAGCTCGATAATTTTCCCCTGCAATTCTGGAATGGCAGAGGGATACACGTTGATCAGGATGCGTTCAGTATATGTGTGTGTATAGCTTACCTGGGAAAACGAGGAATGCACGGGGTACGTTATTCATGTAGTAGAGCATAACCATTTTCAGAGCGTTAACACGCAGACGAAAGTCATCATCACTGACACGCAGCTGATCCATGGTTCTAATCAGCTGGGACACTAGTGGCCAGTTCTCTAGGCGCCATGCTCCAATTTGGCAATGGAGTTTCACATAGGATTTGGCAAGCTTGGCCATGCTGACATTTTCGGCGAATTCGCAAGGTTTTGAGGATTTCAGCAGCACGTTCTGAGAGCGCAGACTCTGGCGGCTGCTCGTGAGGATGCGCCGCTCCACCTTATCCAGATGGAGCAGCGTTTTTAGCAGTCTCTCCAGGGCCACATAGTTTCTGGATTCGGTAAACTTTGCCAGTCCGGCGGCAAGGGACTCTAGATAGCCTTCATGGGCTGCCTGCAGCTGTGCCGCAGTGTAGGCCAGCTTGGGCACCTTCAGATTAAGAGTTAGCTCGCGCACGCAGTAGTTCTGCTTTACGCGACTATAACGCTTGCGGCGCGACTTGATGGCCTGGCGATAGATCATGCCATTTAGAATCACGGGCTGCTCGTACAGCTTGTAGAGCAGGTCCATCTCGGGCGGTAGACGTTTCATGCAGAGCAGTCGTTGGTCCAGCATCAAATGCTTGACAATAAAGGGCACATACTCCGCGGCATGGGCACCGCACTGAACGGCGACATGGAAGTAGAGCGACGCAAAGTTCTGATGCGTCATGCCCAGCTTGGCGAGACCCAGCCAAGTCCTCTCCGGCTGATCGTAGCACATGTCTAAAAATTCATTTAGAGGAAATCGCCCTATGTCATAATGCAAGCGATTGAAGAAAGCAATGCGACGGGAGTGCGAGTCCTCCAACTCATAGGTAAAGTAGGTGAGCAGGCGCAGCTCGTCGCGCTTTTGGAGCTGCTGCAGCTTCCGCTGTGGATCCTGGCAGGCCTGGAAGATGGGCCGCAGAACATAACGCAAGATTTCACTATATAAATAGTTATCATAGTCCGCGTCTTCGGGGTCATTCATCTCGCGCTTCATGATCATTATCTGAGCCAAATAAAACAGTATGGTCTCGGCATGGCTCGGCTTTAGGATCTTCACATGCTTGGCCAGGCATTCCACGCACTCCTCGTTGCCAAAGACAATGCTGCGCTGCAGCAGGTGGTCCAGGCCCATGAGCTTCTGCTCCGTTGTCGTCGGGCCCATATCGCCATCCAGGAAGCTAAGCAGTTCACCGACCGTAAGCCCCGCCATGCGCTGCTCGAAGGTCTGGGCAGCCTCTGCGAAATTGTTAAGCTGATGACACACGCTATGTTGTCGGAGCGTCTCATGCTGGGCCACCAACTCGAGCAGCTGCTTGGCCTGAGTGCCGATGCACGACTGTAAGTTGTAGATGAGCTTACTGGAGGGCATTTGCTGCCAGGACATGTAGGTGTCGATGCTGATGTTCATTAGCAGGCGCTGCACTGCGTCCATCACTTTGCCAGCGAAGTGGCGCAGCTTGTCATCAGTATCGCCATCAGTATCTACCGGATTCATCTCTACTTTGGATAGGTAACAGTCCGGTGAACGCAGCGTGTACACCGAAAAGTGGGGCGGCAGCTTGGGGCGCTTTTCCACCGCCAGCAAAGACTCTATAACAACGTCCAGCAGCTGACTCATGGCCTCTCCCAGGTAGCGAACACGTTCGCTGTTGCAGCGCAGGGTCCGCAGACGAATCTCAGTGTCCAGCAGATGGCGCTGGAGCATACGTAAAGCATGGCTTATTAGGGTGCCCTTGGCATCGGCTTCTGCTTCCTTGCCCCTGGGCTTTTCATAGTAGCAAATGGATTGGGTCACGGCGCTCAGTGCGCCACTGATGACCGGAAAAGCAACGCGCCTGTCCTTGACCAGCTGGAAAAGCACGTCATTCAACGTATCAAAGTACTGGCCGGTCAGCCATTGCGGCCCGCATGCCAGGAACTCCACCAGCTGCTTCTCCAGGCCGCAATTCAAAGCCAGGCAGATGGTGACCACCTGTGGCAATGGCTGCGGCAGCTGCTGCAGCAGGTGCACAATGTGCAGATTCATGCTGCCCAGATCCTCCAGCGCCGACCGGCTGTTGCCCTCATTGGCGCTATTCAGCACCAGAAACATCAGCGTGCCCCGTAGCTTATCGATATCGGCGTCAGCCGACGGCGTAGCCAGTAGACGAATGTCTTTGCACGACTCCTGCTCAACGAGATCGTGCTCCACTAGTACATTGAGAACGCGCTGGGACAGGTCCTTGATGTTCTCGGCATTGCCTGGCGTTGTGAAATCAAACTGCCTGTAAATCAATTCGAGCGGAAAATATCAAGTGTCAACTTACCGCTATAGAAAGTAAAGCTGCTCAGCTTCACATTATTCTCATGATACTTAATCAATTCCTTGCGGATTTGCTGGAACACTTCGCAGTTGTTCAAAGGACGCACGTCTTCCATCATTGGTTGAGTCTGGAAGCAAAAAGGATTTCTATCGAATTTTCATCTCGTTTGTTGCTATACAGCAAAGTGTAATATTTTGACGTGATATCAGGCTGTCAGGATGTGTAGTTAGGAGTCACCAGTTGACATCAACCAAAAACCTGTATGGCATTGGTATGATGAATCAATAAATAAATGGATTGAATGTTTAACCTTCTGTGAGTTTCTCAAAAGCCAACGCTTTTGTATCACACATTGACAATTGGTTATTCAGGGATCAGAGCACTAGCCTCGTATGGTACCACCTACTACAATTACACCATGTACATAACAAGCCGCCAATTTGTCAAATTCACGGCGTGCTAAATAAAAAAAAGGTTGCACACTGCGCAGATCCATTGTTTTTTGTTGGCACTACTTGAAAATATAAATTTGATGTTGGTAAATTTTGCTATTGAGTTATCATCCCATTTACTACAATTATACATTAAATACGTATTAAATCTTCAAGGACATACAATGATTTGGTGAGTTATTGACACTATTTAATTTCGACCGCGAATACTTACCACAGTCACTAAGCATTTTTTGAATCTTTGTGGGCATGTTTATAAGTCTATTTGATCAAATTTAAAACAAGTCTATCTAACATTTTAAATTTGACTAAATTCTCTAATGTATTTAAAAACATGTAAGCTTGTGACGTCATGCCGTGTAGAGCCTCCCTTTACTGCATGCATATCGATACAATCTATCGGCAAGAAGCAAACAGCTGATTGTGGGAGGCGATAAATAGCAATAGCAGCAAAGGGCCACCTATCGCCCGGCCGTAGCGCAAAGCAACGGCTGCAAGACCCGCAATACTTAGTTCTACGAATTGCGTGTGCAGCAAAGGAAGAAAAGTGGACCAACAAATGCAAATGGGCGCTAGATAAAAGCTTCACACTGCCAACGACTGCCTAGGACAGAGTGGTTACCATGGAGCTGCGTGAGCTGCGCGCAGCTGCTGCCAGCGGCAACAGCAACAACAACGCCATCAACAGCAGCAACCCCAGCAGCTGCAACATCAATAGCAACGTCGGAGGGAGCGAACTGGGCGGCATATGCATTGGCAGCGCTTCCGAAGCTGGTGTCCAGCGCGTGGCCACCAGGGCGGATCTGTTTATGGAACAACTGAATGCCACAAACGCCAAGAAGGTGGCGCTGCTGCTTGTCCTCGGCTTTGTTCTGTATCACGGCCTGCTCAACTGGAACTACGGTGAGTAATCGATTTATCATCGCAAAAATCGATCATTCCGTTTCAAACTGACTCCTTTGGTTTAGGCAGCGACTCCTGCCAATGGTTGCTCTCGAAGGGCCGCTTCAAAGGCGACAACGAGTGGCAGCCTTATGGCTGCATGATGCACAAATATTCCTACACGTAAGTAATGATTGTTTACTGTTTTAAGACTAATAAAATACTTTAGTGTTGGGCACACATTGCGCGCTTTGGTGAACCAGTTCGCTGGTCATTTTTAAAGTGGGTCAGCAAATTCACTTCGCTCAGTTGTTCATTTAAATTGCTCAGCTAACTAATAATTTCTAAAATGCATGCAGCAAACTTAATTAGTACTTTTGATCTGGGAATGCAAAAGATAAATGTAGTTAATGAATGAATACATAATGTAGAACTGTACGCAGTTATTCTTTGTAAATACATTTGAAATTGAACTAACTTGAACAATACTTATTGTTAGAACAATATTGGAAAGTAGAGGATGCTTTTGTCTTTGACATTATAACTAAAATTGAAATGAAAATAGAAAGGTAACAATTTACAATTACCTGCCGACTTCAGCGGGGAATACCTTTTGATTGATTCACTCATTAAAAGTGAACAATTTGGCTAAGGTGAAAGATTAAGAGGTTAAAAGTTCAGTTCAGTGAGCAACTCCCTCATTTTTCAATCACGCGGTAAAGATGAACAATTAACAGGGCACATAGTAAATAGAGCAATAATAAAGAAACGGTATTGAGAGAACACTTAATTGCTCTTCTGTTGACTCACTCGAAGAACAACCCAACACTAATAAGCTCATTTGTGATTAGCTGATGAGTCAACATAGCATAAAGTCTTATCTTTCCCCCTCCACACTTGATTACAGAGACACGCGACGCTGCCTGCGCTATTTGGCCTTTTTTGGGAACAAGAACAACTTTGTGTTCATTGGCGACAGAAGCGTGCGGCTGCTCTATCAGCGGTTCATTGAGCAGCTGCGTCTGCCGCAATCACAGTCACAGTCGCAGTCGGCGACGGCAACCGAAACGGAGACAGGAGCGGAGGGGGACGAGAAGGATTACAATGGATCGCGGCTGCAGGATGTGTTCGAGGACAAGAAACTGCACATGCTGGCCCAGTATATACGCGCCGAGGAGGTCAGCCCGGCGCTGATCGATCGCCTGGAGCAGGAGAAGCAGCTCTCCTCCGTTTATGTGGTGGGCCTGACCTACAGCACGCTGCTGGCGGGCAATGTGACCGAGGAGCTGCTGCGTCAGTACAGCGTAAATCTAACGCTGCTGGTGGCGCCTTTTCATCGCCTTGTGGCGCAGACATCGCATGTGTTATGGAAATTGGCGGAGCGCGTCGACGAGGAGAAGGTGCCGCCAGCCTGGAAGCTGGTGCTCAACGAGGACATCGATCGCCTTAACAATGTGGCACGCAACGTGTTCCACTACACGGATGTCACCGTCTGGGAGTCGGCCGGGCACATTGCCAACGGCCTGCTGGACAATGCCGTCGATGGCCATCGTCTGAGTGCACACGGCCAACGACTGCAAGTGCAGCTGCTCTGGAACATGTACTGCAATGATCAGATGAACTACAATGACGGGACCTGCTGCAGCAGCGCCGAGCCACACACCAGCTTGCAGATTGTGGCCTATGCGCTCTTTGGCGTTTGCATTGCCCTTGTCTGTGCCATGTGCCTGCGACGCTGGCTGCTTCACCTGCGCGGCCAAACGCTCTACGTGCCGCTGCAGCAACAGTCGCAGCACCACCAGGAGCAGCAGCAGCAGTCACAGCCCAGCAATGTCCTGGCCGCGCTCCTGACCGACTATGGTACGCCCTTGGTGGCGCTGTCGTTGCTGGGCCTCATCCTGGCGTACTTTTATGTGTGCGACCGCACCAACTTCTTTATGAAGGAGAACAAGTACTACTCGGAGTTCAGCTTCTGGATACCGGTGGGCTATGTGTTCGCTCTGGGCTTGTTCTTCACGGAGGACTCGCGCTTCACCAAAGTGCTCAACAGGGACCAGACGGACGAGCTACGCGGCTGGATACTGCTGGTGGTACTCATCTATTACATGACCGGAGCCCAGCGCGTGTTGCCCATACACATGCACATTAAGCTGCTCATCTCCGGCTACTTCTTTCTAACGGGCTACACGCACTTCACGCACGTGTGGCAGACTGGCGGTAGCGGCTCCATGTTCGTACGCTTCTTCCAGGCCATGTTCCGGGTGAACTTCCTGAGCGTGCTGCTCTGCTTCTGCATGAACCGGCCGTACCAGTTCTATTACTTTGTGCCGCTGCTCTCGTTCTGGCTGTGCATCGTTTACTTTGTGCTGTCGCTGCCGCCGCGCATAACGGCCGCGTCGGTGGAGGCCAATCCGCTGCACTACCTCTACCTGGTGTGCAAGTGCATTGGCTGCCTGGGTGGCGTGACGGTCCTGTTTATGTCTGAGGTCTTCTTCGAGCGCATCTTCGTGACGAGGCCCTGGAAGGCGCTCTTCGTAACCACCGATGATGACATTCACGAGTGGTGGTACCAATGGAAGCTGGATCGCTACACGGTCACCTTTGGCATGATTTATGCGGCCTGTTTTCACATTGCCCAGAAGTACAATGTGTTCGATGACAACAACCACGGGAACCTGTTCTCGCGCCGCACATCCATATCGGTAACCCTGCTTGCCCTGATCGGCGTTGGCATCTATACCTCCTTCTCCTTTCTATGCCGCAACGTGCAGAACTGCGAGGAGATACACTCGTACATACTGTTTATACCCATCATTGGGTACGTGGTGCTGCGAAACATTTCCGGCATCCTGCGCACCAGATACTCCAACTTCTTTGCCTGGTTCGGCCGCATCTCGCTGGAGCTCTTCGTCTGTCAGTATCACATTTGGCTGGCCGCTGATCGACATGGTGTCCTGGTGCTTCTGCCCGGCTTTCCTACGCTTAACATGATCATCACATCGTTTATTTTTGTGTGCGCCTCCCACGAGGTGCATAGACTTACCCAGATCCTGCTACCCTACGCTGTGCCCAACGACTGGCGCCTGGTTATGCGCAACCTCGTCGTCTTTCTCATTGTGCTTATCCCTGTCGCCAAATCGGATGGCATGTTCTAGAGTATTGCCCGCTAGCGGGATATAAAATCCAGTGCCAGATCGTGAATTTGGCTTGCACACGAAGTTCAGCACAATTCCATGAAATGGCGAAGCGCAGTCAACTTAACTCTGCGATTTTCTAAATGCTGCATGTTTCGAAAATTCCTTGGGAAATTTTCGCAAAGTGAATAATGTTGAATTCCAGGAGACAAACGCAGCATATATTATATATGAATACGAGTATGCAATACGCAATATGATACGCAATTAGAATTAGGACTAAAAGTTAGCTTTACAACTGCACAATCTACTTAATTAATAATCTATGTACATATGTATACCGTTGCAGAGTATGTATGCACATTTAAATGTTATCATCAAATATATGTATAAAGCCTTGATATGCATATGTATGTATGTATATTAAATAGCTGCCATTGAAGAAATTCGTTAAAGTCTGCAAGTGTATTTAAATTTGTCACGTCGAAATGTCATACATACATACATACATTTGTATGAGTGTGTGTGTGTGGACCGCGGCAAGGAGCAGTCGAACAATAAACACAATTAAATAAAAGTTTCAAAAGTCTCGCTTACCATTATGCTTTGATTTTAGAAATAAGTTCTCCGTGCGCTGCTTGCGATGCGAATGCTCGACACTTTTTGATTCTGGAATTAGATTTGAGTATCAAAGGAGGCGACTACAATTTGACATACAATTAGGCCATAAGCACACTATACAAACATGTGGGGAACGAATGGAATCTCGGCTGACACAGGGCCAACTGGTAGGCTGGAACTGGAACACTATTCATTCATTGGTGTGGAAATGTTCCACTTTTTATATCGGGTATTGATTTTATAGCAAGTATTTAAATCAACTATTAGTTTCTATAAACAATCACGTCAAAACTAGGCGATAAAATTATGTAAAAAATTAAAATCTGTGCAATTTTAGAAAGCGATGACAATTTTTAAGTTATGATCTTTCAAGTCTCACAAAATTTGGTCGTAATTTACATACGATCAAGGATCTACGGAATATCCATATACAAAGGTCAAGTAAAATTTAATTTTAAAATATTACTTTAGATTTATGTTCAATAAGTATGCCTCGATTGAGAATGTAAATGTAAGGCAAGTAACTTAGTTAGATCACTTAGAAGATATATGCATAGGGCTCACAGGTTAATTGAATTCTTAAAAGTATTGTCGTTGCAGTAAACTGTTTGGGAAATTAAGGGATTGTATAAAAATAATAGGCTTTAATTAGTTGTTACTCTCTGTACCCATAAAAGGGGGAAAAAGGGGTATTGGATCTGTGTAACAGGCAGAAGGAGACATCTCCGATCATATAAACTATATATATTCTTCATCAGTGTCAAAAGAGATTTCGATTTGGCCATGTCCGTATGTATGAAAGCGTCGATCTCAGCAACTATAAGAGCTAGAGACACCAAATTTGGAATGTAGGTTCGTCAAGTTTATTTTGGATCCGAGATATTCCCCCATTCCCCCGCTATTTGATAAAAACCGTTTTACAGAAACAATTTTCAAGATATAGCTTTGGGATTTGGCGTGTACAATTCTTCAGTCACTCTTAATCTACTGTCCAAATATCAATTGATCGGATAATAACCACGGAAGTTATTTAACAAAACAAGATTCAGTACTGCCGCGAGGGGAGGAAGACGCAGCACAGCCACGACTTAAAATGCCTTGCTTGCGCTGTCGCTTGTGTGTGTGCGTCTTTGTGTATGTGTGTGTCTGTGCGTAAATGTACGAAGAAGCGATCGGAAATCTTCAACGTGGGTACAGGGAGTTTTGTAGTCGGGTATACTCGACTATAGCATCTTACTTGTTACTCCCTGTACCCATAAAATGGGTAAAAAGGGGTTATTAGGTTTGTGCAAAAGTATGTAACAGGCAGAAGGAGACATCTCCGACCCTATAAAGTATATATATTCTTGATCAGTGTCAAAAGACATTTCGATTTGGCCATGTCCGTGTGTCTGTCAGGGTGAACGCATCGATCTCAGCAACTATAAGAGCTAGAGACACCAAATTTGGAATGTAGGTTCCTGTATACCATACGCAGATCAAGTTTGTTTTCGAACTCAAATATCTTCTCCCGTTCCCCCGCAATTCGATCAAAAAACGTTTCAAGGCCACACTTTTAAAGATATATCTTTTGGATTTGGCAATTTACTTTAGTCACTCTTAATCTACTGTCCAAATATCAAGTTGATCGGATAATAAACACGGAAGTTATTCAACAAACAAGATTCAGTACTGCCGCGAGGGGAGGGGGAAGAAGCAGCACAGCCACCACTTAAAATGCCTTGCTGGCACTGTTGCTTTGCTGTCGCTTGTGTGTGTGTGTGGGCGTCTTTGTGTGTATGTGTAAGTGTACGAAGATGCGAAAATGTATGATCTGGGAGTTTTATAGTTGGGTATACTCGACTATAGCATTCTTACTTGTTTCAATTGGCAAACGTGAAAAGAATATCAATTTTTGACTTAAAATAATTTTTGTTCGAACTGATGTTGATTAACCAGAAAAAAATGTGATGTTGCTTATTTGTGACCTGGAAGAAGTCCTTTTTCTTTTCAGTGAACTGTTCTGTTAATAACTGAAAATGGTTCTGCAAACAGGATTTATTGAAAGGCTTTTAACAGACTGCGCCTATAGGGTCTCAACAGAGACACTCTACTGCGCATCATAAACAAAAGCTTTCTGTTATTATTCTGATTTATTTAAATTTATGAAAGCACTTAATCAAGAACTTCAAGTTTTTATAAAATACAACCAGAATTAGTTTTAGATTGATTGTATATAAAATTGATTTTATACATATATCTGTTAATTACTTAGATGGTTTTGCAAACCAGATTTATTGAAAAGCTTCCAAGCCTATAGCAGCATAACAGACTGCGCTTTAAGAGTCCTAAAAGGGACACTCTTCTGCGCATCTGCGTCATCAAAATATAAACTTATATGCTATATGCAATTTATGATGACTAATAAAGAATGGGAAGTTAATTAAAAGTTCTCAATCAAAAACTGCAGCTACTGCATTAATGGCAGATTATTTCGCGCCATTTCTGAATCATTTTAATTGCGAATTGTTGTTGATTTTGTGTTCACGCTTCTTTTTTTATAAAATAATAAAAGTTTTTCCATTTGAAATATAGTATGTAGAGTATTAATTTTACTACTAGCCCAATTGCAACTTATCAAACCGAATATTCAATACTTTTTCCGGAATTCAGAGTTCTTTATATCGATTTTGAACGCTTTAATTGGAATAGGAAATGGAAACCGGCCTGATTATGTTTAATTGCTTTTATTTATCTGTTAATTACTGGAAATGGTACTATTAAATGCACTTATCGGAGAGCTCTGATAACAGACTGCGCGTCTAGAGAGTTGGAGGGACACTCTCTGCGCACCTACCCCAACATAGGCGAAAGCTTTCTGTAATTCTTGAATGTGTATGAAATTTGTGATACCAACTGACAGATGAAAATTTACGGAAAGTTCTGAATAAACATTCCAGTTTTTTTTTGTTGTTTTTTTTTTTGATTATAAAATGCAAGCATAGTTCTCTTGGCAGATGCATTATGCTTTAATTCCTTTTGAACATGTGTTAATTACTTATAGTAATTCTGTAAAATGGATGTATTCAAAAGCTTGATAGCCGAGTGCATCTTCACAGTCTACGGTGCACTTGCCTCATCATAGTATATTTAGTATATATATACATATATATATATATATATAAACAATCCATATGTTGTCCAGTATTTGTAGATTAGCTAGATTTGTTAGGCTTACCTACAATGATGACGATTTAATTAAAACTATTCTAATTCAAATGCTGCAAGTAGAAATATTAATAATGTTTACAGATCATGTTTACAGTTTTTGTTGACAATTTGTAGAAATTGGACTAGTATTTTTGAAAAATTTTAAATACACAGTAGACTTGGGTAAACATTAGGCTTGTGAATGTAAAAGAACATATAGTATATTGCCATTGAGATTTTCGAAGACGTTGTGCCTCGTTTTTTCTTATTTGGGACGTAAAACAACTTTTCTTTACTCCCTGTACACATAAAATGGGTAAAAGGGGGTTTTGGATCTGTGCAAATGTATGTAACAGGCAGAAGGAGACATCTTCGACGCTGTAAAGACGGGCAATGCCCGTCTGTCTGTCTGTGTCCATGTGAACGGTTTGATCTCAGCAACTATAGGAGCTAGGACACCAAATTTGGAATACCCTATACACCAGATATCAGATACCTCCCTTCGTTCCCCCGCAATTTGATAAAAACGTTTAACAGACACAGTTTTAAAGATAGTGATTTTGTATTTAACGTGTATAATGCCTGGGTTACTCTTAATCGGCTGTCAAAATTTCAAGGTGATCGCATATTAAACACGCTAGTTATTCAACAAACAAGATTCAGTACTGCAGAGCGGGGGGAAGAAGCATCGCAGGCGCCCCTGAAATACCTCGCTAGCACTGTTGCTTGTATGCGTGCGTTGTTGTGTATGTCTGTGTGTATGTGTAAGTGTACGAAGATGTGTTGCGAAATTTTAGATCTGGGTACAGGGCGTTTCCTAGTCGAGTATGCTCTTACTTGTTTTCCTTAATATACATACATATATTTGGTCATCAAGTGCAATAAATTTTGCTAATGTAATATCAATTTGATTCCATGTTTGTTTTTACATTTATGAATATCAGTTGTGAAAAGTAGAGTGCTTCCAGGCCGCCATTTATAAAATTGAAACTTGACGCCTTGACTTTTTTACGACGGCGTTGGCAACAAAGTGTGTAATAGGGCTCACCAGGAAGTATCAAACTTATCACTGATTAATAATCAGTTCAGTCGTAAATGTTCATTGTGGTAAATGAATATTTACGTACAGTTGTTCAGTTGATAACTCAAAATGGCGCTGTTATTTTTATTGTTCATGAACAACTCAGATAAGAACTCAGTTGATCGTGAGCAAACAAAAATAGAATAATGAATTCATCAAGTGAAATTTATTTCAATACATCTTTTTAATTAAGGGGAAATCCTTTGAGAAAAAAACCAGTAAATGGTTAACATCAAATACGCACTATTCGCTTGAGTTATGTGCATTACTTTGCAAAGTATTTCTTTGAGACATAAAATCTTAACGTCTCGGAATGAAAAGTAGTCAAAAGTTGGAACAGAGCCTGAATATACCTACATACATATATAGTTATATATTATATGCGTAAGCTGAAGATCGATTTGGAGCTAGTTCCGGCCAATAACAGTGAACGTACGAGACTGTACACTTAACATTGGGTTTTGCGTTTCCTTTAAAGGGGATGTACAGATTCTTAAGACAATTGGAATAAAGTTTTTTGATGCAATCTTTCAAGGAGCATATAAGTTGTACTTTTTTGTATTCATATTGCCAATAGCAATAACCTTTTTTCATTATTGTGAGATCGTTCCAATATCGCTCGTTGCAATTTGTGTGTTAACATTGCCGCAGTGAATGGCAATTTGTTGAGGGCAGAAAGATGAAGAGAGGAACAAGAACAATTTGAAAGAAAGTGGTGAAATCGAAACGATTTGGAAGAATCGCAGCACACACAATTCTAAAGTACGGAAATCGGCCCAGCTTCCTGGGACCGACAGGACTAGCAGGACACGCTCTGTTGCTAAACGTTGCTGGAAGTCAAAAGCGGAAAATTTACTTCAATTTATTTACATATTTAGGTGGAGCCCATGCACTGTGAGTAAGTGTGAGAAACGGCCACTGAACCGGGACATTCCGCGCGTGACTGGCGCGTCACTTTGCTAATTAAGCGCCAAATCTGCGAGGCGCAACAACTGGACGCGCAGCCGGCTCGTGCACTGGCTCAGGCGCGACCTCGTTTCATCCGCGGCTTTGTTGTCACAGCCGGCAGCGCTAATTGACGCGCCACACGCCCCACGCCCCATGCCCCATCCCCCATGCCCCACAGCGAGTGCAGCCACTAATATCATGCAGTCCTAGTTCCTGCGCGCCCAGGTCGCCGCAGCCCGCACAAACATTGGGGCAGCCCCTGGGAATGGAAATGGAAATGAGAGCGCAGGGCACTCGTATGGCGCGTACTTCTTTCTGTAGGTGCGCATTCACATCCCACTCACACTCACACTAACACTCGCATTTATGGTTATTCACAAACATTCATTCAACCTACAGCACGGGATAAGTGTGGCGGAGACAGGTGCGAACGGAAGCGAGCATTATTATTGTACCCATTCGAAAAATGCGCGTTTGTTGGTCACGCATGCACTGAGAAAAATCTGCGACTAGCACTGAATTTACACGAAGTTAACGCACCGCAAACAAAAACTTAACGAAGAAGTTTCTGTTGAGTGAGTTACCTGAAAATGTTATCAGGTGCAGCTTAAAACCTATGGAATGAGAGAAAGAGAGGAGAAGGAAGGTTTCTGTGAAGAATGGATCAAAATGAAAATAAAGAAAACCTCACGTAAGTACAGCATTTATATTTGCCTAAACATGGTAAACAATTTGACAAAATAAAAATATATTATAACAAGAAAGAACGGTCGAAGCTATATACCCTAGCAGGAAGTAATTTTATACAAAACTTAATTTTGTATAAAATTATAGGAAACTATTTTAAATATAATAAAACTCTCACTTAGTTTGAATGAAATATTTGTATAAACAAAAAGTTTGATATAGAGATAAAGTGGTCCGATTTTGACCAAAATTTAGTCAGATTGTAGATTGTATAAACTCTATACAGACTCTGTTTAAGAAAGTTTGGTAAGGATACATCTAAAAACAAAAAAGTTTTTCGTACAAAAACATAGTTGTCGACCGAGCATTCCTATGGCAGCTATATGTTATAGTGGTCCGATCCGGCCGGTTCCAACATATGGACTGCCTGCAGCAAAAAGAAGGGTCTGTGCCAAGTTTCATCACGATAGCTTTAAAACTGAGAGACTAGTTCGCGAGACTAGATCGACTCGGCTATTCATGCTGATTCAGAATATATGTATATACTTTGTTGGGTCGGAAAAGTCTCCTTCACTCCATTACACATTTCGAGACAAAATTATAATAACCTCTGTAAAAATATATATGTAGTTTTCAGTTTCAGTCAGTTTTCAGTTAGCCCACACTTTTTTATCTAAGCAAATTCATATGCCTTCGAAAACAACACTTTTGTTCCATTTTTCAAGTTACGGGGCTTTTTAACCTACATTTGAATAAGTAAACTTCAAGTTAACAAATAATTTCAGAGCGACTGCAAAACTTCTTGCAGTGTAGCAGCGCACGACTGAAATGCATTAAAATGCATTTTGTTAGCTTTATTACGCTTGGCGAGACATTTAAAGCTGTCAAGTAGGTCCTGATTCAATCATTATTATTTCTTAGTTTCTGAGGAATCGTTTTATTTAAACAATCTATTTTTATAGGTTAGCAGATGCAGCTTAACAGTAAAGAAACGAATGAAAAGGAAGGAGAGAAAGGAGAGAAATCAAAGCAATGTAAGGTTACCGTGAAAGATGGATTCAAATTTGGAAAGTATAGGGTATGTGAGTAGAGTATATAAATATGTTTATGATATTAATAAGTATAGAATTTGTACAAGTATAAAATGTATGTATATATATTTATATATGTATGTATATATTTATATTACTTATATATAATTAAATTTACAGTTAACCATTATGCCGTGTTTACCACCATTTAACTATTTCAACAAATTCCTATGTCTTTGTAAACATTTCTGCTCATCTCTGTCGAGTTATGTTTGTTAAAAACAATTTCCACAAATTGTTAAAAACAATTTGAACGAATTGCTAAGCACAATTTGAACATTTAGTGATCTGCAGTAAAAAATCATCCACTTAAACCCGAGCTTCTGCTTGAATTCGCTCTCGTTCTCACAACCAAAAGCTCGTCGCTGCTCGGGGTGCCCGAGAGCTTTTACTCGGCTAGTGGCAATGAGCTTTCCGTTGCAAGATTGCCGTCTAGCCAAAGTTTGAATTTTCAGTTAGCGGCTGCACGTACGCAGAAACAGTTCGTTGACTCTCCTGGAAAACAGCAAAAGCAGCAGGAAATCCGCCAACGGGGGGCACCAACAAACTGAAGCTGAAGTTCACAACTTCAACTTCAAGTTAACGCCACCCGCCACCCAGTGCTCGCCACAAGCGCCCACAGGAAGCTCCGAAATGTGCGGCAGTTGTCAAAAGTTGCCAAGGAACAAATATTTGAAGCTCGATTCTTGTGCAAGAAAACGCGCGCAACTTTCAACATTGCCTAATTTTGGGTGCTCGTGTGTGGATGTGTTTGCACTGTGTGTTCCTTTTGGCGGCTGCTGCTTTGTTTTGTTTACTGTTTACTGTTTTTTTGTTGTTTTTGTTTTTGTTATTGTTAAGGTGCTGGAAACGTGCAAGGAAAACAGTTTGGGGGAGAACAGTTTTTTGTTGTTCCTTCCAAATTGCTAGTGCTTTTTTTAAAATATATTTTTTTTGTGTGAATTCCACAGTAACTCAAGTAAAGGTGTATCAAATCTAACGTACAGAGACAATAACCAAACAAAAGGTTTTCAAAACCAGACACAGGGCCTCGAGCCCAATTGAATTTATATAAATTCAAAGCAAATCTTATCATATCGAGTTAAAAAAAACAACAACAACAATAAATAAGACATCAAATCAAATTATATCGTCGGTATCGGGCGTTCGCCCTGTACCAGTGAGTCCATCAAGAAATCTGCGATTAAAAAACGAAAAACATTTTCGAAAAACCAACGAAAAAACATTATAAAAACTGTTTCATAATAAAAACATGTTAATTATCAATATCTACGTTAAAATCGAACTCAAACACCTGTACGACTTCAATCTAACCAGTTTAAATCTCAACTTTATCTGTTTCTAATTTTGTCATCCGGCTTTCCCAGCTCAAGGTAAAAATGTTCATTTTATTTATAATTGGTGAAATTGACAATGAAAACTGTTATTGTTGTTTGGTTGTTACTCTCGTTTTTAAGTAAATGTTTAAATATTGATGTGTGCTTCCTATTAAAGAACATATATCTATGTATGTTTACTTATATGTGTATGTATGTGTACCTAAGAGTTGCTTTTTATCTTCCTTCGTGATGAAGTGGCGACACTTACGCGGTGTGGGAAGGCCTATAAGCTGGTGAATGGAGTTTTACTTTCAAATTTTAGCTTTAAGCGCCGCTATTCAGGTCTGTTCCGATTCAAAATCAAAATTCATAGCTCTTCTAAATTTCGGAAAAATCTATTACAAATTCGGTCTTAACCCAACTCCAGAAGGAGTTTACTATTTCGTTGCGAATTGAAAAGTAATCGGTAATGGGAGCAGGCCTGACTTTTTGTTATGTGTAAGCCATCAAACTATCTTTCAAATCTCCTTTTATATATGTACATATCTCCACACTGTCTTCCTGGCGACGGGGATAAGGTAAACCTCAAAATTCATATCTATGTCTGTCATTCGCAATTATAATTACTAAATTACACACACATGCACACACTCATCCACAGAGAAAGATAGTGCTGACTGCGAATTATTTTGATGTTTCTTGTGTTCATCCTCCTCGTCGACATCCCCACTCATCCTCTTCACATCCTGAGCATCTTAATGCCTTTAACTGCGCATTAGTAATTGCAGATGACAGGATGTAATTCTCTAATTGCATTTTGGGCTCCAGTTGCCCGACAATCCACATTAGCATGCATATTGCGGTTGAGCGATGTTGTTACTTTCAAATATTTCTCCTATATGTGTCTGTTTCTTTGGTTATCGTTGGTTTCCAATTTATGCATGCCTTCAGCCTCTTTATCACTAAAACAGCATCATTTTTGCTGGGCCTAAAGGTTTGGTAAGATAATTTAAACATTTGCAAATCTTGCAGATAGAATAGTTATTATCTCGGGGATTAAACAAAATTCGCTTGTCATTCCTTTCCATACTCTAATCTCTAATCGGAACTATTGATTTCTCTTAATCTCGGTATATATCTGAACTGTTACCGCTAATAGTAGGACTGTGTCTGTTACGCTCCATATTCAGTCGCAGTGTGACCTTGCTCATGTCTTATATTCATATACACTCGTATTCCATATCAGATCAAGACTGCCTCGTCTGCCCGCCAGGCTGTGTCCTTGAGACTGGCCTCCTTCTGGGCGCTGCCTGTTGTGATTGCCCCAGACAGCTGATCAGACAATAAGAAGCCGGCGGGGGAAAATCAAGATGAAAACTAAATATTCAGCAATTCACGAATTGTTGCATACCTCTGGGCGCGCTCAAGACGCACGGACGGAGTGTACTTACGGGTATTTGTGTATTACTGTGCGCGCCTCTCCTTGAGTGCGTCCCGGGGCCTTTGTTGACATTGCCGGCGGGAACGCACAGAGGGCGCAGGGAGCCTTCTGCATTGAGATGCGAGTGTACACAAACGGAAACCAAAATATCAAAAAATCAAATTTTCTTTCTTTTCTGTGTGTCCGTAGTCAGAACTTTATTGTAGCAATCAACGTTGTTAGAGTCATTTGTTTATTTCTAACTTAAAAATTGCTATAATATAGTAAATACATACATATTTAAACAAGATATATAGAAATATACTCGTAGTATATTGCCAGCAACTCAATTTCGTTCGATTGTTCCTATGGCAGCGATTCATATAATGTCCTTTTTTGATAAAGTTATAGAAAACTATATAAAGTATATTAAAATTTGCAATTGATGAGCTTGTATGTAATATTCGTATAAGCTTTTGTCAGAAGTTTGTGTAAGGTAGGCATAAATTTAACAAAAAAAATAAAACATTTATTTTTGGTTATCAGTAAAATTAAAATTCCATGTCAATTAAGAGCACTGAATCGTGACCAAAAAGACATTTCGCATGGAAATCGATTCAGCTTTCACAAAGTTATGATACTGAAGCGTTGCATTCTGGCCTATTTCCCTATCCTAGTCGGGGAATATCACCTAGAAGCTGTTCGGCTTGGAACGATTGCAGATTGATGTTCCCGATTGGGGTATTATATTCTGTGTAGATCTATAACCTCCCGACTGGGGTATATTCTGTCCTGATCTGTGTACCTCCCGACTGGGGTATATTCTGTCTAGGTCTATATACCTCCCGACTTGGGGTATATTCTGTCCAGATCTGTGTACCTCCCGAGTGTGGTATATTCTGTCCAGGTCTGTGTACCTCCCGAGTGTGGTATATTCTGTCCAGATCTGTGTACCTCCCGAGTGTGGTATATTCTGTGTAGATCTATAACCTCCCGACTGTGGTATATTCTGTCCAGATCTGTGTACCTCCCGACTGTGGTATATTCTGTCCTGATCTGTGTACCTCCCGACTGGGGTATATTCTGTCTAGGTTTATATACCTCCCGACTTGGGGTATATTCTGTCCAGATCTGTGTACCTCCCGAGTGTGGTATATTCTGTCTAGATCTATATACCTCCCGACTGTGGTATATTCTGTCCAGATCTGTGTAACTCCCAACTGTGGTATATTCTGTCCAGATCTGTGTACCTCCCGACTGGGGTATATTCTGTCTAGGTCTATATACCTCCCGACTTGGGGTATATTTCTGTCTAGATCTATATACCTCCCGACTTGGGGTATATTCTGCCTAGATCTATACACCTCCTGACTGGTGTGTATTCTGCCTAGATCTATACACCTTGTCAGAGGAGGATGTATACCAACATAAGTACAAAACTTACTTGAAGGATGCTACCAAGGATGTTGAAAAAATAGTTGATAGCTGTAAAATTGTTGCATTTGTAGTGCACAAGTATAAGAACGTAGGATCTGAAAACAAATAAGGAACAATGATATTTTTCCAGTTGAAGTGCAGAGCATCCGTTGGACGACCAATGCCAATTAATTTTATGTCGTTTTCATTTTTCTTTTGCAGCCCCAGTCCCGAGTAGTGTAAACAAAATCAAAAATGCCGGCCATGTTTTTAGCTTAGTTTTTTTTTATACTGTTATACTGACAAGGATTTGTCCAGTGTGCAGTTGGCACCGTCCATATTAAATTGCCTGCCTGCGCGGGCTGTTCATTTAATTTGCAGGCAGGTTTCCTGACAGCTGCGACCCATTAAATATAACTACTAGATACATAATGGAAGGCATTTATACAACAGTCCGAGCTACACTATGCCACAACATTGCCATAATCTATCTTTATTAACAAAAGATAATCCCGAATCCCTTAGCGGGTAATCGAATTTAAAAGTAATTTTTGATTAATAGGATATCTTAACTTGTAAAGAAAAATGTGTGTATTATCAAACTGATTCTTCACAGTTATTCAGAGCAATCTGTCTGAAAAGTTGGAACTATAATTCTAGTTTCTTTTATCGGTTCCACATGTTCTGGACACAAAATGCTGTTGCATAGTGTTAATGCCTTTGTGCGGCTCAGTTTTTATTATTTCACAAAACGGGGTCAAAATGCGGACGCTAACCCCGGTTTGCGACAGTTCGTAAAGTTCGTCCGGCGAAGTATTTGGATTAAAATTTTATATGTTGAATTTGCTTTAAGAATATTCTTAAAGCCAATGTCGAATGTTAAAGTTTTCCATTCCATTATTATTATTATTGGTGATGGGGCGACCTATGAGATCTATTGTGCCCCCTTCTAAGCCTAAATTCTACCCCAATGGTATTAGTTGCTTGAATCTTTTTAGATCATAGCTTCCAAACAGTGACTTGGCCTGTCTTAGGCTTGAAGCGTTTCTTCAGCTTGACTGCCTTCTGTTGTTTATTTATTTATTATAGAACCAATGTCAATAGACTTTCTGGTTATTCTAGATCTAGCTTGTCCTCTAGTTGTCCTTTTCTATCCTAAGATTTTCTCGTATTGTGTGTCTTCCTGTGCCACTGAGCATTTCCCGCTCCTATTCTTGCTCGTTCCCGGGTATATCTTTATGCCTCGAGATCCATCTGAGGGCAAGCGTATTGTTCAACCAACTTCGATGTGATTTTTGAGCTGCTTAAAGCGCTTATAGCTGCTTGGTTATCAGATAGTATGGCTATGCTTCTATTCTGGTACGACACATCTATCTTTTTCATTAATTCGAAGGATATTTTGCATAGATCTTTGAAAATGAGCTTCAAGCTAGTGATGTAAAACAATCGATTATTTATTTGAAAAACATCAAAAAACATCGATGTTTTCCATACAAAAAAATCGATTTTTTTACATCACTACTTCAAGCCGATTGGATGGTAAAGAAAAAAGTTGCATGCAACAGTTTTGCGCGAATTTCTACGATTGTGTGTCTCGAAAATTCCAATAGCTCGTCTTGGTTTGAAGTTTCGCCACACGCTGTGCCAAGCCGTCGGTCGGTCGGTCAGTCAGTCAGTCAGGACAAGCTCTGTTATGTATTCATATAGATAGCTTAGCTGGGGAGCGAGCTGGCTTTGGGGGCCCACTGCCAGCGGGGACTCGAATAATCTGCTCGTAATGGCGTGTGATTCAGGATTCGGCTGGACACGTGCCGGCCCGGCGAGATGTCCTTAAAAATGTTCATTTTATCGCATTCGATAGATTTTAGCCAAGTTCGCTCTTCAGTTTTCAGTTTTCAGTTTTCACTTACATATTTTATTTTGTTTATTCAATTATTTTGTTTGTTTGCTGCCTCTTGTTGATTTTTCATTATTGCAAGTACTTACAACATGAATTGTTGCTGTTGTTGTTTTTGTTGTTGTTGTTGTTGTTCTTGTTGTTATTTATATTTACGCGTATACTTAATATATAAATATAAGTAGCTCTGTTGTAATTGTTGTTCTTGTTGGATTGTTTTGTTTTCGTTTTGTTTCATATGAAAAATCATATTTTTTCGTTGCCTATGTTAAAATTGTTGTTGTTGATTCTGTGTCCCGATATTCCCAACAATTTTTTGGTAGTAAAGTGATGTGCTATAGTAGAGCCCTAAGCCCAAGTCCTTCAGGGAGACAGACAAGTATTTCATATGTACATTTTAGAGCTGGAAAACATTCGATGACGCGCTCGGTACTATCGATTGTTTTTGAGCCAGTTTCGATTGTATCGATAGTTTATTGTAAGCAACTATTGAGCTGGGCACACTAGAATAGAATAGCTTCGATAGTATCCGATTTTCTCTTCCAAAGCTAGAAAGTTTCGATAGTATCGATAGTTTATTGTAAGCAACTATTGAGCTGGGCACACTTAGAATAGCTTCCAACTCAAGTATGTGCAACCAAATTCAACGTACATATTAGAAGAGTAGCCCGATTGCAGCCTTCCCAAGATTTCTTATAACTTAAACCCTTTAAAGAGTGTTCAATCCCAATGCGCGTACATTTAATCAAATAGAGCTATAAAAATTGCAGCTGAATGCAATCCGAGGCGACAATGTGTGCTTGAACCTACCGCAAAACGAGGTTAAGGATGCTTTCTCATAAGAGTGTAAGGACAAATCATACCGTGCAAGGATGCAGCGATGCCGCAGCTGCATGCAAATCAGCGCCAAAGCTAAAATTACCATATCAAATTAAAGTTGGTGCTGTGCAATAAAATGCGATCTGGTCACATCACTCATTCATTTTTATCGATAAATATCGATAGGTGGAAGTGATTCTGCTTTTCTGTGATATATGATATGTTATGACTTTGTCATTGTTTCCTGCTCATCTCCAAACTCACCAAGTAAAATCTCTTCGTAACAATAAGCCGAAACCTTTGAATCCTTAAGAGTTTCTAATTTTTTCCTTGCTGCACTTGTCAATTTCTATTCTGTCTTTAATAGACTTGCTCACCTCCAAGCCTGTCTGAAAACTAATCCTTTTCAGGTTGAATCTGTGGTTTTGTCTCTCAAATTGATTTTACGTTCATGCAAGATAAAAATCGTCGGGGTGCTTCCTTGGCTTAAGGGCTACTCCCCAACATTGAATTGGCATTTAAATTTCAGTCATTTACGAACAAATGTTGCTCATTTTTGTCTCTTATACTTGCCGTCGGAAAATGTGAGTGAAAGACAGCAAATGATTTGTTTGTGGGGGGCTTAACAGTATCGCAGAATAATTCAACAAGGACAATCAATTGTGACACACTCACTGCCAAAGATAATGAACAGTCTTAATTCATCAGTGGTCCTTGAGCCTAGCTTAGCTTGCATGGGCGAGACGGGGTGAGTTGAGAGCTTTATTGTGCTTCCGGTGTGTTTTCCCGTGAAATTAACTAACTAACACTTACCTGCAGAGAGTTTTGACCCAACTAACTTGTCTGGTGAGCTTACATTATGCCTAAATTGGGGCAGAAAAGCAATTCCAGTTCAATTTAAAGTGCCTTAAATGTACTTTAATATTGTTGAATACTCGTATTACAGAATTATATCAAAATTATGTATGTTTGTTTTGTCGCTTCTAATAGAATTTTCTTTCTTAATAAGACGTTCATATTTTGTTTTATGTACATATAAAAACATATATTCGGACTTAATCTTAGATTAGGTTGCCTAAGTATTCGTTCTATTTATTTAAATTTAAGTTGTTTATACAATAATAATAGTACAATAGTAATAGTTAATACCAACAACAACAACAATTAATAAATGAAGACATTTATATTCGAGTTTTTGAGAAAATTCTGATAAAAATCTAGCAATTTTAAAAATAGGCATATTTTGATGCGAAGTTTTAAAAATATAATACCTAGACGAGTAATTAATTTATTTTTAATATGGTCCAACTGAATTCGTCTGTTTCATTTGTGCACATTTAATATATGTGTCAATAAACTAGATTTATCGCTTGACAGAACCAAAAAACAGTTGTGAAATTGATTTATTAAGTGTTTTGGTTTTGGTCACAAGGATATTTTGTCAGATGTACGGGATACAAAATAAAGTGTTCAGGGAATGAATACTTTTGTTACACACTTCTTGATGTGTATGAGATTTGGTCGACACTATCGATATGGCTTATCACACTATTGAAGTTGTGGTGTAGGAAGTATAGGGAGGGCATATCCTTTAGATTGGAGTATTCTCACTCTTTTGTTGTTCTGCTTCTGAAATACAAACAAAAGTAAGTACGAGTGTGTGCAAAACTGCTGCTGTTGTTAGTCAGGAAAATGATAAAGCCTCACACTCACACTCATACACACACACACACACATACAGTTCTCTCCTTCTGTATTGTTGAATGTTTGTTTGCAAAACTTGTTGTGCTGAAAATTCATTCGCTTGACGATTGTCTGAAGCGACAGCTCGCAGTGTCTAGAGGGTCTCAGTGAGTAGAGGGAGAGGTGAGCGGGCCACAGGCGTATTTTATATGCTAATGCGTTTAAAATCATTCAAATCGTGTATGCGTTTTTCATATAGAGCATTCCCATAGCCCGCCATATGTACTTTTCAACTTTTCCAAGCTGTCGCTCGGCGTGTGCAAATGCCAGTCAAAAAGTGTGTGTATAAATATTTATGATTGCGAGTGTGTGTGAATTTGTTTTAAAGCCCCATCAAGTCAGTTAGAAGTCTCTAACTAAGAGTACCCGGCTAGGAGATAGCCTTTGCCTAGGTCAGGATACAAAATAATGGGACTGCCATAATCGAAAGGCTCGTACCTTTAATATTCCAATTGCAATGGCAAATGAATTCAATCCTAGATCAAAGACAAGTAAATTCAACTCCCCAGTATCATGTCAACAATCGAACTGAGAGCTGGAAAGTATGGTTACTTTATAGGGATAGTCCTTCCCCGTCTGGTCCTCGCGAGTACAACTGTATTATGCCCTTTCTAAGCATTCAATGGCTGCTGGGTATAACACAAAATAAATGTACATATAACACATGAAAATAAAACACAAATCGTTTGCCCACAGCGTCTACTCTTGTCCCTGCTCCCCCCTGCATCATGTTCCTTGCCTTGTCCTCTTTTGAAATGGGTAGAAAAGTGAAATAAGATAAATGAGCCAATTTGACTTTACGTGCGTGCTAAAACATACGTATGTACATAGCTATCTATATATATATATGAAATCGTTCCACCTGACTGACTGACTGCCGACTTTTGGGCAGCTAAAAGCCTGGAACTTGTACAGTACTTTCTTATTATGAGGTAAGGTGGAACTGTCTAAAAAAAATGGTTAAATGTAAGCAAAGTGTAAGTGCAAACGAGATAAAACATATCTCTCTTGAATCGCTCCCTCGGCCTTAAAACGTATAAGTGCGACTGAAGTTGCTGTATTGCTTGTCTCTCAGACTCTGTCTATGCTTCGCCATCGATCTATGGTAGATGGCGCTGCTGTTTGACATCATATGTTTTCCGGGTAATTCTTTGATAAATCGCCCCCATATAAAGACAGCTTGAAAATGTCGAACTTTGGTCTAAAACGAAGCATCTCAAAATTAGAAAGCAAATTCTGTCAGCAGAACAAGACTTTATTGTCAAAATAATAAAATAAATGCAAATAAAAGTGGTCCAATATGCGTATATCGACACGATAGTTGAGCCACATTTCCGCAGTGCATGGAACTTGTGCTAACAGAATGCGAGAAATATGGGGTGGGACTATATTTTAACAATGGAAATAATTGTTTTAAGAATGTTCACTATTTTCCACCCTTCCGATATTGTGTGGATTTTAGTATTATTCTTCCAACTTCATCAAAAATATTTTAAAGGACTACGCCCACCCGTTGCCACGGTCGGGAATGGGGGTTGAAGTCAACTGAGTGTGATTATTTTGTTAGGTAGATCAACTTTAAAGTCATTGTCACAGCCCTACACAACAAATCATTAAGCATTTGGCTCAACTATTAAGGAATGTCTACCCCCACGGGAGGGAAAGGTGTGCCACGTTGTTTTTGTGTATTTTTAAGCTAAATATTTGGCCGGGTAACGCTGGCGTTTCACCAGCTAGTATATATATATAGATACAAACGTGCATATACAAAGAATACCAGTATAGGCGCCCTACTGGGCTGCGCTGCCCCTCTCTGTGGGAGGGCTTGGCCAGGGCTGGTCAGGGTCTAGCTGCGCGCTTATAAGTAGGCAATACTATTTGCACATTGATGACCTGATATTGGAATTGCTCTATCGGCGGACTTTATATGTGTAATTACAAACACTGCTAAAGAATTTCTTAATAATGTTGAAATTACACACAGCATCCTGTCCGAATTCTCAAATCACGCTTTGAATTTCAATTGAAATTTGATTTGATTGTATGCATATAGCTTTAATCTGTCGACTGTCGACTGTTATTTAACTTCTGATTAGATTAAGTTGCCTCTAAGGTAGCAGGACATTATGCGCAAAGGATTTTAATAATAATTTAATAAGAAAGTTATCGTTTGCTTACAGTTATAGCTATATTGTATAGATTGATAGCCAATCTATGGCTATGCAACAACAACAACAACCAACCCGATATCCGTTCCAAGGCCAAGGACTCTGTTCAACTCCCTAAAACCGAATCTAATACATATCGTTTGTAATCAATCTGGTCGGAAATATAATCAAGCAGTGAAGGACGAATTATTAATTAGGGGACGCTTTTGAGTTCTATTAATTAACGGCATTTATACTGTTATACAATGGATATTTAAGATAGGTATTAGCGTATTATTTGTAATTAATCTGCCCACTGCACACACATGCCCAAATACATATGTATAAGCAAGCAGCGAAGGTTAGATTATTAATTATTAATAAAGCACTTCAACTGTTGTAGATATTTAAGATTGAGTATGCTCTTGGCTCTTATGCTTTGAGTATGTTTATAAATCCTCTGCGAGGATGGATATTACTCGACAGCCGGAAGGAGGATAACTGCTTTGTTTAGTTGTAGTTTCTCCTTTCGGAGGGGTTTTTATCAACTGTGAGTTGAAGCTAACGCTTAAAGCCTTGGTAAGTCCCAAATGTTTGTTGATTTTCTACAACTGTCTACCTGCGCCCTGCCCCGCCCAGCCCTGCTCTGTCCTGCCCTGCCCCCTTTCTAGTCTGTCATTCTCTGGTGTTGTGCGTGTGTGTGTGCGAGCACTCGTAGTATGTTGCTTATTGTTGTGCCTGTCTCTGCGGCGCGTTCATGTGTGAGTGTAAAGCTGAATGCGAGTGTACGTGTGAGCATGTGTGTGACTGCGAGTGTGAGTGTGAGTGTGAGTGTTAGTATGGCTAAGAGTTGGCCACAAAAATAAAACAAAAACTCAACACGAAAAGCCATTAAGGCGTCGAAGTCAATGCACTGGCAGTGTTGTAGTCGCTGTTAAAGTCGTTCACGGCTCGGATATTTATTGACATTTAAATTGACTTGTAGCGCGTGGCTCCACCACCCGCCACCCGCCACCTGCCAGCTGCCACATGCCATCTACCATCTGACAGTTGCCATCCCTGCCCCCCAATTCGTAGGGACAATGTCCCAATTTCAGGTTATTTGCGCTAAGCTCGCATTCCCCATCTTCCTTGCAGAGCCGATGTCTGCTACCATGCAACTCAAACTGCGTTCTCTCCACTCACAGCATCATCGAATAGATGCGCCTCACAGGTTGCATACAATAACAGATGCGTCAGCCTAAATGTTAAGTCAACTAAACTCGAGTTCCATCAAATCGACGCTGGAAAGGTGACAAGCGACCTTTCACTGCAGTCAAAACTCAAACCATGATCCTGCGCCCTTAAGTGTGACACCAATTGAATCTTGACAGAGAAGAAGGCAATATCCTTCCGCTAGATCTTACATAGCATTATGGGACAGAGTTGAAGTTCTTGTAAATGAAGTGGAACTGATGAATTCGAGTCTTCCCCGGCAATAGTTTCATGAATGCGGACTCTTGACAGCTTGACATCCTGAAGGGTAAATGCTGACCGTAAAATAAACGATGCACTCAATGCACATTTCTTATTCAGCAAAAATTGGTGAAGACAAATTCCATTTGCGAACGTTGCTTGCGACAATCCTTTAGAGTGGGTGCCACGTTAAGAAACTTTCCTGCTTGCATACACACGCGGAACTGCAAGGACTTTCGGAATAATAGTCATGTAACTTTGCAATATTGTAAGGTGCGGGGCACATTACACATTTAGCTTCAGTTGAGGTATTAGTCAGGTTTAATTATAGCAATCTATTAGTTAATCAATACAGTTTATGCGCTTGCTTGGGCTTGTTTGCCAATATGCCTTATCAAAGGACACCGCATCCGGTCGCGTTTCCAGTCGCGTTTCATGCCTCATGCAAGTGCGGCACACATCATTATTATTATTAATATGATTGTTATTATTGTTGTTATTGTCGGCGTGCTGCGAAGTTGCGGCTTCTGTTCAGAATTAATTTTAGCTGCGGCAGGCAGGCAGGCACTCAATATTACGAGTATCGAACCTAATAAACCTAATCGACATTCGGCTCATATTAATATTCACTCAGTAACCACTGACAACAATGCGCAGCTAAAATTAAACCAGCTGAGACGCACAGACCGATATATATTTATATATACATATCTATGTACCTTTCCTAGAGCTGTAACGAATCGTTCAGAATGATCTATATGTGGGGAACCCCCTGAAATGAAGCAGCAAACTAACTAACTACATCTAGTTCGTTCTACTCGTTCGTTTTGTTCGTTTGAGTTCCATTTGTATTCGTTTTGTTCGTTTGATCATTCGTTCTTTATTGAAGGGAGTACCTTAGTTCTTTTGAGATTTGTTCCCAACTACAATATGTGTCGAATGAACGAATTTAACGAAATAAATGAGTTGGAGACTGAGTTCCATTTGTATTCGTTCTGTTCGTTTGATCATTCGTTCTTTATTGAAGGGAATCCCTTAGTTCTTTTGAGATTTGTTCCTAACTAACTATGTGTCGAATGAACGAAATGAACGAGGTGAAGACTTTGAGTTCCATTTGTGTTCGTTCTCTATTGAAGGAAGTTCCTTAGTTGTCTTGAGATTTCTTCCCAACTACAATATGTGTCGAATGAACGAAATAAACGAGGCGGAGTTACGTGACGCAGGAAAGAACCGTTCATCTAGTTCCGTTTGTGTTCGTTCTGTTCATTTGATCATTCGTTCTCTATTGAAGGGAGTCCCTTAGTTCTTTTGAGATTTGTTCCTAACTACAATATGTGTCGAATGAACGAAATGAACGAAGCGGAGACGAACTGTTTTCGTTCTATTCGTTTGATCATTCGGTCTCAATTGAAGGGAGTTCCTTAGTTCTTTTGAGATTTGTTCCGAGCTCCAATAAGTGTCGAATGAACGAAATGAACGAGGCGGAGACGAACTGTGTTTGTTCTGTTCGTCTGATCATTCGTTCCCTATTGATGGGAGTTCCTTTAAGATTTGTTTCCAACTACAATATGTATCGAATGAACGAAGTGAACGAGGTGGAGACTTTGAGTTCCATTTGTGTTCGTTCTGTTCGTTCTCTATTGAAGGGAGTCCCTTAGTTGTTTTGAGATTTGTTCCGAGTTACAATATGTGTCGAAAGAACGAGTTGGAGACTTTGAGTTCCATTTGTATTCGTTCTGTTCGTCTGATCATTCGGTCTCAATTGAAGGGAGTTCCTTAGTTGTTTTGAGATTTCTTCCCAACTACAATATGTGTCGAATGAACGAAATAAACGAGGCGGAGTTACGTGACGCAGGAAAGAACCGTTCATCTAGTTCCGTTTGTGTTCGTTCTGTTCATTTGATCATTCGTTCTCTATTGAAGGGAGTCCCTTAGTTCTTTTGAGATTTTTTCCCAACTACAATATGTGTCGAATGAACGAAATGAACGAAGCGGAGACGAACTCTGTTCGTTCTGTTCGTTTGATCATTCGTTCTCTATTGATGGGAGTTCCTTTGAGATTTGTTTCCAACTACAATATGTATCGAATGATCGAAATGAACGAGGTGGAGACTTTGAGTTCCATTTGTGTTCGTTCTGTTCGTTCTCTATTGAAGGGAGTCCCTTAGTTGTTTTGAGATTTGTTCCGAGTTACAATATTTGTTGAATGAACGAGTTGGAGACTATGAGTTCCATTTGTATTCGTTCTGTTCGTTTGATCATTCGGTCTCAATTGAAGGGAGTTCCTTAGTTGTTTTGAGATTTGTTTCGAGCTCCAATAAGTGTCGAATGAACGAAATGAACAAGGCGGAGACTTCAACGAACAAAACCAATAGCACAAACCAACAATGGAACTAGATGCACGGTTCTTTCCCTCGTCACGTAACTGGGCGGCCAATTGTATTGCCCTTAATTGAACTAGAATAAACAACGCCAAATACATCGCCGCAGCTAATTATGAAGGTCAGTGGGTGGGTGGCAGAGGGAGAGGGAGAGGGCTGGGCCGCATACACACTCCTATCTTATCAGCCAGCAGGCGCGAATGCCTTATCAATTGGAGTCGATGGGGAGACGCTGTGCACACTCGCCCTTATAAGAGCCAATCTTGCCACATGCCATATGTTGCTGCTGCGCTAGTTGTTCTTGTTGTACGCATTAAGCTTGTTGTTGTGCCATTTGGTGGTCACATACTCGAACGTAACGGGACATAACTCGAGTCGCCTCGTCGGAGGACAAAGGCAGCAGTTGCAGGCATGTGCTCCTGTTTATGAATGTCTGTTTCTGTGTCTGCGTGCCACCGTGCGGTGCACGCTCGACAGAGCGAGCTAATTAAAGCCAGGAAGGGGTGCTCACTCTAACCGATCTATAATTACAATAACTATATCAAATAATATTGAATGCCACAGCATTACAGTCGTCAAATGTGTTTGTTCTGCCAATTCAATTTGAATTCACCCTCAAAATGCCTACAAATTCTACACGTGTCTACCGATGTTGATGACACGCCCTTGTGTTCTTTTCAATTAGGGTAAATTAATATGAAATCATGAAAAAAAAATATTGTGGTTGGCATTATTAACATTATTATTTCAATTGTAATTTGCACTTATTTGTTCAACGCGTTTCAACATATCAACCAGATTTGATTCATTTATCGCAGAATGCTGCGCCGTTTCTAATGAGAAATGCATTCAGGCATGAATATATGAGTATTATTCAGTGGCTTTTTGATTATTACATTAATTAGCATTGACATTGAAATGCACGAGCATTTACCAATTACCAGAATGTTGCAACAATGCTCCAAAATCAGACCATCAGACCATCAGCCAACCAGCCCAACAGCCCAAAAAATTGACTGTCACAACAAGTCCTTTCCATATGCACAATTAGTGGTCATAAATTCAATTGGCAGTCGCAGCGATGTGGAAAATTTGAAAAATGATAATGAATTTGTTATTAATACATCGAAATTATTCGCATGCACTCTCATTGCAGCTCAGCCACAGTTGTCGCAACTATTTAGCGCATTTATCTAACAAATCACAGATAGTAATTACGAGAAATATCTCATTTCATTCTTCATTAGGCACGTCAGTAATGGATGAGGTGCATTAAAACGCCATTCGTCGGTAGATATTTGTACTCGGAGGCTCTTCTAGGTTTATTACATTCTGTATCCATAAAATGGCTGAAAAGCGGATAC
Organism: Hirtodrosophila histrioides; assembly: GCA_037075165.1. NCBI lineage: Eukaryota > Metazoa > Arthropoda > Insecta > Diptera > Drosophilidae > Hirtodrosophila > Hirtodrosophila histrioides. Next base: position 118,422 of record JBAMCL010000417.1, on the reverse strand, counting down.
AAAATCTGTGCGAATGCATGTAACAGGCAGAAGGAGATATCTTCAACCCTATAAAGCACATACGAGTATATTCTTGATCTGTCTCAAAAGAGATTTCGATTTGGCCATGTCTGTCCGTCAATCCGTTTGTCCGGATCAGACACCTCTTTTCCTCTTTTCAATTTCAGATATCTCCCCCCCGTTTCTCCGCTACTCGATAAAAACCGTTTTTCGGTAACAATTTTCAAGATATAGCTTTGGGATTTGGCATGTACAATACTTTAGTCACTCTTAATCTACTTTCCGAATTTCAAGTTGATTGGATAATAAACACGAAAGTTATTCAACAAACAAGATTCAGTACTGCAGCGCGGCAGCATAGCCACCACTCAAAATGCCTCGCTTGTGCTGTCGCTTGTGTGTGTGCGTCCTGTGACCTGGATACATGATACAGTTCATACTTGTTTAAACTACGCCATATTCGTGGCCCAACGAACCGATTGCAACTCCAACTTGCTTGCCACAATAACTTTTTAATGAGAGATGTAGCCTCAACTCTCCCCTTTTCCCCTTCTACCCCTTTGCAAACGCACTAAAATTGTACCACAGGTTTTTGTGGACACGTAGTAATGTATAGATAAGCTGTTAATAAAGCGTATATAGTATGTTCATAGGTGTCAGGTGTGGGTAGCTCGTTTGCATGTGTCTCTAATTGTAATCCCACCGATCTAATTAAATGTTGCGCACTTTGCGACCGCGGAGTTTCATAACCCTCGAACAAATTTCGCGGTTTAGCTGGAAAACAGAAACAAATTACAAATAAACAGCAAAACTTCCCAAAAAGTGTATAAACTAATCAACAACAACATTTTTGGTGGTGTGTTCAAATATACATACATTGTGTGTGTGTGCCTGCGTGTGTGTGTGTGTGTGTGTGTGTGTGTGCCATTGTGTGTGTGTCTGGTAGGGGGTATTTGTGCTTAACAGGTGTGTGGTATGCGCATAAATTAGGCACATATTGCGCTGCCTCAATTCCAAAACATGTCTTTGAGAGACAGCTCGTTGTTACACTGCATCGAATAATTGGGTTAGTTTCAAATCGTTGTGTTTTAGCAACATAAAATGTTTAAGGACATCATCGACATCTCATCTAAACCTTGGTAGAGGGATACTCAACGCAAATCACATTTATGCACTCGCGTATGCGATTTTGACGAGTTGATATTCGATTGTTATTTTTTCCAGTGTACTTGCGCCACCTGAGCCACTCGTACATCTCCGTCTGGGGAGTAGAAATATCGATTTAATTATACTTGTATGTCTGCACTCGCTGCTAATTAAATGATAAAAATGTCGCATACTGCTTAACAGAAAGGCGCAGTTAGACTGTGGGCGTGGTCGTGTCCTGCTTCAGATCCTGTCCCCAAAAAAATCAATATTAAAAGTTGGTGCTCAAAACTTAAACAGTTGATAGACGTTATCAGTTGAAATAAGGATAGACTACCTGTCTTTTTATGTGGTGGAAACCTCTCCTAATCGAGAAGTTAAAGTACTAATAAAAGAAAGCTTACCAGCCGCCTTAACATGTGGTTTTTCCATGCTCATATTGAATTTAGCGGCAGCTCATTTACATTATGTCAGCATCAGGCAATCGCTGCGGCCACCAGCAGTCATTTGATTGTAATCACTGATGGCTTTTTAAGAAATGCTATCGATAGCAGCTATCGATTGGCAGGCCATAGCAAAGTATCGTAATTTCATACAATTTAAACACTTTAATAACCACAAATTCACTTCAACTTTAACCATCCGATCAATAAACTTTTTGTGCCTCAATCTGCATTTAAATTGTTCGATTTGTGAATATTTAAATGCACTTTTTCCTGTTTACGTGCTTGTAGCAGAATTAATTACACTCGAACCTATTGTATTTAGTTCTGGGTATTTGGTTTGAAATAGCTGTAAGCTGCTGTCATTTTTTTGTTATCCCCGTGCACTGTTCTCGGAAAACAAGCGCATTTCCTGTTACATTAACTCACTCCGGAGGACATGCAGCATTGCTGCACACACAGCTGCTTTCTGCAACACTGTAATGAGTGTTAATAATAGCTAACACGGCTGCAGTTGTTTCCTCCATTCAAATTGTGGCCATATGGCCATGTGAGCTGTGCGGGCAGAGAGGGGAGTCCTTTTAGCCTCGGGTCCTGGCTCGGGCTTGGGTGTGGCTTTCGTATGATTCGATTCACACTAATACAAATAGTTGTACTTATACTTATTAGAGAAAATGTCCTAATTTCGTTTGACGAGTTCTTACAGAGCAGCCTTGGGAAAGGGCCAGCCCCTAATTGATTCATATCAAACTAATTTGAGTTCCGGACTCTGATTCCGTTTGAAATTTTACAAATTATTGCTGAGCTTGGAAGAATTCTCGCTGCATTTATTGAAACAAAGCTCAACTGTACAGGCCTTAACTACACGGTTTCAAAATGGCAGCAAGTATGGCTATTTCATATTATTTGAATGAGTTACGCACAGCATTCAGTCTGTCAGTCAGTCAGTCAGTCAGTCAATCAGTCAAGTCGCCTCCGTGAATCTGTGAAGGAGCTGCTGCAGGCTGCCCTCTGTCAGAGCGCCTGTGTTGAGTCCTGTCTGCTGCATCGTTTCAGCTTTCGAATTTAGTAAAATATGAATGCAACATTTTGGTTTACAATTTGAGTGCACTGTGTAGTGTGAGCGAGAGGAAGGTTGCGTTGTTGCTTCAAATGAAGTGTGGCACAGGCAGAGCAGTATGCACTGTGAGGAGGGGGACCTTATAGGAATATATCTTAAGTTTCTTAATTACCTTATTTGTCTTGTGTCTGGGCATAGCTCCGGAGACGAATCCCATTTCCTGTACTTTCACTTGACACTTTATATTACCAAGAAAGTTTCTTAAATTATATAACAAAATTTCATTGGGTTGTCGATCTTTAAAATTGTACTATATCTATTGTGAGAAAACGGCTCTTTCTGATATTGTTGTAAGATTTTTTTGGGAAAGGGTCTGACCCCTCCCTGCCTACGTCACTGGGCGCAAATTGCTCGCAGACGCTTCCCCCTCCAGCAGCGCCGTGCTGCCAAGTGGTGCTTCACTTGGCATTGTCGTGGACGGGGAAGATGGGGGAAAGACAGAGGAAAAGGTTTTAACAGACGCAGAGGCCGAGAGATTATATTAAGAATGTCGCGGATAGCATTCGTCGTCCTGTCGGCCTTATAGTCCATAGCTGACTTATCCTGCCTTGGCGGCGCTTTATTATATTAGTTTTAATTAAATGTATTTTTTGCGTCCTCTTTAAAATGGCTTTTATCTGTTTATTATACCTGTAACAAGCTTGTGGCCAGGCTTTCAATTTGGCGTTGAGTGGTCCCTGAAATTATATTGAAGCACTTCCGTTCACCCAATTTTCAATTATGAGTGCATTTTCATACAAATTTTCAATTGATTCTGGCTTTAAAGGCTATGATTTAAAGGCTTTAGGAACGAAAAGCTCTTCTGTGTTGGGAACTCGACGCTCGAAACAATTTCACGGGAATTGCGAAGTTGATTCAAAAGTAGTTTTCAGAATTTAGGGTTGTATGGTTTTCTGTGTAACCACTATAGTATCGATACTATATCATCCCTATATTTTCAATTTGCGTTTCATTAAAGTAAATATCCACATTCACAGCTAACAAGTTCTGTATTCTGTAAGTTGTGCGATTTCGGAAACGAGAGTACGAGTGATAATGAAAAGGGCTGTCCGTGGGAGAACTTGGAGAAATCTAGTCGAAGGGTATATCACTGGGCGACGAGAGTAATAATGAGGCACAGACTTGTTGACTGTGGAACGTGACCCCGACAAGACAACAGTAACTGATTCAGCCCGCCGACTCTTACCCCGACTCGCCACATTTGAGGGTGAAGTTTGTAATCAACACTTGTCGCTGTGGACTAGGACTGTAAATGAAAGTGGGATTGGGATTGAGATTGGGATTGGGACTCGTATTGCCAATGGCGTCAGTCAATCAACTCTGCGTGCAATTACAGTGAGGAAGACCGAGGAGGAAGGGCTGTTGGGCTAAAGTCTAGAGTGTAGACCAACAAAAGCCCGCGGTGTGCCAGAGCCGAGACACGCGATTAAAGTGATTCATTGAGTATATGGCAGAGGTGCGGAGAGGCGGAGGTGCAGGTTCAATGAGCCCAGTTAACAGTTGCCGCCACACCAAACTGCTGATGGATGTGACGTAGTTTGGCTCACGTGCAAGGTAACAACAATCAACTCACAGGCCACGCTACATGCCTCGCATTGACCATATCTACTTCCGTTTCCGGTCTACCATTGCAGCAACTGAGCTCCTTGACGAACTCAGCCATATCTGCAATTAGGCAGCATTCGAAGAATCGAATGGCAAGTTCAAGACGCTCAGTTTATAAAACATATCATATAAGTATGTATGTAAAAAGTAAAATATGACAATTATTTCAGTTATGTTTCGGTAAGATCCGGGTCTGGTCAGCCAGTATATAAGTATATCTTGATCAGTTCCTAATTTTCGAACTCCCCTAAGATTGTTTCATATCTAACCCACGGACATATCAACTCATGAAGGCGCCTCGGGAAGCCTCTGAACGTTGCAGCCTCTCCGCGGAAGGTCAGAACACACAGCACTAACTCCACCCCGTTCTCCTTCCACACATGGAACATGTCCCCATTTCTAATTGGTAATTACGTATAGACGTCGCAATGGGTTGCCTGGTTAATGGGACAGCTGGGTGCGTATAGTTGTATCAATTAATATCGCCATTAGGCGTCAAACTCAAAGGGTGTTTGAACTTGAACGTTCGTTTTAATATTAAAGTCTCATAGTTCTAACACATCTATAGCTACAGAGTGTGGGGTATTCATATAGAAAACATACCGAGTTTTCTTGATTTTTCTCGATTAAAGGCAACTTTGATTTGTTGAGGTGTTTTGTGAGGCAACAATGCCTCTCATCCTTTTGTCGTATAGGAAAGCAATTGTAGGGCATGGAATGTTTTACTTGTCTTTGCTTTGAACTGTTTGACCAGTTGTTGTGTGTTTCCTTCAACTCCCATACTCATTCTCTGCCCCTTTAAAGCCCAAAAAAAGGACTCATTGCCGATAATGGCCTGTTGTATAGATAAGTTACGACTTCTGTGTTGGCGTTGGCGCAACTCATTGCCTTTAAAGCATTCCCCATTTTTGGCACATTCATTGAAACAGTTTTGGGATCACTCCCTATTCCACCTGAAGAAGTCAATTGTGCAAGGGTCATGCTTAGGCCTCCATTTATATTCGTGATTGTTTTTATACCCTGCATAAAATGTGGAAAACGGGCTATGATTCACTGGTGCAAATGGTATAAATAACAGGCTGGCCGGTTTATCCGAAAAGGTCCACCAACGGAGAAAAAACACTTTTTACTCTCACGAATACCAATAAGAAAAGTTTTGCAAAGACTCGAACTATATTGTTAATTAAGTAAGTTTGGGTATACTCTTATGTACTTTTGCATAACATTTGAAAGTGTGAAAAAGTTATTTATCACTCTGGGTAAGTTTAAATTGTTTTACTTGGAGCGCTAAGAGGATGAGGATGCGGCAGTTCACAGCGCGGGATTAACCCAAGTATGTTTTGCATATATGTTTTGTTTACACCATACGGATGTTTTCAATTTCTGATATCGACTCCCAGAGGTGTTTATCAAGAAATTGTTTCGTGTACCCTCCCATGCATGGGAGGTAGACTTTCCTAAATGTTTGCGCCAAATGGTTAATGATTTGTTGTGTACGGCTGTGATAATGATCTAACTATGCACATTATCTCACTTATTTGACTTTAAAACATTTTTGATGAAGTTGGTAGAATAATACTACATCCAGTAAATAGCGCAAGGGTGGGAAAAATACTGTACTCAATTCAAGTGAAAATTTTTAAAACAATTATTTCCATTGTTAAAACATTGCGCAACGCTACACTTATGGCAATCTGTTTGCATAAATCCCGTACACTGCGGAATTTACACCGCAGTCAGCAATTTAATTCAGAAGTCCCAATTTGCGGTAAGGTTCTTACAACTTAGTACTAACAAATATTCAGCGCCCGCCACACTTTTTGGAAATCGAAGTTCTCTACAATAAGCTGGCAAAATTGTAAAAATCCGGCAGGAATTACTTCCACACGAGCCGATTTACTAAAAAGTCTGTGATTTTCATACAAGTTCAAAGGCGCGCTCTGAATTTCAGGAAATTTGACGTAGATTAGCAGTGAGAGCCAAAAGTTGCAGACTCCTTGTCCTAACCTAACCTCAATCGTGATCTTAACCGTGAGCGCGCCATCTACCGTAGATCGAAAGCAAAGCATAAGCAAACGACAGAGACGTATAAGCAATATGGCGATTTCAGTCACACTTATAGGTTTCAGAACTGAGAGAGCGATAAAAAAAGAGAGACTTCTTATCTCGTTTGCACTTGCACGTTGTTATGCAACAGCAAGCGCAAACCGAGAATTTCACACACTTTTCTCATACTTCCGAATATATATTAAACCAATTTTCGCAACAAGTTCCACTTACGGAACTAGGCTTCTAGCCTCTACCGTCGTTAGTCAGTTAGGTTGAACTCTTCGATGTAGAGTGTTTTAGTTCCGGGTACTGGGTATTTCCTAGTCGAGTATTAAAATGTTCTTTCGTCGTACAAATTTATCTCTATCATTACAAACGCCTTAACAGCTAAATCAACATGCCCTAAGTGGTCGTTCGAACGTGCAACGTCATCAACATCATTGCAATGTCAGAGTTCCAGTCCGAGTCCAGTTGTCATCGCTGAAAAGCAAAAAACAAAAAACACAAGAATTTTGGTCAATCAATCACCTTTAATAAACATTCCCCTAGCGGTATCCAGGCTAGGAACCGCTGAATAATTCATTGTTCGTGCTGCTGCTGACTTTTTGCATCATTCGTCATCATTTTAATAACTTCGGCTAGGGCGTGATAATGGAGGATGGTTTCTGGTAAATCTATTCAAATTCTGATGGCATCCGCCTTAAGGTCTGCAAAGCCATCACGAATATAATAGATAATTTGCGCAGCATTTCTGGATGCTAGGCATTTCAATTGGTAGTTTCGGGACTCTTAGCATCCTAATTAGTGATGCAAGTTCGACATGAACGTCGATTTTAAGAATCGGATAAGAAAGTCGCTCCCCAAAATAATCGATGCATCGATGTATCGAAAAAAGATAACATCGATGCATCGATTTTTCATGCAAATGTGGAAATTTGTAGAAAAAAGTGTACAGCACTAATCGGAAACGATGGTTTCTTCATTCGGCACACAGTAAATTTATCGATTGTATCGATACTATCGATAATGCTATCGATTGTGCGACAGCTCTAACAGATACACAAATGTGCGCAAACTGTTGTATGCCTTGTTACACCCTTGTCATCCCTTTAAATCATTTTGCTTGGGTTTGTTCTCTCAATCTGAAGGACATTTGTCAATCCACACTTCATAAACAAGTGTCTGCGTGTGTGTGCTTGGCACTCCAAGTCCCTCCAAGTCCAAGTCCAAGTCAAAGCTGTGCCCCAACCAAGAATGTGCCGCGTTGCTCTTGTTGTTGTTGCCTTTGAGTAGTTGCTTTATTCATTCGTTCATTCATTTCGGCTCATTCATTTGGCTTGGTCATTCATTTCAGGCTGGTCGCTTCGCATTCGTCCTGTCATGTCCTGTGTGCAAATCGAATTTTATGTGCCTTTTCCTTTATGTTGCTTATTGCTGTTGTTGTTATTGTGGCTGTTGTTAGTTGCCCCTCGCAACGTTCAAGTGGCATTCAGTTTCAGCCTCAGTTTCAGTGGCAAATTCGCTTTTCAGCCTTTTTTTGCGAAGCTCCCTGCCTTCCTTGGAAAATTGGCGAAGGACTCTTGATTGGGTACAATGTGGCATAAATTATTGTTGCACTGCTGTGGAAGGGGTGGGTCGCGGGGAAGGGACTATAGCCTATGCAAACAATCGACGGCAAATGAAATTTTTTAATGTAAATGCACTATGCCAACAACTCTGTTCCTTGAATATATTTATTTACCCAACACCGAAACTCGAGTGCTCTTACAACTCAGCTTACTTATTTATTTATTTTGACTTCTTTGAGATTTCTTTTCTGCAACATTTTGTATAGCAACATTTCCATTGATGGATATATAAAAACTTTTCTTAACTGAGGCTCGCACCTCGGAATTTATACATTAGACTATATCTATATCTAATTCATTTAATGACCCGGATTTGAGGACTATAACATATGGCTGGCATTGGAAAGATTGGGCGACACTTGAAAATGCACATTTCAAACTATATATATTTGTATTTCCTACTTGAAACAAATTTTGAGAGTCTTGAGTATTCCGCTTCGCTCTACGCTCCTTCTTATATTTGTACACAATCCCTGGGCTGAGTCCTGTGCTGCTGTTCGGTGGACTACATCCTTATAATGCGGACAGTCTGTCTGTCTGCCTGACTGGCTGTAAGTTTTTGTTGCAAAAGTATGAGTCAAGCATAACATCGTGGCTGAATACTTGCATTGAATATTCACTTTTGGCATTGGCCTCAGTTGCAAGAAGGCTAGCACATGTGGAATTGCAATTATGATTGTTGGTTCCTTGGTTCATCATTCTTTTGTCATGGCACATGCCACAAGTTCTCCCAGGCCCCAACATGGGGCGAGGACACTTTTACTTAACCTTCCATCTGCACCAGCAATTCCTCTCGCCCCACATCCCTTGTGTGTTGTCTGTTGTGTTGTGGTTGCCCTGCTGGCTGCTGCCGCCTGTGTGGCATATTGTAGCATACTTATTTGGCCATGTTCATAATTCAATGCACAATACCACCAGACACACACACACACCCACAGACACACACAGACACACCATCTTTGTGCGCCATAGAAAAGCACTCGTAAGCTGTAATTCTTGACTTTGGGGCCAAGTTGCCATTGCCAATTGCCATTGCTAGTTGCCATTGCTAGTTGCCAGTGCATTTTTTTCTAATGATCTCTTAGAATGCGCTTTCATACCCTTGGGATGGGTATTCTAACTTAGTCATCACATATGCAAGAGTAGAGTATAAGCACATTTTGTGTATGAAGACACCGAGTTGATACTATGATATATCCATGTCAGTTCGTCTGTTCCATCTATCTTGAAGCTATATTTATGAAACTGGGTACAGCTACTTCGTAGTTCTGTCCCATCAGCTAGTTCCTGACGCGATATTCGAACCAAACTCGTTATGCCTTATACATGCCGACCAAAAGTTAATAAAACCTTGTAGCTGCCATTGGGAAAATCGGTGGGATTTTCAATTATTGGTGCATTTTCATAAAAATTTTCAATTGATTCAGGCTTTAAAGGCTTCGATTTAAAGGCTTTAGGAACGAAAACCTCTTCTGTGTTGGGAACTCGACCTCGAAACAATTTCACGGGAATTGCGAAGTTGATTCAAAAGTAGTTTTCGGAATTTAGGCTTGTATGGTTTTCTGTGTAACCACTATAGTATCGATACTATATCATCCCTATATTTTCAATTTGCGTTTCATTTAAGTGAATATCTACATTCACAGCTAACAAGTTTTGTATTCTGTAAATTGTACGATTCCGAAAACGAGAGTACGAGTGATAATGAAAAGGGCTGTCCACGGGTAAACTTGGAGAAATCTAGTCGAAGGGAATATCACTGGGCGATGAGAGTTTGTATATGAAATACTTTTCTTCGCCACTCAAGACAGCTGTTATTTTCTTGATCTTATATATAAGTATTTTTGAAGGATTGAGGTCCTTGGACAATCGTTGGAGTGACACTTTTGTGTATAAGAAACATCATATTATTAAGGTTAGAAAGTTCAGCTTGATCTAGCATTGCTGAAACTATCGATTGGTACGAATTATCGAAAGTATCGATCACAACTCATCATAAATAGGTCAACAGTGTGGCAACTTTGTTGTTTTTTTTTGTGGTTCTTTATTACTCATATTCTTAGGCATCAATTGAGGCCATGCGAGTGTGAGAGAGGTGGAGCAGGGAGGGATTTATAGGGTAGGTGCTGTGGAGTTCGCTCTCGTTTCGTTACGTAATCAGCTGAGTGCGCTAAACGTTTAAAACACTTTTCGAGCCGCTTTACACGGTCTCTAGCATGTGAGCAGGCCCCCTGTGCCCCGCCCAGCCCCTTCAGCCGCAAAACATTGCCATTTTAATAAGCTTGACGCGAGTCGAGGGCCGGCCGGCACAGGATAAAAAGCAGAACACCCTCACTTGACATCGTTTGCTAACTGAGGAGAGCCTGTGGATGCTTTCTAGTATATGCCAGGCACACACACACACACGCCCTTTTACACACACACACACACACACACACACTGGTTAAAACATCCGGCAACGCCTCGCAAATTGCTGCGCCGCAAAAGTTGCTGCAAATTGGCGGCAAATTTGCTGCATTGCAAAATTAGTTTGCATTATTTTTATTTTTGTTGTACTTCTAGTTGTAGCTGTAGTTATCCGCTTCCGCTGGGCTGTTGACCTTTTGGCTGCCCCCTGGCCCCTGGCCCCCGCCCTGCACCCTGGGAATTCCTTCAGTTGAGCAAACAACGCGACCGCGCCCCAAAGCAGCAACTTAAGTACAACTTGCAACTCGCACGTTGCAAGCAAAACGTGGAAAGCGCAAAGTATTCTTGATGTCGCCACGCGAGTATATTGACTGCATGACAAACTGGCAAATCGCAAACTGTTTTCTTGGCCAATACCAATACCAAACAGATGCAACTTTAATTTGAATTTGCGGTTAGCGGCTGTGTCTGTCAAATTGAACCAGGAAGGAAGCCCAAGGCAAATTTTATTTTCGTTCATTCTATGCAGGTCCTTAAAGGCAACTTGTGCCGCTTCCTGCAAAGCTCTCAACAATGAATGGCTTAAACATCTGGCACACCCGCTGACCTGGCCACTAAAATATTCAGTCTTTTGAAATGGGTTAAACAACTGAAGATAATGACTGAAGAACTTCGCTCTTAATTGATTGCGGTCCTCAAACTTGGTATTAGGTAGTCCATTTTTGTCGAAATTCATCAAATTTAAAGCAAATGGACTCTCCTTTATGCTGCTATCAGGTAATTAATCTGTCCGCACCCTTCTCTGCTGGCACAGCAACCTTTCAATTGTCGCAAATATATCGTTAACTCCGCTGATGGCAATAGATTATTATTGCTCTCTCCGTAAATATCGATAGTATCGATAAGGACTTTAATGCCTTGACGATGATATCGGGCGCAGACGGCGGGGATTGGATGCTGGCCAAAAAAACCGCAGTCAGTTCATTTGCAGTGCATAAAAGATGAATAGGTTTTTGTCGTTGTCGACCAAAAGCCGCCATTAAAATAACTTTTCAACTTTTGAGGGGAGGATGTGCGGCTCACTGCATGGGTGTATGGGTGTATGAGTGTATGAGTGTATGAGTGTGTGTGTGTATGAGTGGATGGTTGGCCTGGCCAAGTGACACCCTGGCTTTGAGTCCGACCCCGAACAGCCGACGGCGTGGCAACTTTTCAAATTCAGTCGCTTGGTAAAAAAAATAAACGCGCTATCCCAGAAAGTATGCAAAGCGCTTAGCACGCCAGCTTTTGCTGTAATTGTTGTAGTTGTTGTTGTTGTTGTTGTTGTTGGCACACTCAGGTCCCGCAAAATGGTTAAAACAGCATAATAATGCTGAGTTGTCCTAAAATACAAAAGTAGCCAACTCTGTCCTTGTTACTACCTTCTTTGTCCCTCGCAAAAAATGTGAAATTTTGTATGCGTTTTTTGTGGACCTTACTCGTATTCACGAATGTCAGGGAAACTTTTAGATTTACGCACAAAAAATATAAAAAAACAGTCGGAGTTTTTAATGTTTGACATGTCACGGCAGATCTCTTAATTGAGTTCCAGTGAATCCTTAGAGATTTGCTTAAATGTGCCACCACATAATTCCTATTAAACGGCAAACAATAAATCAAAGGATGTGGTTGAGCATTAACTCAGAAGATACTTCTGATAAAATTTCTAAGAAATGAGTGGACGTTCGGTTTTCTACTGAATACAGGACAGAGACAGGATGCTCGACACTCTCTCTCTTTCTCTCCACACCTGGTAGTATGCTAAGAAACAGTGTTCCATTCCAGGAACTCAAAACAGTTATGAATTATTGCAATTATTCTGGTTTGACAAGAATAACAACTATTTCACAACAGTATTTTCCAATGTAAGAACCCTGAACTTACAAGCAACTTTTAACAAGAAAGAACAACTATCTTCGGAGTGCCGAAGCTATATACGCTATATACCCTATGTGCTTCGATTTAGATAAGAGTTATGGGAAAGTATTTGAAACTCCCATTTAATTTGAATGTAATACAAATAGGTTTTTATTACAAAAACTCATTTTTCACCCGATCCTATGGCAGCTATGTGATATAGTGCTCCGATTTTGACAATATTTGATCAGATTGTATAAACTCTTTAGAGACTCGGTTTGGGTAAGTTTGGTAGGGATACAAAAACATAGTTGTCGACCGATCATCCCTATGGTAGCTATATTTAATAGTGGTCTGTTTTGGCCGGTTCCGAGATATGTACTGCCTGCAGTGAACAGAAGGGTCTGTACCAAGTTTCATCACGATAGCTTTAAAACTGAGAGACAGACGGATATCGCTATGTCGACTCGGCTATTGATGCTGATTCAGAATATATATATACTTTGTTGGGACGGAAACGTCTCCTTCAGTCCATTACAGTCTGCTAGGGTATAAAGAATGATAAAGTTTGAGCTGAGTAAAGAATATCTCGAAGTCAATCACGTTTGATTGGAGCAGTCTGATTTGTTTTTGTTTTATTTGGCCAAAGTGTTGTTGTGTTGGCCTTAATTAATTTGGCAGTTCCTGTCAGCGTCTGAGAACTCTGCATTCGACATTTAAGCCATTTAACAGTTGAGCGTGTTTAATTGTTTTCGATGTCAGCACACAGACACACACACACACAGATACACACACTCAAAGACACACACAAAACATTGCCAAAAAGTTTTTGGAACTTCCGTTCGGCCTGAAAGTTCTATCGCCTCTCTTGTCCTCTCTCTCTGTCACTGTTACTACGGTTTGAAAGTTGTGATTTGAACATTTCCAAACTCGTTTTAATTGGCGGCTGTTCAGCCTTAGTTTCCAATACACAGAGCTAAGTTGGTTGGTCGAATGCAGGCCGAATTCATGAAATGGAGCCCATACACGACAACTTTGGACAAATTCCTAGTAATTCGCGGCTGTTCAGGCTCAGTTTCCAATACACAAACTCCGCTTCAGAGTTGCCACACATTTAAAACATTAATTTAAAATACAGAGCTAAGTTGTTTGGTCGAATGCAGGCCGAATTCATGAAATGGAGCCCATGCACGACAACTTTGGACAAACTCCTTGTAATTCGCGGCTGTTCAGGCTCAGTTTCCAATACACAAACTCCGCTTCAGAGTTGCCACACATTTAAAATACAGATCTAAGTTGTGTGGTCGAATGCAGGCCGAATTCATGAAATGGAGCCCATGCACGACAACTTTAGACAAACTCCTTGTAATTCGCGGCTGTTCAGGCTTAGTTTCCAATACACAAACTCCGCTTCAGAGTTGCCACACATTTAAAACATTTATTTAAAGTACAGAGCTAAGTAAGTTGGTCAGGTGCAGGTCGAATTCATGAAATGGAGCCCATGCACGACAACTTCGGGCCCGTTCCATGAATTCAGTTTGCAAAAAGGAGCATGGTATAAACGCACCGTTTTTGGCTATTCTTTGGCTTTCTTTGCTTGTGTTTGCTCTAATTATGTATTTGATATGTATTCTCTTTTGCATGTTACTTGGGTTCTTTCGTAGCAGCTAAAAACACCAAATGGAGACCAAAATGGATGCGCGGGGCCAGTGCCAAGGCCAGAGCCAATTTCCGGCCTCGTTTCCGGATACGTTTAAAAACTTCTTTGAAATGATGAATGAAGATGAGGATCATGTCGAGCTTTTTGCGAATCTGCTGGAGGATAAGGTACAAAACACAGTTTACAAATCTTAACAAATATGAGATTCTGAGCGCCTAATGGTTGTTTCCTATGTAAATCACCCGGAAAAATTCAAAATTTTATTGAAAACTTAATACTGCCAAGTTTCCATCATTGTAAAAACAGTTAAATAACAGATTATTAAAGTTAATGAAACTCGAGATTCCTCTCAACCGTCTATAGATCATTTCCCAATCAGATTGTTGTTTATTAACAAACTTATCGATAGATTGCCATCCAAAATTTGATAAGAAGGAAATGTATTTAATTTTCTACTAAATAATCATTCAAAATATATGTATTTTAGATAAGAGTTATGTTTGTAAACAGCGTTAAATCTCACATTTTGATTGTAAAGAACTGTGAAGCATATAAAATGGAATTTTGGCATGTATGTATCTCTGAATCAGTAGTGCATATGAAATTGATTAGATTTATATTGGGGACAAATGTTAGCTGCTTGGAGTCGAACATGTTTGTAAGCTGGTGTAATCTACGCTCCGCCTAGCCTCCGAATCTTCAGTAACTGCCGTTCTCCAGTGGGGTTACCATCAACTCGCTTCGCTTGCTCCTGCCACTCGAATTGAAGCTCCTTTTCGCTCTCCCATCTTCCAGGTCATTCCACGCAACAACAATCCCATGCATGCGCCGCGGCAGCGTTGCGGCGGTAGCATGCGGAGTCAAAGCAACAGAAGTAGCCAGAGTGGCCATAGTGCTGGCCACAGTGGCCACTCCCACTCCCAATCCCATTTCCAGCAGCAGCATCGTCATCAGCATCGTCAACGCAGTCGCAGCGGCAGCGCCAGCGACATGACTATTACCATGGCTATGGCCGTGCGCGAGGCGGATGGAGCAGCAGCAGCATCGGCAGATCCCTCCAGCTCGCTGAGGATGAATCGGCCCCATCGCAACTCTTTCAGCTCGAGTAGCACGTGCGTGAATCGCACTAGCTTCGGGGGCATGGTACCCAATGGCCGCACCGTCAGTGGTGGCAGCCTGATCAACCTCGCCCATGATCAAGGCCAGTCCTGTGCCTGCGCCTGCCAGGACTTGCCTAGCTGCGCTGGCTCGCTCGGCAGCAGCGGCAAATTAACGTGCAAGCACATGAAGTATTGTTGCTTGCATCAGCTCACAGCTGATGCTCAAAAGGTTGCATCGCAGACCGATGTCAACGCTACCAGTCATTGTCAGAACCAGCAGAAGCAGAAGAAGAAGCAACAACTGCTCCAGCAGCAGTTGCATCTGCAACAACAACAAGAGCAACAGAAGCAAAAGCAAAAGCAAAAACAAAAGCAGCTAAAACAGCAGCAGGAAGCCGAGATCCAGCAACAACAACAGCTCCTGCAGCAGCTGCGTATCGCCCCCGACGGGGAGGATACGGCCGGGGCCCGCGGGCCGAGCAGCTTCATCGGTCGCCTGCTTACGGACAGTGCCAGGACTCGAGTGCAGCAACAACAAGCGCGCCACTCGGTCATCCTTGAGAGGGCCCTTGATTTTGGTAAGATACCAATGTGAATTACGTCAAATACCATTATAATTACTTGGGTAATTATTGAAGTGTTATTATCAATTACTATTTAATTACTTAGGTCCATGCCAGTTATCAATTTTAATTCTAATTTCAATTATTTAAGTAATTACAATTACAGACAATTTAATTATTTGTGTAATTACACAGTAATTAGTTAGCAGATTATAAGTAAATTAACTCGTAGAATCTATGAAATACAAATTTCAATTAGTTGAGTAATTACAAAAACAGACAATTCAATTACTTGTGTAATTACACAGTAATTAGTTAGCAGATTATAAGTAAATTATCTCGCAGAATCTATGAAATACAAATTTCAATAAGTTGAGTAATTACAAATACAGACATTTCAATTACTTGTGTAATTACACAGTAATTAGCTAGCAGATTATAAGTAAATTATCTCGCACATCCTATGAAATACAAATTTCAATAAGTTGAGTAATTACAAATACAGAAAATTTTATTATTTGTGTAATTACACAGTAATTAGCTAGCAGATTATAAGTTAATTATCTCGTAGATCCTATGAAATACAAATTTCAATAAGTTGAGTAATTACAAATACAGACATTTCAATTACTTGTGTAATTACACAGTAATTAGTTAGCAGATTATCTCGCATATTCTATGAAATACAAAATTCGTGATTTTAGAAGTTCAGTCAAGACAAACGAGTATATGGAGAACATTTTGACTGCATTATTTTCATTGATTTTCAGGCCTTTTCCAAAAATAGTAAGATTATCCTTAAATTGATTTCTTGATTTGAAGATTCGCTTGTGTTTTGATTCAGCTTCAGGTGGATTAAGCTCCTAATTTGTGAGTGGTGCCCAGTATTTGAGTGCTGCTGTTCACTTGTAGCACAAGCACAAGCACAAGCAGGTTAATTAAGTGGTTGGCTGCCCTTGAACTTCAACCTCCTTGGGGTGCCCCCTGCGCCGCCAGCAGGCAAACGAGCCATATTGCCAAGAATTTTCCAGACACACACTGTGTGCGAATGACAACACTTTGCGGTGATGTTGATGGGGGCGACACTCAACCACGGCACTGTCTGTGATTGGGCTCTAGTAGCTCTGACCCGGACACACACCCGCCCACCCTGTCTCGGGAGTTGTGGTGTTGTGCCTGCATGCAAATGTCCTTCTCCCACGTAGACGCATTGATACAAGAGACAGAACTCGTAAACAACATGAACTCTGTTTAATAATTATGCCCAATGCATAAGGCTTTTGTTTCACATATACTCCCTGATTAAAATAGAGAACAAGAATTTTGTTTTAATTAGCGACAGGTTGCTTCTATGACAACTATACGCTTTACTAGTCATGCAAGAAGCATCTCTGCATTTCCAGAGTAATATGACAATAATAGGAATCCTCAATTCCTTAAACAGAGTTCGGCCGAAAATTAAGCTTGTAAATTGTAGCTGTTCCAAGAAGCGTGCTACAGAGTTTTCTGGGGAAATGGTTGCACAATGGAATTCTGAACAGAGTCAAGTAAAAGGTCCTTTAAATCAATTCACTGAACTGGCACTCAAACTCATAAGCCTATCCATGCCGTTTCCAAGTATTGATAGTAGAAAATTTCGATAATAATTGGCTTGTAGCGCTTGCGTAAATATTATTATAAGCAAAATGAGAATGGGCAGGCTTCTGAGACTTGTCTGTGAGCTGAAGGCGTGTCAGCTGCAGGCGATGCCGCAATCAAATCCCAATTAAAACACACACACACACGTCTGGTGGTGTGGCTATCCTTGGGTGTGGGGATCGTAGATGTCTGGTACGGAAGGGGCGCCCCCACTTTGCAAGCCATTCAAAAATCATATCCGCACAAAGTTTTCATATACAGATTCCGTGAAGGGAACAACAGGGAAATGAAAGCCTGCACCCACAAAGCGAAAGTTAAACATCAACTTAAAAAGTGCGAAATGAACAACGCATAAAAAACCACCAAACAAAAGCAACAAATAACAAATAACAAACAACAAACAGCAAACAGCAAAAGAGGAAAGAACAACAAACATGAAAAGGTTACAACAGCCCAACTCAAACCGTGCCAAGTTGTACCGATCCAAGCTGAACCGTACCGAACCGAACCGTTTTACCTTTTTCTGGGCGCTTAAAGTGGCCCAAACTGCCAGAAACATGCCTCAAAGCCTGTCAGCAGAAAACCCAGTTAAAACAGCTTCCTTTGAGGGCGCCGACTAGTGAATACCCTTGCAGACACTTTAGTTGAAACGATCCAGCAACATCTATACTATATGGTGATCTGATCTGATCTAGAATCCTGCAAACAACTGGATAAAGTACAGTTTACAGTAAACAGAAGTAGTAAACTCTATAAACAAATATAGTTATATTTTGTATTAGTAGTCAGATATGATTCAATTTTGGCTGGTAGAATGTAATGTAGGTAACATTTTTTGACTTTTTTAAAGATCTCCCTAAGAACCCTTAAGACTTTCTGATATAACTTATGCATGGCAGCAAATCTGCAACGGCGACCAGCTAGAGCAACTTAGACAGACGACCCTGCCTGTCCGGATCAGGACGAATGCCTCCTTCAATTTGTTACGCGATTCGTCACAAAGTACTAATACCCTTTGCAAGGATATATTAAAAGCCTACAAAGCAGGGTCCAGTTGGGCGTGGGCGGATTTCTGTTTGTCGAGACAGACAGTTGACATCGGACTAGAACATTGAATAATCGGCTCAGTAGATGGTCCATCGCATTGAAGCAAGAACAAGGACTTTCAAGTAGGGCATCAATTCCCATTAGGAGACAAAAATGTAAAAAGAAAACATTTTAGAAAACATTAGTATTTGAGTCCCATCTTAAGAGCCAGCGAAATGCTTTCACATTAAATTTAAAAAGTTAAATCAGTTGATGCTACAAAAATGTCATTCAAACCAATCCAGGACCAAATACTTGTGCACAAAATATGCCAAGTTGGCAAGTTTTGAGTATAAGACGATTTTAATTATGCTTAAGTTCTATGACAAAACGTTACATATAAAAGATGAGATAATGCATAAGATATATAAGATCAGGAGTTCCCAATAAGGGAGAATAGGCGAAACAGTTGGGAGAAGGGGTTACTCTGATTACACGGTCTTCTCTGTTAGTTATACTTATTTGTTATCTCGTATCAAATTTGGGACTATATGGTAGTAGAAGTTATAGATATCGCTCGTTTAGAAGTCCGGGGGTGGGTGTGCTAAAAAAATGCTTACTACTCTATCTGACTATGGTATATGCCAACATGCATGCCAAATTTGGTTGGTCTAGCCTCATACGAACGGACGGAGGGATGGGCAGACAGAAGGACTTTGCAAAAACCCCGGGGGAACAGAATTTGTTGTGGTCAAACCACACAGTTATACGGACTATAACCAAGTTAGCTGTAATGAATACTAACGGATCTCGGCGGATGACTGCGAGTGTTTTTCAATGGCTTTTGAGCAGGATTTTATTTGATTGGTTTTCCCCAAAGAAGTTCGTTTCAATTGATGCTCTCCGTCGACCTTTAATCACATTAGGGTTTTAACCGGTTGCAACCTTTTCAAATATACATACATATTAAATACTCATTGAATTAACTTTGGGATTAGGAACTCGATTTTCGGCTGGCTGCAACATTTCAAATGTATTTAATACTCATTGAATTAGTTTCACATCTCAGAGTCCATGAATTCCATGTGAATGAGTTGAGTAAGTGAACATGAATGCACATTACGAAAAGAAGTTAACGACTTCACATAAGTACTCACTTACATACTTATTAATTAATCATGTCATACATGAGGAATCATTAAGCTGTTGTTTATTTTGTTTGGTCCCAATTAAATGCCAATGAGTGCTTAAGTACTCATCCATTCATTGAGTGTAATAAATGACGATTTAATCACAACTAACTGAGTGTTAAGTGCCCAATCTAATTGGTGTAGGCCTTCTTCTTGTTATAGTATTGTATTGTAGATTATAGGCTTTAGTTGAATTCAGTTGAGAAGAGACTTTTCTATATAGCACAGTTCCTATAGGATCTTCGCAGCTTGGCAAAATACTCATATCTCTGCAAGAGTATTGTATTTTCGGCACATCATAAAAAAGTTTTTTATATTTTCCATTTTGTACTCTGTTAGCTGGGTTCTTATTTAAGCCAAGCCAACTTCTTGTGCCTGTAGTCATTAAGTAAACGAAAAGGGGGAGTTCGAGTTGCGTGTTACAGGCAAACTTCTCCGACCCTATAAAGTACTTAAATGTATTCTCTGAGCATCCACAGAGGTCGTGTTTGTCTGATCAGGGGCATAAATTTATCATTAATTTGGTATGCAGGTCAAGTGTTTTTATAAAATTCGGTAACGACCTCCTAACTTCCAAATAAAAATCAAATTACAGCAGCATTTCCTGAGATAAACCCTTGACTGATAATATATAAGTACAGGCGGGAGGAGACCCTATATAAAGTATACAATTAATCAACTTAATTTGTACTTGGCACATATAAGTTATAGTATGGTATGAGTATTTTATAGGGTGTCCTTTTAGAAACATTTGCTCAACACTACGAGGGAGTTAAGCTGTGATGTATACAGATGGTTAGATACTCTGCAGTTCTGTGGGTTGACTAGCCCCTGACTAGCCCCAACGGGCCACTACTGGCCCACAGGTGAACCATTCTCAGTTCAAAATCCTATACCATTTTTAACACGATATGATTGGGGCTGACGTCTCGGTCCGGTGTTGCATCCATGGACTGACCCGCGTGGACTAGTCTATGGACTGACCCGACTGGACTAGTCAGTTAGCGTCTAGGCTATTATAAGCTCAGTAAAAAACAGGTCACAAATTTCCGATCGCTTCTTCGTATACTTACATATTATACACACACACATATATAAAGACGCACTCACACAAGCGACAGCGCAAACGAGGCATTTTATGTGGTGGCACTTCTTGACACTTAATGCTTTCTTATTACATTTTTAACAACAAACTAGTTTTATTGATGTTTTCCATTTCCAACGCGATTTCTGCCCATGCATCAGCCTATGCATCAGCCGTGGGTCAACTAGTGGCATAGCTTTGCCTCAGCCTTTCTTGCAGTATATTTTTGTGCACCAGCATGGCTAGACCCGTTGCCTGGTCAGCGTGGTCTAGTCAGTGGGCTAGCCGTGCGGGTCAGGGGTCCGCGTCAGAACTGCAGGGTAACACACACTAACGTACACACACACACACACTTACGTACGTACCTACACATTTGCAATAAAGTCTTTGAAAGATGTAAGCACAAAAGTTTTCAACCGAAAACATTTTCACAGTATTTGACTTTGACTTTGACTTGGGAAACATATTTCACGACTCGCACACAACTCACACACATATTTGCACACAACAAATATAAATATGTCTACTAACGACAACGACATCCACAACAACAAAAACAACAACAATGCTGTGGTCTCAGGTGAGCTCTGTCTCTACCTATCTTGACGCAAAGTTCTTGTACAGCAAAGTCTCACCTACCTAATGTTGTTATACCCTTTCAGTGGGTATTATGATTCTGTCATGCATGTTTTTGATCCCACAGGGAAAGTATACTCTTGATCGGGCTCAAAAGCGGAGTTCATCTGGCGATACATGATAAAGACGCCTCCCACCTTTTAAGCTATCTTCATGAAACTTATGAGAATTATCTGGATTGCATAATATAGCCTATAGATCATATTAGTCAAGAACAAGACAAGACAAGACAAGACTATTATTCGACTAAAGCATTGTCACTTGTCTCACAATGCAGGTTACAACAGAATCCTATTTATCAAATTGGCATATAATTATTTTTTTGACATTTTTACATTTAATCCAGTTGATTTCAAATTTCAAGACTACCCATGGAGATTCTGTGTTAGCCGGGGAGGACCACAAAGAACAGGAGCACAGGAGCACAGGAGCACAGGAGAACAACAGCTAACCACATTTTTGTGGTCCATATTCCAGATGCGACTGGGCTCTGGCCTCTGTTTATTTCTCCCTCTGTCTGTTGTTCTCCCGCCCTGCCTCTCCGTCTACTGTTTGTCTGTGTTTGTCACATTCCTGGCAACTGCCATGTCCGATGCAATTAAAGGCTTTAGCAACCGAGTGCCATGCACAGGTGCAGTTGCAGTTGCAGTTCGTGTTTGCACCGCTTCACAGACGATGCGAATAAGTTCATTCAGGGTCCGACTTCTCTAGAACGAATTCCCCAATCTGAGTATTTGTGCACAATCACTTCTACTTCGTCGAACTGAATGTGTATTTTGTGTTGTCACTATTGAGTTGACCTACAAGGACATTTCTGTTATGACAATGTCAGTTCGCAGTCTCAATTCCTGCTATTGCTTTGACTGCCCTGGCACCTGTCAAGGACCAGAAGCGGAGTAAGCTTATTTTAGTGAGAAAATAACCAGAATGGTTCTTTATTGTATATACGATCTATTCTTAATCAGGGCTACAATCAGGGAAACAATTAAGGATCTGCTTAAAGAAGCTCTCTTTCCATAATTATCTCATTTTTTCCCATAATTGTAATTTAAAACTTAAGTATGTTAACCCTGATATAAACTAA
Source organism: Hirtodrosophila histrioides (assembly GCA_037075165.1). Classification (NCBI taxonomy): domain Eukaryota; kingdom Metazoa; phylum Arthropoda; class Insecta; order Diptera; family Drosophilidae; genus Hirtodrosophila; species Hirtodrosophila histrioides. Next base: position 96,148 of record JBAMCL010000417.1, on the reverse strand, counting down.
TCAGTAAGTCCATAGACATTGCTTATAGATTAGTAAATAAATAAATGATTATACCTGGTATTACAGAATTTCAAACCGATCTCTAGTCAAATTCAAAATCATAATACCTTTCACATATTTAGTGTTTCATAAAGAGCTTTGGTTAGGTAAACCTCTAAAAGAGAGTAAGTTTTAATCTTAGTGATGGCAACTATTCTATTTTGTGAGTAAACCGCATCAAATTTGATCAATGTTGTATTTGGTTGGCTACAAACCGAACAATGGGGATGCCAACTTGCTTGAAATTGTACAGAGTTGCCATACCGATTGTTCAATTTGTTGAAATAGCTGTAGACTTCCCTGACATCCCTGATGGATATTTCTATTCACTTTGACAATGACAATGGGCTACTTTGTAAAGAGGAAAACAGAATTTCCGCTGGCCGAGTAAGTTTTATATAATCCCATTTTGTTTATTTCAGATATCAGCTGTGACGAGAGCGACGGGCGAAGCAGCAGCACGCCAGGACCTGTGCCCTCGCCGGCACCGCAACAGCTCGCCTACAACGTATTGAAGCCCATACTCAAGCAGCCGCTGCAGCAGAAGCAGCAGAGCCAGCAGCAAATGCATCAACAACACCTACAGCAGCAGCAGCTGCAACAGCAGCAGCAGCAGCAGCAACAGCAGCAGCAACAGCAACATCTGCAACAGCAGCAGCAACATCTGCAGCAACAACAATTTGAACAACACCAATATGAACAGCAACAGCAACAGTTGCAGCAGCAAATGCATTTGCAGTTGCAGCAACAGCACCCACACCCTACTGGCCATGTCCATCGTCTGCTGCCCACGCCCCCCACCCACTCGGGGCTAGGCGCCTACCACACGCGCGAGACAACGCTGCAGCGTGTGCAGCAGCAGAGCCGCGGCAACTTGTTTGGCACTGGAGTCGACTCCAACGCAATGTACAATTACAATATGCAACAACAACAGCAGCTGCAACAACAGCAGCAACATCACCAACAACAACAACATCAGCAGCAGCTCCAGTCACATTATGCTGGTGGCAACAACTACAATTTGCCGTACGGCTGGGAAAGGGAAAGGGAGCGTGAAAGGGAATTGGAATTGGAAATGGAAAGGGAGGAGGAGGAGGAGGAGGATGAAAGGGATTTGGATCGCGAGAATGACCTTGAAAGGGGCTGGGAACGCGAGGTGAACTCGGCCACAGCATCCACACGTGGCAGCTACGGCGAATTTCTAAATGCTGCCGCGTGCCAAGATCTGGACATGGGTCCAGGTGGCAGTCGTGTAAGCAGCCAGCCTCACGCTAATGATGTCAGACTTTCGAAGACACCATCGATGGCCAATGTTTTTGGAGACCATCATTGAGTATTGGTTGCTTTTTTATCGATTGTTTGACTCATTTCCTTTTGCCAGCCCTGCCAAAAACAGTATTTCTCTAATCACTTCATTCTCAATGCATTCTCTATATTGCAGCAAAATTTACGTACACAAAAATCCCCTATTTTAAGTCGGCGTCGCTCCTCCTCTATTGCATCCAATCATCTACACGGCGATCGTCCCTTCGGTCGCAACAGTATTGGAGGAGCACCAGTCGGAGACGAGGAGCTGCTCCGAATCTCTCACAATAACACCAGGTAGGAGTAGGAAATGGCAACTGCACTTTCCTGCACAATTCCCTCCACCCACAACACACAACCCCCCCCACGCTCCACATCATTCCTATTTATAGTCATCAAACAGCTCCAACTGTCTAATTATACATGTTATGTAAACATGCGTCATTTCAACTGTGGCTGTTTATTAACCCTGTACCCAACAAAATAGGTATCAAGGAGGGATGCTCTATCGGTGTCCGCCTGTCCGCTTGTCTATATACTTATTCGGTATTCGTATGCCTTCTGTACTGAATATTTCATTGTGAGCACGTCAGAAGTCTTCCTCGCACAAACAAGTCATTCGCGAAACAAGTTCGGGTTACTTGCACGACTAATTGAAACAATTCAACAACAGTTTCAAGTTTGGTTGAGCTCAAGCGATTAAGTGCGAGTGCGGAAAACTTCTAGCGTTTAGAGCTTTTGGAAGAGAAGCGAGTGCAATTGGCTTGAAAGCTTTAAGTGCTCTCTCTATTTTTGCGCTTCGGTTTCGCTTGATTTGTTTCCTTTGATTCGCTCGAGCAATTCCAATTCATTCAAGCCAAAATACACTTTAACTTGGGCTTCCAGTTCGTTGGAACCTACATGTTATGGGTACCGGGTACATCCTAGTCGGGAAATATCGACTAGAACCAGGATACGTGATATTTTAATACACATAAACGTGCAGCGGGCGGCGTTAAGGCATATACAAGTGATATTTGAGTAGCAACTGTTTGCACTCTGAGGAAATGGTTTCGGCGCTAATTATCTAACCTGTGGCTTTCTGCACAATTACCGCTGTTCTCTGGTGTCCCAGGAAGCATCTTGGGCAGACCCTTCGTCTCATGGATAGTGTGTGCATCAACGTATCTTAATTCGTTTGAAACTTCAAAAGACCTAATTAAATTGAGATCAAATGGCAAATTGGTGAAAGGCCAATTGGCAGAGCGCATCTTGGAACATGCACCAACCATTTCCTTCTATTTGGGGTGCCAAGTTACCCGCAATTCCAAATAATTGCACATAATGCGCTTACTTGATTGAGAATATAAACTTTGAGGGGCTTTGCTTGGCGGGTGCTCGTACAGTCGAACTTTCCATAACGAACCAGACGGTGATTCCATCGATTTTGTTTTGAAAAGAACACTGAAAGTGCATCGTCGTATTATGCATAGCATTGATTGTTCGTGATAGGGAGGTACGACCGTACTACGCGAGTACTCAAGCAGCCCAATTATGAAAGCAAATCCAATTCATTGTAAACATGCAACATTGGCCTGGCGCTTTTGTTGTTTTTGTTATTGCAGGGAGCGCAGGTCGCGGGCGAATTCGCCGATGGGTCGGGGCGTGGAGAGCGGCGTGCTTACTTTTCAGCAGGCAATGTCCGGCGCGGTGTCGCCACAGTATGCAACAGCTGGTGGTTCTTCGGGACTGCTACCAGCTGGCGGCACTGCTCTGGACAATTGCCTGTTGGGGTCCAGCAGCACGGCACTGGCGGCTGTGGTCGAGGATGCAACAACCAGTGGCGCAGATGCCACTGACTCGCCCATGGCCTACTCCAGTGACGAGACCTCCACGCCCCAGTGCGCCACACAGGCGCAATTGCTGCCACCAACACCATTCAGCAGCCTGCAGCGAGAACGCGGCGTAGGAGAATCATCATCAGCAACATCCGCCGGAGCCATCCCCAATCCAGGTCCCCCTCATGCCAGCTCGGCCACCATCGCCGCAGCCCACATCAGCAGCCGCATATCGGAGAGCCAGCGTCAGAGAACATCCAGTATGCCGGCAGAGAATCGCAAGGTGAGTGGAAGCTGGCAACTCCTCGCAATCCATATTTTATTCCAATCACTCCAAGTAACAACCTGTGTAATTACTACTTCAGCAAATACTTAATTACTTTCCTCTAATAACTACTCACTAACAAGTGCTCTTCAATTTTTAACTCTCTGTAGTTGAATTACGCAAATACGAGTACTTGTAAGGAGTACTTTAAGGAATTTAAGGGCTTGTGTTGTGTGTTAAATACTTTGGGCTAATCGCAGTACCAAAAGGAGCCCAAGTCTGAGGACTTGCATTGCCCTAATCCCCTAACAAGAATACTCTTGTGGTAAAGCCGCAGGGAGTCCAAAGAACACACAAAACTACTACAAAAATTCCTGGCTATCTTGTTAATCCTAAGGAGCACACACATGGCCACATTTCCTGGGGGCTGCGTTGAGTGTTTCTACTGACATTCCTTTCCAATTGATTGCCAAAAACTCCTATTCAGATTGTCACCGGCTTCAGTCCACGTCCCACACCCAATCCTTATTCCCATCCACATCCCAAATCCAATCCCAGTTGCTTCCTTGCACTAGTGCATGCCAGGCGTCAATCGAGAATTGCAGAACTCCTATGCACAAAAGTTAGACGCCTCCAGGGAACACGTCCTATGTCTGTCTATCCCTCTGTTTGTCTGTCTGTGTGTGCGTGTGTGTGTCTGCAGCTGTGGTGCACTGCAAAAGATACTGAAATTAAAAATTTTCTCCCCAAAGTAAATCATCGCACAATGCTTTTTCCCTTCATAGTTCCAGTATACACTACTAGTTCAGAGAATAGCCGAATTAATGTGGTTTCATTCACACTATTATTTTCTTTACTTTTAGTTGCATGTTGTGCAATTGATTCTTCAATTGCACATATTTTTTCCCTCAGTGTAAGTGTGAACTTCAGGAAGCTGGTCGTTGCAGTAGACAAGTTTTGCAGTCTGTTCGCGACTTGTCTCGCTTGGACCAGGTTGTTGCCGTAATGTCTTTGCCTGCACCGCTGTATGTGTTTGTGTGTGTGTTTGCTTACACCTGACATTCTTCTGGATTCAACTACTGAAATTTATATGGCCCTCCGCCGGATGGCAGTGGCTTTAACTCGCAACGTGTTTGCTGTTTGCCATTGATTCCATTTCGGGTAAATGCGAGAAACTGGATTGTTGCCAGGAAAACAGATGGCAGGCAGGGGCTTGGCATGGATTCCTGAATGCACCGTGAGCGTCTGTCCTTTACCTTTTATCGCTTGCCATTTGCAATTTGCCAGCTGGGCTTCTGCCCTCAGTGGAAAGTCATGAAAGAGTTGATTGAACCCCACACCTATTGTATTTGATATTCGCAAACAAATCTATTTGCTATACGGCCCAAAATGTTGCAACGAAGTCATCTTTCAAACTTTGCGTTCTCCTTCGTTCTCCTTCCGGATTAAAGTTACAGTGTCTGCAATATCAGCGCGCACAGTCACCTAAATGAACACAATCTGCTTCAGGACACTTCACTGCACAGCATTCAAGGCAGGACACCAGTCACTTATCTGTTACACCGGAGACACAGAAGGAGCAGAAAAAACACTACAGTCTATAATAGAGATGAGAAGTCCCACAAGGCGAAGAAGGACTTCCAAATTAAATTCAGCCAGTAGTTTGCCCATATTGCCCATAGTGCCTCCCCCTTGCTGAGCTTTGCATTTTGTGTTGCCTACTTTTGTGCGCGGCCTGCAACTTTTTTGCACGCGACGAACGCGCTGCACAAATTTCAAGCGAGCTACTTGCAAAACTAATTACATTACCTGCAATGTGTAGATAAGTGCTTCCAGATAAACTGCCTACAGCCAGGTATAGCCAAGTTTGCCAAAATGTGGGCAGGTACAATGGAACCCGAGTGGGAGTGGGAGTGCTATGTCGATGATGAGGAGCCACAGGAATAATGATGGGTTCCGGCGGGGGCGTAGTTGCCATAGTCCTAACCATAAATTCCAGCTAATGACTAGATCACACACACACACACACACACACATACACACACACACACACACACAAGCTTTCACACGCACATAGCCAGCTTTAGCATTTGCCGATTTTTCAACCTGCCAAAAACGGGACACAGTAAGAGAAACTTTGTTTGGCACATGAGACACACGCAACACACAAATATACACACATATATACTGTACTACTTGAAGGGGAGACGGGAATTGTATACCTATACTAGCTGGTGAAACGCCAGCGTTGCCCGGCCAAATATTTCGATTAAAATGCATTATATTGAATTTGACTACTACGTATTAAGATTTTCCCTCCCGCATAGGTAGGAAACTAAATAGTTCAGCCAAATGCTTAATGATTTGAAGTCGATCCAACTAAAAACAAGTAAGAACGTTGCATTAGGCGCACCCGACTGCAGAATAGTCTGTTCCCTATAGTATAGTTTAGTTTATTGTATAGTCCTATATAGTTTGGTTGGTTGTGGGTTCGGAAAGAGATGCGAAAAAAAGTAGTCTGTGCATCAAATTTGATGACTCGATCTGCACAGGTGTGGAATATATAGTTTGTTTAGATCTGGCACTTCATAAATTAAGGGTATACCAAGTTTGATTGCTTTAGCTTTAAGGGTGTGGAAAAAAATGGCGTTCATACGGACAGACATATACGTTTTATCCCTTCGGGAACAGAGCATAAAAGTAATGTCACCGTGGCGACGGGTGGACGTAGTCCTTTAAAATATTTTTGATGAAGTTGAAAGAACAACACTAATATCAAAAAAAAAAAAGCGCAAGGGTGGGAAAAGTCTGTACGCAATTCAAGTGAAAATTTTTAAAACAATTATTATCATTGTTGAAATATAGTCCAACCCTACATTTCTCGCATTCTGTTGGCGCAAATCCCGTACACTGCGGAAATGTGCACCGGCTAAATGGTTGTTAGCATCGGTAATTCAGGTGGTGCTAGCGTCCTTGTCGCCAGGTCGCACCAAGTCCCTCTTTGTGAACCGAGACTTGAGAGCTGACAGTTGCTTAGTCATGCTGAATGGTTGGTGTCGAGGTTGCCCCAACAACGCGCCAACAGTAACCTACCCATCCACCCGCATCTCTCCCGCTGAAGCTCACCCCACTTCCCACGCAGACGTGGTCGTCCTTTCGAATCTGAAGGATTCGTCTCTTTAATTTTTGGCACCGTCAAGTTTCTCACAGTCAAGTGAATTTCTAATCAAAATGCACATAAGTACATATGCTCGAGTGGCCCCTGAGGAAAAGCGAAGGCTTTTTCTGAGAGCCTTTTATAGTAAAAGACAATGTCCTTAAAGTATTTAGTAAATATGATATCCAGGCGGGCTGATAAAATGAGATTTAATTGTGTATTTGGCTGCGCTTGTCATTGATTTCAATTATCGATTTTGCAATTACTCGACCTGCCCTGCCAACTCGTCCATTGGGTGTTGCCACTCATCGACGTGGCGTTGCCACACTTGCACACAATATTAAGAATACGTTGGGAAGAGGATAAAAAACTGCAACCGCAATTCAAATCCATTTAAGTTTGCAATCAACGTGACAAAGCAGGCCATTATTAATAAATAATAAGTATTTCAAAAGGCATTATATATACTTAAATTGGTCCTTTACCCTTTTGCACCTGTTGCACCCCTCACACCTGTTGTATATGTTGCAGCCCCGACTAGCAGAGACGCGTCGCTCGGCCATTCATTGTGCCCCCGATCTGGACATGGATTACTATCGTCTACGCAGCTTCAGCATAACATCGCACGGAGTATGCAATTTGGGGGACTCGCTACGGTAAGTGGGCAGGGTGCGAGGACGAAGAGAGCACACAGACACGCACACAGACAATGGCACATTTTGCTGATTGTTTTCCATCTCTGAATTGATTATCTCTTTGTGTCTTTTTAAATGACAGCAGCCGCAGGTCACGTTCGATCAATTCTGTGACATCATCGAAGGATCGCCTTAACAGGTAAGTGTGAGTGTATGAGTGTATAAGTGTGAGTGTATGAGTGAGGGTGCGAGTCAATCAACAGTGAGTGCAATAAATTGTCTACAAAATGACAATGAGGCATCGCAGACACACGCTCAACCGCACAGGGCAAAGTTCATGAGCAGAGGTAACAATGAAAACGTGGCTCACACGGACACACGAACACACTCACACACTCACACACCTAAACACACTGATACACAGACTAATTTCATACAATTTTCCACACAAAACAATTTCCGCTGCCATTACCAACAACAGCAGAGTCTTTTTTGTCCCGTCTCCGTCTTGACAATGGAATTCGCTTTCATTGTGGCTGTTGTTGTTTTTTATTTTCCATTTTCCATTTTCTTGGTTGTCGCTGCTTATTATTGTTATTACATGCTTCGTCACTGTCTGTAGCAATAACGTTATTCCTGTTATTTCTTTATATAATGCACCAATAAAATCGTTTAATCAAATTGCCCAAACAGCCAGCCTTCGCTGCCTAAACAGAAATTCAACTTTTTAAGTTCCCAATTCTCATCCCAAACTTCCAATACCTATAAGCTGGCTCACTCGGATGCCATTTCGGATGAAAGCCTGCGAAGATTGTAACTCTTATCCCCCTTTGAGGTTATACTATTTCATAATTTGATCATTGTATCTACTTTCTTGCTATTCTGCCTACAGCACTGCGTCGCACGTCTCTGCCGAAGTTTTCGATGCGGATCCCTCGCAGGTCTTGAACCCAAAACACCAACAACCCAAGCCCCCGGGCCGGACTACTACGGAGCAAGTTCCCGCCTATAAAATTGCAATGTTGGGCTCTTCCGGAGTGGGCAAGACAACGCTCACATATCAGTTCACAACCTCGGAGTACATTTGCGCCTATGATTTAAGTTTGGGTAAGTAAACCAGTCCGGCCTAATTGCTCTTCAAATATCATTGAGTAGGGTCTCACATACACTGTAAAAATCACTGGCAGCAGTTCCGAGGCTCGTACCTCATTCAAGAAAGCCCTAATTCCACTTTCGACTTATTTCTACAGAAATGTATGTAGCGTACTTTTTGGAGCTCTAGTTTCCTAACTTTCATTTATTTTCGATGCCAGGCAACTGGCATTGTGTTCACACATACTCAAATATACACCTGCTTTTCCTTTCTTATATTTTTCAAAAACTCTATTTGTTTGTTTCATAAAACTCTGGAAACAAATGGTAAGCTGGCTGCAATATTAAAAGTGTCCTGCATATTCTAACAAGGGATTGCCAGCTCTAATGTTCTTTTAGTTTTGTAATAGGTTTATTTCCAATTGTTGACCTTAAATAACCTTACATATTTCAATGGAAATCTTCACTACATTTCTGTGGACTTCAGTCGAAAGGGGATTTCGGCACAAGGTCTGAAACTTCATGATGTATCATACTATTTAGAAAATACGGCAGATACTTGTGTTCTAGCTTTGTTAATATTAGCTTATATAATAGCCTCTATAATGCTTAAAACGAGCTTTAAATATATTATTTATAGCTGTAATGGTTCCTGCGGCAAATACGAGTACTCGTATGCATGTGGCACGTGTTAAACGATCTCATTTAGAGCCAAGCCAGAGCTTTGCGAGTGCCCAGCTCGGGATTTGGGGTTTGGGGTTTGAATTTGGGCTTAGGATTGGCATTGGGTTTGGGTTTGGGTTCGGGTTCAGGCGATGTCTTTAATCAAGCGCATTTGCATTTTAATTACGCCACAAACTCATAAAATATGAAAAGCGTCGTTGCTAATTCCATTAACTTTGGCAGCGCATCGTCGGTAAATGACAGGGACCGGAACGGGACAGGTGAATCTCTTCCCACAGTCAGCTGCTTGAGCTGACGAAGACCATGTCCACCGGACATATCCCGACTTTCATTGTGTGCCTGTGAAACAGGCAATGAATTCTGCCCCAAAGGACATACAGCTCCTCGCTTGTTGGATAGAGGAAGACAGGCCTGTCTGCGAATTAAATTGCTAGCTCAACATTACGGCAATTCCGATTAAATGCCAGAATTATTGATTGGAGTACACTTCTGCATATATGCTCTGGTGTTTTCGGAACTGAATTCTATCTACAAATGTTTCAGTTTGGGCAGACTTTTATCTTTTGCTAATAACCTCTTTGAAACCCTTCTTTTTGCGGGATCAAAAGCCTTGTATCTTTAGATTGTGGAGACTATCTTGGATGTATTGGCCATGCCCTCTGCCTTCTGCCCCGCAATTAGTCAATCGCCGGGGTACTTCATGGACACGTGTGTAATGCATGCACCACGCACACATGTCCTGGATAAGCCTGACCTGGAACTGTAACTCTCGTGTCGGATGTGCATGCAACGTATGAGTAGGGACCAGCCAGCAGGAATCGCAATCGGTGGCGTGGGCGTGGGCAGAGTTGGAGTCGGAAGTGAAGTGAACGCACGCTGCGTGTCCAGCTCCGCGTCTGGCCGTTGGCCCGCTAAAAACTGGGATGAAGCAGGGATTGGGTGGGGAGTTGGGGACCGGGAATGATGGGCGTGTTGCCATTAACCTAATCCAGCTGCGGATACAACAATAACGTACGTTCCACTCCCCCCCGCAGACTGATGATGTATGATTTGCGTGCAGCAGGGCATCGCCAACGGAAACGGAAACGCAAAACTGGAAAAGGGAAAGCGGGTGGGATTAGGTACACTGTGCGGAACAAATGGTAGAGTGACAAAATAAAGGGTAGTACCCTCATCTATACCCAGTACTTTCATCTATATATATGCAAATAATTAACTGTTGAAGATACATGCTTCGCAACAATGAGTCGGACTGCAACTGAGACTGGGCCAGACGAAATTGTTGCAAATGTTGTATGTATCGTTCTTGGCGGCTGCATTGTTGGCTTGGTGCAGCATTCAGGATGCATGGGGAGGGAGCCTGGAGTTCTCCAAGTTTTAATTAGCACTTCAGTCAAAGCAGCACCACCAGCACCACCACAAGCAGACCAACAAAGAAACTTTATGCCACACGCAACTTTCATTGTCCTGTGTGGGTGGTCTGCCAAGGGTCCAAGGGGTCTGGGCTTTGGGGTCTGGGGGTTGCCTACATTTAACGTACATAAACTCAACAAGCTGAAAATAGCTGAAGCTGCTCTGCCTTTTCTTCAAGAAAAAGCTAAATTTATTTGTCGGACTTTTTGCCCTGTGGCCCCTTGAAGCCCCTGAAGCCCCTAAAAATTCAACACAAAACACACATATTGTAGAAATATACATATATCGAGCACGGTCAGGGATACCAGCTCCAAAAGTTTGACAAAGTTCGTGTGTAAAATTCATCAGTTATGAATATTAAATGGCTTAAAAACTTCAGATCCTTAATTACTGACCAGCAATTATGTACACAGTTAAATTATCCTGTCGAACTATTAAGGACGACGAGAGTAAAAAGGTCGCTGCGTACTTTTAATCAAACTAATATAAAACTACTTTGCTTTATTTTATCATTAAGAACAAGCAGCATGTGTAAAATCTTGAACTGTAATATTTTCTAACTAGACTAGGTTAAGACGGCAGGACATCCTCACGGGTGGTCCTTAGTGTTAACGCATATTTGACCCTTGCGACGTTTAAGATTCATTGAAGATAACTTTCGGGTGTTTTAAGAGTTGGTTCAGTAGTGTCCTCGATACACTCTCCAAGGAAGTGAAGGTGTGGGATCCTAGATGGTTGAGTCTGCTTCCTTTGAGCGCTGGACAGGTATAGAGGAGGTGTTCCACGGTTTCGGGTACCCCCGGCTCTCTGCACTTCCTGCAGTTGTCCTCGTTTGTGTTGCCAAGATACTAAGAAATGTAATCCGATCTTAAGGAAACATAAGATAATTACCGCATGGAGACGAACTATAAACTCCCGATAGCGTCTTAGACAGATAAGCTATATGTATGTAAAGATGTCTTCTAGTAAGCTTAGATAGTTTTCTCAACTGACGTCGTCTTGAACAGTTCAGTGAGTTCGATCATAAAGGTCATCTCAGAAAGTGTATGATTATATACAATTCTTCTTTCTTGAAAGTTTTCTAGGCTGTATGCTTCGGAAACGGTTTCATTTAGATCACATAAGAAATACATAACTGTCAATTGAACCAGGCATGGCATAGGGTTTTATTTTGTCACGAGGTGTGTAAGGAGATGTCTCCGATCCCACAGGATGAATATGCGCGTAATCAGCATCAATAGACGAGCCGTCTGTCTCTATGTGAACTAATCTATCAGTCAGTTCATATGCTGCAGGTTGTTGGCACCATATAACCATATCATATAGCTGCAATAGGAGCAATCGGTCAAGAGTAGAACACAGCTGGCTTTCGCAAAGTATGCTGGGTGGGGGATTGGGGGGCCATTGGGTTGGCACTAATCGCTGCACAGGACACGCCATTGCATGTCCAGAGCTAACCGCTAATGCACAACATGAATCAATGTGCATGTGTGCGTGTGTGTGCGTCTATGTGCGTGTATGTGTGTGTGTGTGTGTGTGTTAAAAGCAACAGCGTGCAATTCTCCCAAAATAGCATGAAAAGGGAACAAAACTTGTTGGTCGATTGAAAAATAAAACGAAAAACGGATTTTGTAATTCGCTTTATAAACAAAGTAGTTCTTTCAATTACGACCAATGTTTGTCAAAGGATATAGATACATAGTTTTTCAATTTTAACATATCAATAATCAATATCTCTATAAAAGCAAACAACTTTTCGTTTCTATGACAGTTAGAGTTATAATTATTTAAATAGTTTAATCTCATTGACGGACATCGCCGAGCTCTCATACACGTATGTATATAGACCGTATATCGAACCGCTTCGGCCGGTTCGAACAGCTAGATACGAGGACACGTATGTAATTGCCACTGCAAAGTATCCTGCCACATTTCATCAACAACATTGAACAACATTGAATAAAACACTTTGTTGCTTTAATAAATACAACACTCGAACTCTGTGTACAAATGCAGAGGATTTAATCTATGTACATATATGTATAAAAGAGTTCGTCCTGACTGAATGATTGGCAATCATCGCACAGCACGAGCCTAATCTGGAACTCATCAATTTCATTTTTCTAATTTCCAAAGCTAAATACTAATATAAAGGGCGGAAAATAGTTGAAAAGCTTTTGTCTGGAGTTTTAGTTGCCAAAATGAGTGGGTTTATTTGTTTAATTAGTCCTTTTCATAGCCCAACACAAAGGTCAGACGAGATTGCATTGAAATAGACGGACAGACGGCTATCGCCAGATCAACTTGTTGGAGAATATATGTATGTAAGGTTGGATATATATTAACCAACACTTTATTATGTTTAATGGTATGATTATTTGTTAAATACAGCGTACAATAATAAGTTTGAATAACTGCACTGCTTTCGACTGACGACGACCTCCGAATTATCAGCGACGAACGAACTGCTTCTGCTGACAATCAACTGCTTCAGCTGACGATCCACTCCGACTGCTTTTCCAACTGCTTATCGATACTTCTGCTGATATCGACTTCCACCACCACTGATACTCGATAACGTCGCCCTTTCTCATACACCCGTTTACATGTACATATATACTTTGTGGGATCGGAAACGTCCTCCAAATATTGTGACAAAATTATAATACCCTCTGCAAGGTAGAAAAACGCTTTTAGGGGCCACCAACAAAATGCTAACAATTTTAGTGTTTGCCATTCAATTTCTGTGCTCCGCCCATGCACGGAAAATTGCTTGCAACATGCAAATTATCCGGCTACCTTCGGGATCCCGCCCACGGTGTGTGAGGCAGGTTAAGGAGCGGGGCTGGAGCGCGTCTAAGTATTTGAAACAGTTGTAGTCCCATTCAAAATTGATGGAAAAGTGCAGCACTGTATGCCCGGGGGCTTTTGGCGGCTTTCACAGATATCACACCCAATCGGATGTGAAATGCAGAGGGGCCGGGAGCTGATGTTTCCGCTGAGTGGTGCCGACTGGAGTCATTTGTCTACCCTATCAGAGGGTATGATAACTTTGTCACGAAATGTGTAACACATTGAAGGACGCGTTTCCTTCCCACTAGTTATATATCCTATGATCCGCAGCAATAGCCAAGTCGATAAGCTGTGTCCCAGTGGCGTAGATAGCTTTTTGCAAAGGGGGGGATTTATTCTGAAAATTTTAAATTCAGCCACTTATTTTAATTTTCATAGATTTTAGAAAACACATCCTCATTTGCTAGAAACGAGAGATCCATGGTTTAAATTAAGTCTAAATTAGCTTTTTAAAATTCATGATTCAAGGGCAGCGAAAGGCGTGAGCAAGATTCATGGCATTATTTCGATTTTTGGAGTCTGAGGCTCTCAATTCAAACAAGGAAAATGGAAAAAATTCCTGAAATTCTTATACTATTTGATTATTTAAAACACATCGAGTCAGATTCAATCTCTTATGATTTCAGCGTGAAAGTCATATTTTAAGATAGTATAGACGTAATGTTTTCCCAGAAACTCAATGGGGGGGATTAATCCCCCCCTATCTACGCCACTGCTGTGTCCATTTGTCTGTTTGTTAGTACTATGCGAAAGTTGTAGAGCTATCTTGTTGATACTTGGCATGGCTGCTTCTTTTTAAAGGATTGAGTCTACCAAATGTGATCAACATTGGAATAATTTCTCTTATAGCTAACCTAGGCGCAATCGGATGGAATATGAGTTTTTGAATGCAACAAATTTTTGTTTTTACACAGCTTTTCTATGAACAACTTTATACAAGGGTATCAGCGTCGACACCGCGAAGATTGGTGTGTTCTGTATTTTACTGTGCCGTTTTTTATGGCGCGCCAGCCTCGTTTGCGGCATTAATTCTCCGGGCAAATAAAATCACATTGATTACAGGTTTTATGTGACCACGCCCACTGCGCAAACCGCTGCGATGCAGTTTTGATCGACCTCCTCCTGCCGGGCTACAGTTCATTTCCCCCTCCGACCTAACCAACAACAGGGCTGCTACTTGCCAGAGAATACCCTGCAGTCTTAATGTAATCGATAGTTTAACTAGTTATCCGAATCGATAGCATCGACCAAAACTGTGGGGAACATAAATACGAACTTGGGGTTTATTAATGGACATAAAGTGGAAAAAACTTGTTAGGGCTATTTATAGATAATTCCATCAAAGGCTTAGGCAATTTTCATCTATTAGATTGTCGATAATGACAGCTTACTGAAATGAAGTATTTAGGACAAGGCTAATTTATCCTTAGACATAAACATTCCGCAACTAAAGTCAACACATTCTCTTATCTGTTTAGCTTGATTTCTAAATGAAAGTAAGTGGAATTAAAATAGTGTTATAAAAATCAATATAAATCACCCGCTTTTTTGTCTTCAATTCTGTGGTAGAGTTAACTGCCGTGACTGTCAGTTTTTCCAGTACCGATTAATATGTGAACAAATGTCCCCTCAGTTGTTTACCGTGTGCGGGGTGGACACAGTATATTACACACGTAGACATATGTATGTGGTCTGTATAATTAAGTACTTATCGTAAGCGCATTAGGACGATTATTGAAAGGAACAATGAGTCCGAACAAATCAAAATGCTTGCACAGACATGCTCAAACGTGTGTACAGTGTACGCATTGTCTCAACTCCTTCCTCTTCCTTCTTCCTCCTTAGATGATGACTACGGGCAGAAGACGGTCTCCGTGCTCGTCGATGAAGTTGAAACGGATCTGGAAATAATTGATCATCCGGCCTGCGAAATGTCGGTAAGTAGCGTCGCCATAATCAACCATACTACGAGTCCTTTCCCTTTACTCCCTATCGACCACATATAAGTATTCGTATTTCGAAATGCACCAAACTTACCCTATAGTTGGCAAGCCCGTCCCCAGACGGGGCTATTTCCATGCGGCTGCAATAGCACTTTCTATTTCGCATTGATGTGTTTTTTAATTGAATTTACTCACGGCCACTCCCAGCGTTCAATTGATTAAATCAATTCATACAGTGGAAATAAGTCAAATTTAAGCAAAGTAAATTTAAGTAAATACAATTCAGTTGGGAGAGAAAAGTTCCAGCTGCCCTTCTACCTGCTCCACAAGGTAGCTCGTCTAGGGGCGGTCTTGGGATGAAAAGCAGATAGAGTAATGCAGTCCATACACGGGCCGATTTTAGCACAATCGGTTGCGGCAACCAGTTGTCACTTCGTAGCAAAACTCGAAAAATGGTGTCAGCAAGTGCATAATTGATAAACAATTGATAATCTAAATATTGCAATTAATTGGTTTATTCAAATATTTTAATAAAACAAAAAACCAAAAATATAGAAAAAAGTTTAAAAATTTTGAACAAAAAAAACAGTAGCGAGAAAAACCAAAACGAAAAGGGAGACGCCCACAAAGAT
Source organism: Hirtodrosophila histrioides (assembly GCA_037075165.1). Classification (NCBI taxonomy): domain Eukaryota; kingdom Metazoa; phylum Arthropoda; class Insecta; order Diptera; family Drosophilidae; genus Hirtodrosophila; species Hirtodrosophila histrioides. The sequence continues at coordinate 80,313 of JBAMCL010000417.1, read as the reverse complement.
GTACACAACTATGCACAACTATAGCCCAACTATAGCAAACCCACCCCCGAACCTGAAGCAGAGCTCTGCAAGTGTTTTGCATACAACGAACAGCATTTGAACCAGGCGATCAGCGAAAACAGTAGCAAGAAAGTACAAAACCAAAGGAAAACGCCCACGAGTTGTGCCAATCGAGTTGTGCGTTGTCCAACTACACCACAACCAGTTGTGGCAACTCGCTGCTCGTATCAAAAGGTCTTGATACAGAATTCAGTTGGCACAACATTGTACCAACCGTCCCAATTACATTGCAATCGGTTGCCGCAACCCGAAAAACTCACTCAAGTTGGGCAACTGAATTGGCCCGTGTATGGTCCGGGTAATGACTGCCTCAACATCCATATACATATATATTTTGTAGATATCGTGTGTAGAACATCGCGAAAACATGTGAATGGCAAAAAGCTGGTCGTTGTCCATTTATACTCTGCTCCCGAAGAGTAAAAGAGTATATAGCGTTTGCGCAATGTCCGTCTGTCCGTATGAACGCAATTATTTTCCACACCCTTGAAGCTAGAGTAACCAAACTTGGTACACATGTTGGTGTATATCCTCAATTTATGAAGTGTCAAGATCGCGGTTTTAGTGTTAATCAAAAGTAATGTAAAAGTATTCAAATCAAAATCATACCTTAATCCAAATTAAAGCAGACAATACTTTAATATCTGTAGTAACAGTTGGGTGTGGGATTATCTTGTTGAATCGGTATTTTATATCGATATCGCTATCGTTGTCTTTTCGTCGTCTAATTGCAGACGGAAGCATTCTGTGCCACGTACAACATCGACCTGTTCGTGGTGGTCTACTCGGTGGTGGACCGGGGCACCTTCAAGTTTGCGGAGAAGGTACTGCAGTACCTTAGGGAGAACGACATGCTATTGACCCGGGGCGCCATACTAGTGGGCAATAAGACGGACTTGGAGCGGCATCGCGAGGTGTCCTGTCATGGTGAGTACAGACCCAGATCCAGATCCAGACCCAAGCCGTAACACAATTTGAGCTGCGTTTCTTTCCAGTGGGTCGCAAGCTGGCCAAGGAAATCACCTGCAAGTTTATTGAAACATCCTCGGGACTGGACCACAATGTAGACGAGCTACTGGTGGGCATTGTGGCGCAGGTGAAGCTCAATCCGCAGCGCATCCGGCTGCTAACTGACCGTGAACGTCGCCGCCTCAACATGGACAGCACCATACAGAGTCATCGACGCATGCATCTCCCAGCACGTCGCATGGTGCGCCAGATGAGCATATGCCAGGACGACGGTGATGAGCCGCAGGACGATGACGTCGAGCCGGTGGCCGAGGAGCCGCCGTCCACATCAGCACAAGTTCGCAGTCAGCAGGTGCGCAAGGCCAATCGGCGCGTCCTCAACCTGGAAAGCATCCTGAAGATGGGCGAGAGCGAGCAGGAGGATGAGGAGAGCAGCGACACCCAGCGTCTCCATGGCATTGGCAACCGGAATGGCAATAGGAACAGGCATGGCCAGATGAGCAAGTTTGAATTGCTGACCGCATCAATGCGCCAGGATCCTTCTATCGACGACCCCAACTACGACGGTCCTTCCACCTCAGCGGCGGCCGCTGCCGCTGCTGCACGGCGGCAGCAGACTGGTGCCGGGAATCATGTAAATACCCATGTAAATATGGATCACGATGATGATGATGATGTCGATGATGTTGATGATGGTGATGATGATTCAGATGACGATGACGAGGACTCTGACCAGCCAACGGATTGTAAGCGCAAGGTGGTCACCAAGTTGACAGAGAAAACCAAAATGTTTCTCTACTCGGTCCTGCGATTCAAGAAGAACCTCAAACGCCGCAACTCCTCCAGCTGCAGCGACCTGTTTGTTATTTAAGCGTCTTGTGAGAGAGACGGAGCGAGCTGGACAAGCATCCTTGGTAGCATCGCTAGCCTCGATAGTCTTAACACTAACTGCAGTCGCAGTGTCCTCAGTTGTATTATTGACACTATTCCACTTATTGTACATTTTGTTCACTTGGTAGGATCGATGGTTTCGATTATCCTACTTAGACACTATTGATGATCCTTTCACAACCGAACCTGTATCATTTGCGTGGGCACAACCCACCTAATAACTGTTGTAAATATGTTTCATGTTGTAGATACTAAGGACTATAGAACACTGAACTATCGCTTTCGAAATTATCGACTGGCGGCACTACCGACGACCCTCCAGCTCTGATGTGTGGTGTGAATGTGTTAGGAAGTGAATAAGTGAGGCATAGACTGACTGTACAAAGAATGGAGCTCATGATACTAAGTAGTACTAGTATATGAAGGTTGGATGAGGTATGGGACAACGAAATAACGATTTAAGAATGTTAAATACGTCACGGCTTGGCCAATATAAGTATGTAATTGAAAACAGCAAGAGTGTAGGGAAGCTTCACTCCTGTTTTAGGGTTTCCAACCGTCTGAGTAACGTTTGAAAATCAAAATCATATGTACTTTTTCAAGTACTTATGCATCTGAGACTAGATTTTCAAATTAAATTTGGAATATTGGCAAAAATTAGTAGGAAAGAAGAGAAAAGTGTAAGGACAAGAAAACACACTAGAATGGCATATTCATTTCCAAATTGCAAGTTCATTGCAAAAGTGAAAATTTATCAAAAATACCGAAAATGTTAGGAAAAAATTCCGTCTGCAAATCAAAGCAAACTTTTTCTTTTTTAGCATTTATACATATGCAACTATTTTGAAAGTTTTTCAAATTAATATTTAAATATTCGCAAAATTATGAAGGAATTCAAAGACAAGATTGAGAGATTATCCTTGGCGTGCCGAGTGATATAATTACCCTGGCAGATTAACGGAAATTTACCAGGAATACTGAGAATGTGTGGACCCTCAATCGAAGACTCTACAGGATAGTCTTTGCTGCAACCATGTTATCGGGTGTCCATCAGTGTGAGTACCGTATGCAAATTGAAACTAGTTTGAAATTTTTTGAATTTTAGTTAAACATTGGCAAACTTTGGAAAAGTCAAGAGAAAGAAAGATTATCTTCGGCATGCCGAGTTATATATATTAACACACTGGCAGATCTATCTATGAAAATGCTCCAATGCCAGCTGAATTTATGATATAGTTGTTCCACAACATCGGTCAGATTTTGGTAAAGGTCGAAAGATCATCTGAATATGTTTCCTTTTACCGATTCTTACCACGACAGCTATCTCATAGAGAGTATTTAAACGATACGAGCACATATTTGTCCGCATTTAGATGATGAATTTACAGCATGACTTGGGTTTTAAGCAGCTGGTTAACCTTGGTTAACTGCACTTTGATGGTGAATTGCAACTCAGATTTCCCGCGATAGTCCTTCAGGGTGGGCTGTATCTCAAATATGGCCCCGCTGCCCATACATGGAAAAAATGCATAAAAATACGTCATGATGGAAATTTATCGTGCAAATGCGGACTCCTCTTCTTTGCTCCGCTTTTCCTGGGCCTCGTATTCTTCCTTTATCCCTCCCCTAAAGACGGGGCAAACACGGACAATAATTTTGAAACCAAATCGAAATCGATGTACAAATCACACAGTGAAAGTGAAAACATTGGCAAATGGGCAATGTCGCCCTGTACCCCTCCCCCCCCACCCCCCCTCTCCACCTACACCCCCCCTCTCACTGAAAGCAGTATCAGTAAATCCAACAACAAAATCGACGAACTGCACAAATTTATTCCTGGTTTTATCCTTATGATGATTTTATTTACGCCTGAATGGAAATTCAGCGATTGATGGGATTTACCCCAGCTTCGAGAGAAGCAACAAAAGCAAAAACAAAAGCAAAAGCAAAAGCAAAAACAAAACAAAAGCAAAGCAAAAGCGAGCAAGTATCAAAGTATTATGACAACAACAGATGGCCGATCAATTACGAGTACTAGGTAAAACCCCAGGAAAAAATTGTGAAAGCGAGTTTGATTGGTATTTGTTTAGCAAAAGTGCAAGTCAAAACGAAAAACAAAAAAATAAAGAGAACATTTTAAGAGTGAGCCTTTGTCGACCTGCTCGACTATGGCATACCCAGTAGAAGTATTTGGACGTGGACACAATTTGTTCACACTGGAAAGAGTCTTTTTGAATGCTACAAAAGCATAATAGAACTCATAGACTATCGTTAGTGTTATCGTCGAGGTAAAATACTGAATTTGTAGGTCTCAACTCGAAATACCAGATGAATAATGTTGGTGCGAGCTCTGTACTAATATTTGAGAAGGAAGATTTTGAGGTTAGGAGTGGTGTTTTTGAGACTAGCGACAGTTTGTACGAACTATGTACTAATATTTGAGATGGAATACACAAATATTTGTATGTCTCAACTCCAAACACCAGATGAATGTGGTTGGTGCGAACTCTGTACTAACATTTGAGGAGGAAGATTTTGAGGTTAGGAGTGGTGTTTTTGAGACTAACGACAGTTTGTACGAACTATGTACTAATATTTGAGATGGAATAAACAAATATTTGTATGTCTCAACTCTAAACACCAGATGAATAATGTTGGTGCGAACTGTGTACTAATATTTGAGGAGGAAGATTTTGAGGTTAGGAGTGGTGTTTTTGAGACTAACGACAGTTTGTACGAACTATGTACTAATATTTGAGATGGAATAACCAAATATTTGTATGTCTCAACTCGAAACACCAGATGAATGTGGTTGGTACGGACTCTAAACTAAGTTTTGAGTTTGAAATCGATTTGGAAATTGGACTGGTATTTTTGAGACTAGCGACGGTTGAGTCAAACGATAGTAGTATCGATAGTTTTGGAGGTCTACAAAATACGCAAAAATATCCAACAAAATATTATTAAATGTTACAAGCATAAATGTGTTTTACAATTCTGTGTGTTGTATTGAAAAACTAAATAAATATTTACAGGGACTCGCAGGAGCAGTCACGTCAAATGAGCTGGGACCATAGCTCCCATAGGGTATACACCCAACCAATATGCTCTCAACACACACGCTTAACTGGGCTCATATGGTTAAGTCCTTCGTCCCATTTAGCATATGCACGGACATGCGAAACACACTATTTTCGCGGACTTAACCGGAATCCTGTTAATGTATGAGCTCAGTTTAGCTGTGCATATGAATCATTTGTGTGCTCTGTTCTGTGCGTTTAATATATTCAATATTGATGTTCAAATAATAACCATTGTTGCATAATCGCCCACACAAACATGCATATCTATCAGTCCTTTTCCAGTTCTTGCTCCTGCCTCGACGCGCCAAATCAACCAAATTGTTGTGTTTTCGAAGTGAAAATTGGCCCAAAGGGAAGCGAATTGCAGCAAGAGTAAGAGCTGGATTGCGACTGTACTTAAACCTATGTCATGTCTCGCACCCAACGTTCGGCCAACCCACGACTATCATAACGAGCACGGGGCAGTTACGCTCCAAGGACTCCAGAACCATCCAACAACACTGGACGACACACACTGACAACACAGGGAAAGAGATAGATTTGGGATACAGAGAGGAGGGAGATAACTAAATATCTCAGAAGAAGTTTCGATTCTTGTTGAATGTCAAAAGTGGCTTTCGATTGATGTAACTGGCGAACAAAGTAAGGGAAAGTAAAGTAACTGAGCACAAGAGATTGCAGTAACACATATCCGAAGGATTATAGAGATATTGATAGATAATAACTTGGGAGAAAACACTGGCCAGGTAAGAAAACTGAACTGAACGAATCAAGTAATGGTAACCAGAGGGACTGTATCGGTTAGGGCTGGAAACTACGAAGCCGATACAGACCTTGGTTAAAACGAATACAAGGATATACGACAAATGAACTGAACTTTAAAAGCGATCCAGACGAAGTAACAACAAAAAAGATGTCACTCTTTGTGGAGTGTACTTCTTGGTTTAGATGGGACTATTTAGCAGAGCTGCTCATACGAGTAGAAGTAGAAGAAGCAGTTGAATTCCGCACATATCCAGGAACTATACAATTATGAAGCATATCAGGACATCAGGAATGAGGAATTGATAGAGACAGATCGAGGCCCCAGCTTAACTTGCTGCTGGGTTTTATGTAAGTGTCTGGACAGCAGTCAACAAGTATCTAAAATGAGAGGGAACCTAGATGGATCATAACAAGAACATGAACAAGAAACACAGACCAGCGCCATCCACTGAAGAATACTACATACGAGTACATACCACATACTTTGTACACACAAGCTACTTTTACTAGATACTACGTACTACTTACTAACTTTTGAAAAACGAGACTGATTATAACCCCACTACTACTAAGCATGCGCCACTTTATTTTGATAAACCCGTTTCGACGAATTTCCACGGATTTCCACCTTCGTAGCTCTTTTCCGGCGCATTTCAGACCCATATTTCGTACAAGAAAATCGTAATGAATAACATATGCATATACATATACATAGACATAGACATAAACCTAAACATAAACATAATCGTATACACATATATCTACATAAACATATAATTAAATATACAATTACAATTACAATTACAATTACAAATATATATATATATACTAAATACTATATTTACTTATTATTATTACCAATGTATCTACAAATTATACTATGAGATTGAACATTTGCTCTTTGTACGAGTATGAAAGACGTAACTTTAAGTTTAAGGTTTGTTCTTTTGACAACAACTCCAATTCGATATAAATTTTGAGAAGCTCTTAAGCTACTTACCTAAATTCTTAGTACAAAATCATATTATTAGAACACATTTTATGGCGTTTTTTCTTTTTAAGGATAAACTACAGAATTTTGGAAATGTTTTACCATACGAATACTTTACTTTGAAAATGAGAGTAACTAATTATCTATTGTATTTATGGTTTATAGAGCTTAAAATCTTAAAATATCTTGATGTTTGTTAGTTACACATACAAATACGAGTACGCATTATGGCTACCCTGCTTGTCACTTATATAGATATAGTGGAAAATGATTATGTCTCCTAAACGAAACTGGCAATCGGAATGAAATTTAAATCCTAAACTCTCTTCGAAGTGCTGTGAAACAACTGGCACCGGTACTAATTGGAATTGGCTTCTTTGAATATTGAGATTGGATTGCTTGTTTCCTTTATAAGATATTGATCCATCTAAAATCCGAATTTTCCACTGTCCCCTGTTCAAGAGACGGGCAGTGTACATATAATATAAGAATCAAGTATATTTACATGTACTCCTTTTATATGTGGAAACATATGGTAACTTTCTACCACATTTTTGCTCTTTATAACAAATATGTGCATGCTAAATTTTGAAAGTGTAATCGACAGCAGCTGGCTAGCAATGGGAATTTTTTTTTTTTTTTTTTTTTTTTTTTTTGGTTTTTGTATTTTTGTATGGCTGAAGCCAATCGGGAGTGGTAATAGCGGGGCTACGGCATTAGGATTGTATCAAGTAATGGAATTGCTAAGAGAGATGATCCAAAACTGATTAAATGTCAGAATGGAAAGCGAGAAATCGCAGAATTGTAAAGGAAACTAACTTTGGTATCGCTTTGTTCGTTCAATCAAATTGAATGTAAGTTTTCAATATAAATGTTTTACTCAATGTTTACATTAACGTTTCAATAAATATGTATGTGTATTCAAAATATAAAATGTATACCAAATGTCTTTTATTTTAAATGGGAGGGACGGGCCTCTAGGTAAGGCCAAGGAAAGAAGGAAGGAAGGAAATAAAGCTACGGGCACAAACTAAGGAGGTCTAAGGAGTCCGTGTACTCGTCGGGTATGCTTGACTAGAGCATTCTTACTTGTTTTACTTTTATTTACGTACTATAGGCAAGATGTAGTAAAATCTAAGAGCGAATCTAAGAAATTTTTTTAAAAGGTCAAGCCTCAGAAAATTTAAAAACATATAACGCAAGGCTTAGCATAGATCATTTTGGGACAAGTAGGAACGCAGAATACTCTATCCCCAGTCCTGCATAATTTGGTTATTTGTGGGTTCGGAAAGAGACGCGAAGAAAACAGTAGTCTATGTAAAATTTGATGAAGGTACCTGTACAGGGGGGAGGGAAGATATAGATTTAGCTTATTTGTTGGGGAGGGGGTGGGGGGGTCAAAATTTTGTTGATGCAGAATTGTAAAGAGGGTGAACATTAGTCTGTATATCAAATTTGATGACTCTACCTGTACAGGTGTGGGATATATAGATAAGTGAAGGGTATAGACCAACATGAGTACCAAGTTTGGTTACTCTAGCTTCAAGGGTGTGGAAAAAAATCGCGTTCATACGGACAGACGGACATTTCGCAAACCCAATATACTCTATTTTCCTTCGAGAATAGAGTATAAAAATTGATTACAGCTTCACGCCACACAAAAGCAATTCTATAAATGCAGAAAGAAAGAGTATAAGAATACCTAAAAAACAAGCCCACATTCATTCAAATCGGTTAAGAATTGTAGGAGTTAGAGCAAAAACCGACATAAAAACCCTAGTGTCAACTTTGGAGGACGATATCTCCTAAACGGTAAGAGATACAGCAAATCTATAAATGCAGAAAGAAAGAGTATAATAATATGTTCAACGAATTAGCGGAAATAATCTAGCAGCATTCTCTCAACTATATATCGTCTGTACCCTGAAGTATTTTAAAATGATATAACCTTTTATAACAATTTCCAGCATCTCACCGAAATTACCAATTCAATTCAATTTGTTAGCGTCAGAATCCCTTAAATACCAGGCTAACAGAAAGCACCAGGTGGTCGCTAAATAGTATAACAGTTTCTAATTGGTATAACAGTTTGTGATTCGTATAACAGTTTCTAAATTTAACATTGCTTTGCTAATAAAAGAATGTTGCCAGTTTTATTCATAGGTAAAAATTAGAGAGATTAAAGTTTCTTATTAAAATTAAATGAAAATATATTTTTTAATTAGCAGCAGCCCTTGAACTACACATCAGCATCAAAATACTGTGTATTGAGTTTGAGTTGCTTTAGCATCCTTGTGCAGAAGGTCCTTGTGGCTGAAATGTGCTCGACTCTTTTGGCCCCACGGGATTCGATTGGGGTCACTTGAAGCGACTTCAAACTGAGTTTGAGTTTGTTACCCGTAGATTTTAATGGAAACCAGCTCATTTACTGAGTTTTATCGTACTGATAGCCTCATTTATGTTTGATAAAAGGCACCCTGCGAAACATATCAGATCAACAAGGTCAAGGAATTAAGCTTTCGTGGCCTTGATCAAAAATATCTGAAAGATTTGCTGATGCACATATGTATTTGGAACAACAATCTACAAAAGAAGAATAGAGCTAAAAGTTGATGAAAATAATTCTTAAAGGTTCAACTATAAGGTTTGAGTTGGCAATCAATTGGCTACTGAATATCATATTATTTATGCTGAGCAACTAACCAATAATTCAGATGAAGATAGAGTCACCAACGACATTTTATAACTACATACATAAAGGTTCATCCTGTTAGAGAACCTCTGTCCATGGCATTTGGAGTCTCATGGACCACTTGGCCTATTTCCACAGCCCAAAATCAAAACTAAGGCAAATTTGCTTCGAGCTAATTAAGTGGAGCATCCTTTTGGATTGGCCAAAGACAAGGCTCAAGGACTGGCTGAGTATCGACTGAGGCTGAGACTGAGACTGAGACTGGAGCTGATTTATCACGTTTGTCCACTTTACTGTAACGCATAGTTTCTAATTAAAAGTTGGCCTATTCTCGACACCATCTATTCACGGTGGCCTTTGTGGCTTTATCTTTGCCTTTGGCTTTGGCGGCTTTTTGACAAATGATGCGGCGTTTAATCAACGCAGGGGTAAGCCAGATGGCGAGGGGGAGGGAAAGGCCCATGTCATTACCCAAGCAGCCAGCTGTCAGCAAAAGCAACATAGATTCGTATATCATTTCAAGTCTGAGCGCGACTCAGTATCAGTATCAGTATCAGGAAGCTGAAGGATTGCACTATTGGATCGAGCCTGCATTATTAGGTAATTATGTTTCCTATGAATCGGCTTGAAGCGTTTTAGTTTACTGTTTCTCAAGTTTCCTTATTAGCAGCAGCACTATCTGCTCGCACTCCCAGCTCCCGAGCAGGCATGCAACATGCCCCGGATTCGCGTGGCATTGTTTATGCTGATAACTGTATGGAATGCTGCAATCGATGACCAAACGTGCACCTCCTTCCCCTGCGGTCTGGCGCTGTCTCGCATGTATTTGCATCCTGACTACTGCGTGCGGCATCCTGCCTGCACTCCCATGCTACAAAACAAGCCTTTGGGTATGATTGTGTTTTTGACTGCAAATCAAATCAAATTATCTGGAATGGAAAATGGAAAACAGTCCGAGGGATAACAACTCGATCCATGGACGACTTCAATATACCCTCGCCAACATTTTCGGGATTCTCCTGAAAGTAAGGAAAACTAAAGGTTGCTCCAAATTGTCTATGTGGTTGATTCGAATGCGGAAATTGCAACTTTCATTACAGTTGTCAAGCTGAGTTATGAAAATTAATTGCATGTTGCAGAAAGTAGCCCAACGCATGAAATATGCAGGACTCATTGTTATACTTTGGAGGGAATTTCGAGTGCAGGATAAACATTTGTCTTGTTACCCCCTCGTTGTGTGTGTTGTGTGATTCGCCGTGTAGAATAAGCCCCCCAATTTGCTCGGCGTACGGGAACTACGCGACAGAAGTAGCCACAATAAGCAAACAATGTCCACACCAGAACCAAACTCAAATACAAAGCGAAAGCGGGAAGCAGCAGGGAGGGGAGGGGTCTGTCTGGTCACTCGATTGGTTAGGTTAGGCCACTGTCCAGCCGGAGGTGGGCCGGCCGGAGTTCAGACGCGGCCATATTTACATATAAATGAAGGAAGGAAAATAGCGTCGAAAGGAGCTCAAATACGAGTGCGTACATAACATCGAGCGTTATTTAATTCGTGTTTAATTTAAATAAATTAGGTAAGAATAAGTACAATTAAGAAATAGAACAGAACTCAGATCTCTCGGCACGGTTCGGTGTTGCCAGATGCGATGAATAAATAATTAAATTAGCATAAGGAAGTTATCCAAGGGTTATGCCGTTCCTTATTCTGTCGGGGATCGGGACAATTCACGCGTACAGTGTTGCCAGATGCGTTGAATAAATAAATAAGTTACTCTACTAACACTAACTCCTGATACCCTTCTCCTCTCCTCTCTTCACTCTCCTCTCTGCCCTACCGGGATTGCGCGGCTCAACGTCGGTACAAGGTATTTACAGTGTTGCCAAGCATGTTGGCGAATTCCCGCTGGCCGCTTAGTTGAAAAAATCCAGGATGCCATTGAGCAGCTCGTAGGCGAAGTCGCCCTCGCCGGCTGTGTCGGTGGCGGCCTTCTTCTTCTTTTTGTTCTTTTTCGCCTTCTTGGACTTCTTCGACTTGGCCGTGGTTGCCTCAACAGCGGGCGCTGCGGTGACTGCGCCTGCGGCAGCCTCCTCAACAACGGACGGGGAAGCGGCAGGGGCAGGAACGGGGACAGACGCTACAGCTGCTGTAGTGCCTGCCTCGTCCTTGCTCTGGATTAGGTCCGTGCTCTGGTGCTCCATGTCCACGTGCTCGCGAGTTTGATCCGCAACAGGCAACGCTGCGGCTGCCGTCGTCACGGGTTTCTTGACGGGCTTCTCGTCCTCGTCGTCGTCAAGCTCGTCGAGGAGACCGCCGAGACTGAAGCCGCCGTAGTCGGCATCCTCGGGCGCCTCGGTGTCGTCATCCTCCGCATAGTCGTCCGCATCGTCGTCTTCCGCTGAGGGTTCCTCGGCATCGGCCTCGGCATCATCGTAGTCATCTTCATCCTCATCCTCGTCATCATCGCCGCCAGCTGCAATGAATTAAAGGTCAGCCTTGCCACTGTTTGCGCTTGCAGTCGCCACTTACCACCAAAGCCAAAGATGTCATCATCGTCGTCCTCCTCCTGCTTGACCTTCGTGGGCAAGGGCTCGGCCTCGGCAACGCGAAGACCCTCCGCCCCAAACTTGAAGCACGAAATGGGCAGTTGCGCCTCCACCTCGTCCTCGGCGCGCAGCTCAAAGGCCAGGCAGGCCTTGAAGTTTTCCTTGGCCTGCGACAGGCCATAGACGCGTCCGCAGAACTTGGAGTAGCCGCCGGGCATGCCCACGCAGATGGGCCGCGCCCGCTTGCTGGAGATGCGCCGCGAGGCGAGCGTGATGTCGCCGAACTTCAGGGAGACGCTCATCTCGTCGTTGCCCAGGTAAGAGATCTTGGCACAGCCCGGCCCGCTGGGCAGCAGCGGCAGTCCGAACTTGCGGCAGCAATCGCAGTGCGATTCCGAGCACTTGCAGTACCGGCTTATAGGATTCTTGTCCTTGTCCTCCTCCGGCTTGGCAGTTGCCCCAGTCGGCTTGGTCTTGCTGGGCTTGGCTGTCACTGCTGCAGTGGTTTCTGCTGCTGGTGCCGCAGCTGAAGCTGCCGCAGCTGCTGGTGCAGGTGCGGCTGCCGCTTCCACGCTGGCTATCTCGTTGGCAGACTCATCGATAGCAGCCGCGAGAACCGCTGGTTCCGCGGAGGTCGCAGCTGCCTCCACATCTGTCGAGCTGTCGAGCTTCTGCGGCTCGGGTGGCGCCACATTGGGATCGATCTCCTCTGGCGGCAGGTCGAGCTGCTTAAAGTTCTCGGAGATTTTGTCCGTGCGCCGGTGCACAGTCTTGGCCTCCACGGAGAGCAGACTGGCGCTGGCCAGCAGGAGCAGCAGAAGCGAGCGGGCGAGATCGTTGCTCATCGTGAACTGGAATAGGATGCGTAATCGGAATCGGATTAGATATTGGTAAGCTAAAGATGTTTGTTTAAAGTTTAATCAGTCTCATCTAATTTGGAATGGACCTGATAATAAAAGAAATCAAAGTGCTTCCCGTAATCCCCCGTAAGGCCCTGGTTAAAGCCAGATCGAAGCCGAAGCTGCGTTTTCACCCGTCCAACGTCAGGCAGAGCCCCAAAAAGTATTTCAAAAGTAAACAAAACCCACAAAATCGCTTTCAAGTGACGCGCGATTAAATTTCACCGATATTTTTTATTTACTTTGTTTTTTATTTTCGCGTAAGCCGACGAAAGAAACGAATTTAAATAAATATTGACATAATTTCTTCTTCCATTTGTGTCTCTTTCATTTTCAACGAGCCACAGCCGTGCAAAATAGTAATAACAAAGGGGGGGCAAAGAGGAAAGAGCTCATACTCTCGTATATATGTATGTGTGTACATATATAGGAAGACTTGCTCGATTTTCAAAGATAAACAAATTAAAACCGCTTCTATCATACAGCAGCAAATGCGAATGCAAACAAAAGACAATACAAAAGACAGAAGATAAAAGATAAAAGTTGAGAGATGAGAGATGAAAGATAAAAGAAAGAAGATAAAGCTCACCAAAAACGAGAGTGAAATCTTCTTATAAGACCAACAATAAGTTCGGATGGAAGCGGAACCGAGTTCGAAGTTATTTCATTGATGATTTCGATCCACAACTCGTTAGAATTTCCCCCTGCTCTGGTCCGCCTCAAAGCTCGAATGATGACTTTTTGGGTATTTTAGAGGGGGTTGGGGAAGGCATATATTTCCGTAACTGTAACTGTTTCATCGCACCGTTTTGTGCGCTGGCAAAGTGAAATTTTTCCCTATTGACTCATTGAACCACTTGGTGGTTCAGCTCGGCTCAGCTCGAGTCAGCTCGGCTCGGCTCTTCGAGTGGCTCACTCCGCTCGCTTTCAACGGTCTTTAAATCTCAATTGGCGAGTTTCAACACGGAGCGCAACTAACGGGGGAGAAATCACGATCGGGCGATCGCTTGATCGCTCGATAAGAATGAATGCGATGTACAGCATCTGAATTAAGTTGCGATAGCATCTAATCTACCTAACAGTGTATGGTTTGATTATGTAAATCTGGAATGAATATTTACATCAATTCAGTGTCTCCGTCCCATGGAGCCACTCTGGGATAGGTTGAAGTAACCTCCATTTCCCACTTCCCCGGGAGAATTCCTGTTTACTGAAGTGCTGATTTATTTCAATCACGATCGCTCGATCGCTCGATAGAGAATGAATGTGATGTACAGCATCTGATAGCATCTAATCTTCCTAACAGTTTGATTAAGTAAATTGGGAATGAATATCTACAGAATAAGCCCTGAGTCAACTCATTGTCTCCGTCCCATGGAGCCACTCTGGGATAGGTTAAAGTAACCTCCATTTCCCACTTCCCCGGGAGAATTCCTGCTTAGTGGAGTGCTGATTTATTTCAATCACGATCGCTCGATCGCTCGATAAAGAATGAATGTGATGTACAGCATCTGATAGCATCTAATCTTCCTAACAGTTTGATTATGTAAATCGGGAATGAATAACTACATCATAGGCCCTGAGTCAATTCGGTGTCTCTGTCCCACTCTGAGATAGGTTGAGGTAACCTCCATTTCCCACTTACCCGGGAGAATTTCCGCTTAGTGGGGTGCTGATTTATTAAGGCATTGTTTCATAAATTATATCTAATTATTTGAACAATATAAAATGGGTATATTTGCTGAACTCTCAAGCTCCGCTGCCGGGTCTCAGGTACTACGAGCTTGTACCTATTCTGTAGCTGGCTCCGCTGAATGACCTTCCTTCGCTGGTGGAATAACAACAAAAGGCAACAGTAAATTGTAACCCAATTGCTGTTGACGGTTTGCTTTGGCTGCGACTACTTATTAGTGGATAGAAAGTATGCGACCAAATGCGGCAACCCAACTCACAGATACAGCAGCAGAGCTCGCATGGTCATAACAATAACAATAACAGTTAGCTGCTCGCATAAATGGCCGTGGACTTGGCCAAGTTGTCTGCGAGCTGGCCAGCAGCAGTGGGTGGAGTTCTGTGTGTGCAGGGCGTTTCTTCATCGACCTATCGATAGGCAACCAGATTGCAGCACTTCGATAGTTACGAGATCGTTAGAGATAACAATTCTAATCGAGGGTTATGAAAATGGGTTGCACGATAAGACTTACAAGATATTTCCCAACTGCTGAGAGATTGTTGTTTATTTTGTGGCACTCTATTAAGGGGAATCACAAAATGAGTACAGTACTTACTGGATAGAGAAAACTAACTAGTTACTAGTAAAATAAGGAGTGCTTTAACTGATGTCAATGTAACTGTTTATGGCAAGTGTCATTCTATCGCAGCCTTAAATCACTCACTGAGCATAACAGAAGTCTTCAAACAGTCCTCTCTTTGTGTTCTCACTTAGCCCTCAGCTAAGCCCTGTAGAATTAACATAAGTCACTTGAAGTAACACTGTCGACCTTTACAGTCCAGCATACGCTGAAATAAAGACCGAATTTGTGAATTGAACATAGGGTGTTTTATTAAAGTTTCACCTGCTACCCGCGAATTAATTACCCGTCGTGCCGGATATCCTTTATTCAAGCCCCTGGTCATATATGTATGTACATAACAAATAACTAAATAGTTCAGTCTTAAGAGTGTTTACTGAACGCTTTTCAAGCCAATTCTTGAAGAAAACAACAGAATATTGGAATAGAGTATTCTTTTTGGAGGGGATTTTGGAATTGAAGTAGTGAGTGCGAAGAATCTTAAGTATGTATATCAAACAGATCGTAATAAACCTTATATGAGCTTGTTATTTAAGGTGTAATTTGTATTTGGTTTTGGGTATTGTTAGTTTCGTTTCCTGTTGTTGAGAATTTCGGTATAGAGAGAGAACGTTTGAAGACGTTTGCTTTGGGGCAGCTCAACTGTTAGTTGGACTTTGGAGTTGGGCTAATCAGAGCTCCCATGCGCCGGTTTCGGCATTGTCCAATTGGCCCAAATTGGTCTGACAGTTTCTTCAATTCTTCACGTAATTTCACTGGCATTCCAATACGTAATAGAGGCCGCGAACGCAACTCAAGTTGACGTAGCACATGGGACACAGACATACTCATATTCATACTCATACTCGCACTCATATTCATATTCAGATTCAGATTCGAATCCGAATTCGAATTCATTTGCATTCGCCGCATTTGGAACAAAACCAAAACAACTACAAGAAAAGCAGCACGGATGGGTTTTTGTTTTTTGATATTTGATATTTGTTGTCAGCCGCATATTTTCTATTTTTGTCAATAAATTATAACGGTTGTGAAAATATATTAGCATTAATTAATTATTAAACGCATAGGCAAATAGAAAGTAGTTAAGCAATGTTCGCCAGCAACAACAATAGCTTTTATCAAAATTATCATAACACAGGGCCTGGCCGGGGGAAGAGAGTAGCAGAAGGTGAAGGAGGAAGAGCAAGGGGCGGCCCATTGAAATCGAAATCACACAAACTGTTAATTATGCATCCCACAGCCGTTAAGCGCTCCACGAAGCGAAAGTGTTCCGACCTTTTTTGTTTTCTTAAATATTATTTCAAAATTTGTTTTCCTTTTGTTGTATTTTTTGTTCAATCTGCAAAAATCTCTTTTGATATTTTGGAAGCTGCTTCTAATCAGACGACGACGCGTCGTTGATTACGGCACGAGTATTGAATACCTCGGTTATGCTTAACAGCTTGACACACTTTTACATCCTTCAATGGTTTATATAACTCGCACACACACGCACACACACACACGTAAGAGTAATTTGCATAATTTTCGTCTGACTTTCTTTGGGAACCCGGCTTTGGCTTGTGCTTGTGGCTGAAAAGCGAACCGTAGCAAGCGGCATGAAATTCCATACCTTAAAAGATGACGATGTCAGGTCTAGGCCCAACATTAGGGTTAAGTAACTGCTACCATTGAACGACAGACAAGTGAAACTTTTCAAATGTGCTCAAGGCCCATTGACGATTAACAAATGCTCGAGACTGATGACTGAAGCTGGGTCTGCTTGGATATGGGAGCACGGCATTACCATTAGCCTGGTTCCATCATTGGGGGCAGCAGAAAGACTGATTTGCTGCAACCTGAAGCTTTCCCGCCCGTGCGTTTGTATTGGTAAGCTTTTCAAAGCTCGCACTCAAATGCATTGCAACGCAGATATTCTGCTCTTATGCGTGTGTTCCAAGAGTGTGCGTCTGTGCGTCTGTGTGTGTGTGTATTGGCTACAAATTAGAAGCGCTGCTGATAGAATGCGAACTTGAACAAGATGATGGGCTTGCAGAGGGCTTTCCCCGGTCAAGGCATGATTTACCTGCACAATAAATCATTTCGATTGGGGTTAGAGTCGTGACATTTGAAGAGTAAAAACAGACAATGCGAATAGAACCTGCGAAGCATTGCCTATTACGACAGATAGGAATGCGATAAAAGGGGCTGACTTTTATGAGACTGCTGAGGGATAAAGAAAAAGTTCGCAAGGGGATAGGAGAATTTTTATTGTTTTTGTCTTGGATTAGTTTTTCCAGTTTTTGAATTGTCTTCCTGCCGACCAAACCCGTAATATGTTGACGGGGGGAACTATAGGAGGCATGGGACTTTCCCTGGTCAAGGCGTGATTCATTGGATGGAAGCTCAGTGGACTTGCGAGCTGGAAGAAGAAGAAGAGAAGAGGGCAGTACGAACCGATCTCGATGATGTAGAAATGGTAGAAAGTAAAACGAGTGCCAAATTCAACAAAATCAAATAAATTGATGAGCAATAGAGACAACAACAACAACAACAACAACGCTAACCAGAACACCAAACAGAAGCGGAAGAAAGGCAGCGGCGCCGACGCCGACATCGGCGTCAACAGCGAGCAGCGAGCAGAGCAAACTGGTTGACACAATTTCTCGGCGACTTTTACGTGCATTGGACGTTGGTTTTGTTGTTGTTGCGTTTGTTTGTTGGTTTCCTGGTCATCATCAGTCGCCGTCGTCGTCGCTTTTGGCCAAGCTAAGTGGCAGTGGCTGTGGCAATGTTCTGTTGGCCGCAATTCGCAGGGGCAGATTCGTAGGGAATCGGCAACAACAAACAAAACAAAATACACCTTCCTCCCTTTGCTGAAGCTTAAGCTTCATCTTAATTACCTATTTACACGTGTATTATCCTGGGGCGTCACAAAAACAAATGCACTTTTATCAACAAATAAAAAAAAAGGTTTGTTCACAACAGTATAACGGTAAGCAATTCGTAAAAAAAAACCAATAAGAATGAATAGATTGGGTCTACGCGCGTTGCGAGCTCGGTAGAGCTTTCTTTGGCTGCCAGGCGAGACTTGAAGAGTGAACTTAACGCTCGGAGACGCGAAACAGAACTGCGACGAGAAAACGACGTCGAGCCGAGTTATTGGCAATTCGAACGATCGCAGCCGCGCCGAACGAACCGCAGCGAACTTGCGCGGAGGCTCGCACGCAGCCTGAGCTGCAGTCTGCGCTGAGCGCGGCTTTCTTTTTGCTGCCTCGAACGTGTTGGCACCTGTTCGGCCTAACGGAGTTGCACTGCTCGCACGTACCTACACATGCATGTGTATGTGTATGCGTATGCGTATGCGTATGCGTATGAGTGTGTGACTCTGGCGCCCTCTAACTAACGGACGCAACACACAACACTCGACCTCGACATGTTCGACATGTTCGCATAATTAACTTTGGCTAGAAGTTCGAACCCCGCAGCTGTAATTCGTGCCACTTGAATAATAACTCAGCTCTCTTCCTCTTCTTCCAATACTAATGAGTCTTTGTTGCCGTTTGTTGTTGTTTCGTTTTCACATGAGATCGTGGAATACGGTTAATGGGATTTCTTTGTCTAGGCTCTGCCAGCTCCTGTCCTGTGACTCATCCCGGCCGCTCCCTGCAAACCTTGAGCCACCTTCAGCCGCGTACTACCTGGTTAAAGAACCCTCTTCGCGCACAAAGATCTTTCCCAGACGTGACCATACACACGTACACATACGCCCATATGCATGTATCTACCACTTCGAGTACTTAGTCTTGCGGAAGGAGATTCAATAACCTGGAAGATGTATATATACATAAGTTATAGTGATCCGACTTTGATCAAACAGTGTAGAGCAAGTCTACCCAGCACCCTATTGTTATAGTGTAATCATTACAGGCATCCCTACTTAAGTATAAGTTTAAGGCAATATTGAATTTACCATAGTAACTAAAACACATTCTGATTTATCATCATTGTAACGTATTTTTGTTCCTTAAATAAAACTAAATTGTAAATTTATGTTGGAGTGAAAGTGGTAAACCAGAAATAATATCTTCGGGATACCGAAGCGATGCTAATATTTACTATTGCTCCCAAAAGAACTATAAAAAACAACAAGATAACACGGTCCTTATCGGCGTACCTAACCTATAAAAGTAATAGCTTTTATGCATGTATATATATATATGTAGGTAATACCTACTAGGAATAATACAACTCGCAATTGATGAGTTTAGTTGAAATTTCTGTATAAACATTAGTTATATAGTAAGTTATATAGTTTTTCAGGCAAAAGCTCAATAGTTATGCGATTCTTCCTATCCTAGCTATGAGATATAATGGCTCGACTTGTACTAATTTCGGTCAGCCTGTGCAAAACATTATGAAACTTCGATTTGGTGAAAAGTTTTTCATACAACTAAATTTTGGACGCAATGTTCATTCATATGGCAGCTATAAGATATATAGTGTTTCGATTTGTATTCAATCCAAGTCAACTGTATAAATTATAATAAAGTTCGCCGTTGTCTTGGGTGAAATAATATACTATCTGCATTTGCAAAATACAAAATTGTAAAAATTAAAAAGTCAATAAATAATAAATACATATTGGAAAGTTATTAAGAATCCACTGGAGCTCTAACGCCATGTACTATGACAACCACTCTCAGCAATTCTAAACTTTCGGTTATAATAAGTTATCATACTGCTGCCATAGAAACAATCGGATGAAAAACTAGTTTTTGTAAGAAAAATGATATTGTTTATACAGAGTTTCAACCAAGCTCAGCAATAGTGAGTTTCCTTATACTTAATTATCGAAATCGGATCACATTATTATATAGCTGCCATAGGAACAAACGGTCATAAATAGACTTTTTGTATGAAAAGACTATTCCAATTTAGCCGACTACCACTCATATACGGACAAGTTTGGACAAAAATTCAAACAATAAGGTCACTGATGAGGATGCTTGGCAGCATCCGAAATAGCGCTATATGACCATCCCATACTTTTCATATCAATCTTTCTATTCACCCTGAATTGTTGACATTTACACACTATACGTCGCTAAAACACACATTCTATTTGAATCGGTTCATAGTAAAGCTTTTAGATCTTAACTTACAATACCAAAAGACTTGTTTAATTACTAGTTAATCGTTTCGAATGAATTTCGGATACTGAGACAGTCTTGGGGATTTTTATACCCTAGCAGAGGGTATTATAATTATGTCTCGATATGTGTAATGAACAAAAGGAGACGTTTTCGACCGAACAAAGTATATACTCGTATATTCTGAATCAGCATGAATAGCCGAGTTGATATAGCGATGTCCGTCTTTTTCTGTTCAAATAAGAAACTACAGTTTTAAAGCTAGCGTAATGAAACTTAGTATAGACCCTGATTTTTGCTGCAGGCAGTACATATGTCGGAACCGGCCGGATCAGACCACTATAACATACAGCTGCCATAAGAATGATCGGTCGACAACAATGTTTTTGTATGAACAACTTTTTTGTTTATAAATGTATCCTTACCAAACTTAATCAAACAGAGACGCGAGAGAGTTTATATAATCTGACCAAATTTGCTTAAAATCGTACCACTATATCAAACTTTTTGTTTACACAAATATTTCATCCAAACGAAGTGAGAGTTGTATTATACTTCAAATAGTTTTCTATCATTTTATCAAAATCGGACCACATGGCTCCCATAGGAGCAATCAGACAAAAATTAAGTTTTGCATACAAATTAATTCCTACTAGGGTATATAGCTTCAGCAGCCAAACCAAGTCTCTAGAGAGTTTTTACAATGTTTGGTCAAAATCGGACCACTATATCATCAAATTGAGTATAAAACCATTGCTGCTAGGATATATAGCTTGGGCACTCCGAATATAGCCGTTCCTTCTTGTTATCATATGGGCAACTTATATCCAACGAATACTAAAGCTGAAATTTGTAATATTTGTTTCAGTTTCGGACATTTTCAACGCCCTTTTATTTTAGCTCAGGTCTTCAAGGGCTGGTGACCCAATTTGAATATATTGAACAAACATGTAATTCTACATCAATAAGTATGTTTAATTTCTCTAAATTTTATAATGCGTATACGTTGCGCGCTCCGTCAGAGAATCCAGCTTAAATACCCGCTACAAGGCTATAACAATCCAGTATAAACTGCTGACTTCGCATTGGGTTGGAGATAATTATATGTATATAACACGGAATAGGCTCAAAAGATGGATTTATTTTGACAATATATGTGTATGAATATATTTATATTTAATGCGCAGCTGCAAGTTCGAAATAATTTACAAGTGTTGGCATATAGTAAGTGTTAGATCGGAGTCAAAATCGGAATGGGAATGGGAATCTGGCTGCCATGGAGCATGGAGCAGTAAACTCTGAACTCTGATCTCAGATCTCTCTCTGATCACTTGCAGCTGCATTGCAGTTTACAACAAAAGTTTGTGTCACCGAGTGACAACAATAGAATAATACTCGGAACAAGAATACATATATAGTACAGCAGTATCATATTATAATATACATACATATAAACAATTGCATAACAAGGAGAAAAAACAAAAAAAAAAACTGAAAATTGCTTTTAAGAATTATTTGTATGTGGTGACCCGCAAAGGGGTGCGGGGCCTTAGAATATGGGTATGTAGTTGTCGATTTTGGCGCGATGCTTCTGGGCGACGCACTCGGCAATCCAGACAATGTTGCGGCACTCCTGCTCCTTGAGCTTGAGGTACGCGTAGAAGACGCCAAAGTGGAACTGCTGCAAGAAGGCGAACACATTCAGCTTCACCTCGTGCTCGAAGAACTTGTCCTCGAGTGTCTTGTCGCCCGGATTGTTGCCGGAACCGTCGAAGAGCGCCGCGTACTCGGCGTAGTATTCGGCCACGGTCTTCACCTGCTCGTAGTCGTCGGCGCGCGCCAAAGCGGCAAGGCCGTCGGGGTACATCTTGCCGCAGTTGGGGTACAGCTTGGCGCGGTCGTCCTTGGACAGCTCAGTGCCAAAGGAATTGATCGTAATGATGATGGCGCGGCGATCAGCCTCGAACTGCAGTAGAGAAGGTGGGAGTGTGAGTGTGTGTGTGAGTGTGAGAAGGGGAGCAGTCAGTGAGTGAAAGTTCACAACTTACAGCCAAGATCTCGCACATGACGTCGGCAGTGGAGCCGCCCATGTTCTTGCAGAAGTTGTAGAAAGCCTCCAGATAGGCCTTGTACAGCGTGTTGCGAATGATCTCGATATTCATCTCGTCCAGATCCTGCTCCGAAATGCAGTCAACAAAGAACGGCGCCAGTGGTGTGTCCACCAGCACCGCATTGTACAACTCAGCGGGCGTCGAGGCCACGTGTATGGCCTCCATCTGCTCGAAACTGCCCAGTGGGTGGCACTTGGGTATCAGCTCCGAGATGGGGCGCTGGTGCAGTGTGCCCGTGATCAGCAAAATGATATTGTCGATCATATACCCGTACGTGATGAAGTCCAGGAAGTTCGACAGCGGCTCCACTGCATGGTTGCGCATGTGCTGGAACTCAATCACCAGCTTCTCCCGCAGCTTATCGTCGATCACGGACACCGACAGCGGCGAGGGCTCGTTGGCCAGAAAGCTGCCATAGTCCGTGCCCTGCAGATGCAGCTTCAGATCTGAATGAAAGCGTAGTTTAAAAAGTAACTTGAATTGAAAACTGAACCATTTACAGTCCCTGCCAAACACTGTTTACCGCGGCAGTTGATAAATCGAGATTCCTTGACCAGACTCTAATAAAAGCTAGAAAACAGGCCGTGAAAAAGCATGGAACAGCCAGAAAGGAGCCCGACACTATAAATGACATACATATTCGAGATCATCATCAACTGTTGTGTTGATTTAGCCTTCTCAGGCTGCCTGTTCGTATCTATATGATCTCAGAGGCCATAAATTTCTATGTACATTCTTGTATACCAGACACAGATCACGTTTATTTCAGATTTTGATTCACCGCAGCCGCGCAAATCGGACCAAACGATGTAATTGTCAATGCATAGCCTTGATTTTGGTGGCAGGTGAAAACCAGGTGAATAATGGAGTATACAGAGCCTGCACTCAGAGAGCGGAGCAGAGCGGAGCAGAGCGTAGCGGAGCTTATTTACAAGAGGTTATCTAGTTTTTGGCAGTCGCAGGCTGTTGTTCTAGCGATGGAAATGGAAAACTTGAAAATGTTTGTTAACTGAAATCACAAGACAAGCTTACATACACATACACGTACACTATGCTACACGCACTCACACACACACACACACACACACTGCTGCTGCTGCTGCTGATAGCAGCGTTTGCTTGTCATGTGACTGGGCGTACTCAAGGGGGGCAGACTGAAAAGTGGGGAAAACTGAACGTGTGGAACTTACCCTCCAAGGTCTCGCACTGCACCAGGTTCAGATAGTCGGCCTGCTTCAGTATGCCGCACTTGAAGCCACGGCAGAGGCCCTCCAGGTATCCGTTGTCAACGTTGAACATAAATCCCGAACTGTCCATTATGGTCACACCTACACACACACGCACACGCTGACAGAGAGAGGATGGAAGGAATGGAGTTTACGCTTCTTGCTTCTTGATGTTTGCTGCAGGTTTTGGTGATTGGCACAGTTTAGCACTCGTTCGGCTGTTGGCGTTCAAATGTGTGTGTGTAACTCTTGCAACGCAGCGCTGAACAAACTTCTACTTTTATTTTTCTCTATCGATCCACAAGTCATATGATTGCTGCAACTCTTCTTCTTTTTTATTTTTTCAAGGCATGCAAAAAGCGCTAAAAATGCCATAGGTCAAATGACCCACCAAGACTGCCAACTTGTGCGCACTGTTGGCAAAGCGGCGCGCAGTTGGCAACGCTGCACACAATTGGCAACGCTTTACTCAAATGGCATTATCACAAGCAGTTGCGAACGCTGCAAGCAGTATACAGCGTGCGCTCGCAGCCCTGGTCATAATCAAAATATAAATTTAAATATATAATTGAAATGTAAGCATTGAAATGTAAATAAAGTCTCCCGCTTGTGCACTCAAACGGCAGCTGGAGCTCGCTAAGAATGAAATGCCCATATAGGGTACCAATTGAATATGGCCGATTAACTGCCTCCGCAAATGAACGTTAAATTTCAAATTCAAATGCGCGCCATGAGTTCAAGTTCAAATTAAAGGCGCGCACACCACAAGTTCCTGGCGTACTTTTGTTATTGCAAAGCTCTACAGTATATGCAGTATATCGACAACGATCCGTACAATTGTCCAGTATGTTTTGGCAGAGTATTCCTACACTCTCACATAGCGTATTTTAGTTTAGTTATGATATGTTTCCGACCCCTAAATATACCCATAAAATGGATAAAAAGAGGGTTCTAAGTCCTTCTGTCTGTAACAGGCAGGAGACATCTCCGACCCTATAAAGTATATTTATTTTATTATTTTTTGAACAACTTTTCTCGTAATCTATCTAAAAGCAAAGCCGAACCACTTCAGAAGAGAACTAGTAGAAATTGTTGAGGATAGAAACGTCGAAACCAAAAAGTCAATAAATATTAAGCAGTAAAGAATTTGATATAATTTTTTGAGCCAGGTTATAATAACTGATATAATATATTGAGGTAGACGTTACCAACTAAAAATATACATTATTTTAAAAGACATGTCAATATCTCATCAAATACACGAATTCCAAGATCCATTGCCTCTTATAGTATAGGTTAAGTTGACCAATGTCGAATGACTATATCTTACAGTGACTATGTGGACAATCGCCAAGGGAGCAAGACAAAGCAAATGGTGATAAAGCTATAGCATTTTTCGCTGCCTGGAGCAGCGCTCGCTCCGCTCCAGGGCCAGAACCTCGTCGTAGGTGACGTAGTAGAAGGCGAACCACATGAATACGAGCATGTCGACAAACATGAGGCCTGCGAAGAGAAAGAACTCGCTGGCCTGCGATTGAAAGAACTTCAGCTCGGCGACCACGACGACGATGATGTTGCCAAATGCGACGGTTAGGAGCCAGAAGGCCTGCAGCAGGGCCTTCATGCTGGGCGGGGCCTGTGAGTAGGAGAACTGGAGACCCGTCACCGAGAACATCACCTCGCCGAGGGTCATCACCACGTACTGGGGTATCAGCCACAGCATGCTCATCGAGTTGGGCTCCGTCACCTCGAACATCCTCGAGACATAATCGCCGCTGATCTGGCCAATGACCAGGGCATAGACGCCGCCGGGTCGGAGTAGCTGCTGATGGACCAAGACTTGGCCCATGAGCACCTCGTACTCTATGGTGCTCAGCTCGTAGAGATCGTGGTTGCGGGCCTGCAGCTCCAGTGCTGGGTTTCCGCTCCTCAGCACTCTCCACGTGATGCGGCTGTTGGCCTGAAGATTGGCCAGTGTGCGGACCAGGGCCTTCGACTTGTTGGACTTTTGCAACTCATCCTCGTACCAGAGCTTGACCACGGTCTGTTTCGAACGCAGAAAGAGCGTGTGCGCCGTGGCCTCGTACAGCATCTGGGTGCCTCCATCCAGCGACGGACACCCTGGAACCCACAGGAGGCCCTCACAATGATCTGGACAATTGCAATTCGGGTGGCACTTACCGCTTGTCAGGTTTAGGATGCTGTAGGCCAACGTGAAGTTGCCATCGTACGTGGCCACGTTGCCGCTGGAGTAGAAGTCAATGCCCCGAAGGGTGAAGTCGCTTCCGGGCGCCAAGTTAGTGCTTACTCGATAGTCGCATCCGGGGATGCCACTGAAGATGCGCAGCTGTGTGCTGCCCGTGCCGGGAACCACCGGATACGTGCGCTGCAAATATGTCAGCCTGGCTTAGTACACTCATCCTCCGTAAGTTGATTTTCAGAACACGCCTGATCCTAGAGACCTTCCGCTTACATTCGAGGATCTACTAGAGCTGGAAGAGAACCGATGCCACCATCGATAGTATCGATGTTTGTTCTTGGACTATCGAAAGTGACCTTATGCAAGTTGAAGGCCCACTTTCTTTTCCATAATTCAAGACATTGTGCTTTGTAACTTCAGTAACTCAAGTTAACGAACTTCACAGATACTATCGACTATCACTCACTAGGGTGACATTGTCTTCCAGCTCTAGGCTCTTAGCTCGTTATCCCGGATAGCTGTTCACGTTAGCCTCCTTCAGCTGGCGAGTTCTGGACCGCACGAGTAGTATCCGTGCTGACAACTTATGGACCTGGCCACTTAAGAACTAAAATTATAGTGGATCAAGTGGTTTGCTCAGCGTGCAGAGTAGATAAGATAGATATAAAGATAAGGATTGGTGCGAACAGCGATACAGCGATATATAAATACACACGCATACGTAGGGTTATATATTTCTTTTATTTGTATTAGATTAGTTTAGTTAGACAAGACATACATGTCATATTCAACAACGCCCGGCGACCGGCGACCGGCGACCCGGACAGAACTTCACTTACATTGTAAATGGAATAGGAATTGGGGTTTATATAATACACAACATAGGCATAGTGGTGGGGAGAGACGGCTACTCCTTGATATCCTGGCCCTTGTTATCGACGCCCATATCGAGCGATTTGATCTGACGACTGGCGTCGCCAGGGCCATTATCATCATTGACGCTGTCGTTGGTCAGTGGCTCGACCTCGCTCTCGACCTTGTTGGGGTCATTCGGCTGGTAGTTGTAGGCCATGTACATGAAGAGCAACATGTCGACAAACATGAGTCCTGCGAACAGGAAGAACTCGCTCGCCTGCGACTCGAAGAGGGCGGCCTCCGCAATGATGACAACGATGACATTGCCAAAGGCCACGGTGAGCAGCCAGCAGGCCTGCAGCACGGACTTCATGCTGGGTGGTGCCTGTGCATATGAGAACTCCAGGCCCGTTACCGAGAACATAACCTCACCAAGGGTCATCACCACATACTGCGGAATCAGCCAAAGGATGCTCATTGAGTTTGCCTCCGTAACCTCGACAAGTTTGCCCTCAAAGCCACCGGCGTCCAGCTCTTTCACGAGCAACGTATAAACGCCTCCCGTTTGTAGGCGATAGGAGCCCAGGGGCTGGTTATCAATTAACACATCGTAGGAGCCCGTGCCCATTCGGGTCAGAGCGGTTTCGTTAGCATTGAGCTCGTACTGCTCCTTGTTGCTCTTCCAGACAATCTGGCGTTGCTGCTGGATGTTGGCAACGTTGCGTACTATAGGATAGCTGTCAGAGGGCTTGTTTACAAAGTCCGTCTCCCAGCTCGCCTCCTTCGTGAGGTTGCGTGCATTCAGGAACAGAGACCAGGCTTGCCTTTCCTTAATGGACTGAGTACCGCCTGGATAAGCATAACATGGGCCCACAGGGGTGATTGTATACCTTAGATCAATGGTTCCCTTCACAGTGATATTTTTATCCGTGTAGACGCTTTGCGGCTCCACCCTGAATGTCGGTGTTGCCAAGTTGGTGGTGAAATCGTAGGCGCAGTTTTCGGTGTTGAAGATGCGCAGCTGCGCATTCTGACTATGGGGCAATGTGGGATAGGTTTTCTACAAGCCGTGCAAATAAAATACAAAAAACAAAGGGATGGAGAGAGAAAGAAAGACAGAAGAGGAGTAGAGTAGTAGTTGGTGCAACACGAGAAGCTAACATCGATGCAAGTTAAGCCTGTGCCAACTCACCTCCAGATTGAGCTCCACTACGCCCGAAATGATGAATGCGATGCCGGCCAGGATGCCACCCAAGGTAAGCTTTTGCAGTGGACGACGGATGCCTATAAGTCGCAGCAACGGATAGAAGGCGACGTCGTAAAGGGGAATGAAGACCAGAATAAGTAGCGGGTTCAACACCTGCAGCTGATCAGGTTTCAAATCCCAGGAGCCCATGTCGCCGTCCATCCGGGTAGCCTGGAAGGTCCAACGGGAGCCCTGCTGATCGAACAGTGCCCAGAACACAGGCAGCGGCAAATACAGGAATAGCACCCGCATCAGCACCTTGACATCGTCGATCATCTTGCGATCGTACTTCTTATCCGCATAGTCCAGCCAGTGCTCGCGTGGGTTGGTCTTCTTCTCCTTGCACTTGGTAGTCAGGGCCGTCCAGATGGTGCTGCTCACGAGCACCACCATGTTACCAGCCGGCGGTTTTATCTTGTACAAAGGTCGGCCTAGCACAAAGATCACTACCGAGACGACCATCAGGACGGCGGGTACACCAAAGGCGAGTGGATAACAGTTGATATCGTCGAAGCAATGGACATCCTCTCGCAAGATCGGGGTCACAGTCGTCGAGATCAATGAGCCCGCATTGATCGAGAAGTAGAATAGCGAAAAGAAGGATGTTATCTGTTTGACCTGCTCCGGCACCTTGAACTGATCGCCACCAAAGGCCGCTACGCACGGCTTTATGCCGCCTGACCCCAGGGCAACCAGTGCTAAGCCCAATATAGTAAACGTTTCCACTGGCAAATTCAGTGGTCCAATAGCGCCCAGACTCAACAGAACCGATCCACATATATAAACAAGTGACAAATATAATATAGTCTTGAATTTTCCCAGCCAGGAGTCCGAAATGATGGCACCGAAAACGCACAGGAAGTAAACAAACATCGTGAAAATATGGAACACTACGGTGGCCGTGTCGTCCGAGTAGCCCAATTGCCGACTAAGATAGAGCACGAGCACAGCTGCAAATATCCGCGGATTAGCCAAAAGATTTCCAGGACTCTGGAGAACAGAGATCTACTCACTGCGCATGCCATAATAGTTGAAACGCTCGCAGAACTCATTGCTGATGATGAAGAACACCGACTTCGGATAGGGGTATTTCTGGGGAGCAACATTGGGTAGGGTTAGGCTAAGGATGTTGGATTAGCTATGATATATTGACAAGGCCTACCTTTTGCTGACCCTCTGTCTCGGAAACATTGGCAAAGTTATCCTTCTCAGCCAGATCCTTGCTATTTGCTTGCTTGGGGTCTTGGATGCTGTTGGTGTCTGCTAGGTTCTTAGCAGCCACCAGAGCTTTGCCATTGGCCGCTGGTTCCTGGTCCTGCTCAGTTGTTTGAGCAGCTGCTGGGGCTTCAGCTGTAGCCGCAGAGGTTTCGACGGCCACAGCTTTTGGCTCTGCGGCGGGTGTGTCCACAGGCTCACTGCTTGGCTCGGCAGGATTGATATCTGCAACGGAGAATTATTGGGATTAGTTGGTTGACAGAGTCAGACAGAGGTGACAAAGAGTCCTAGCCCTACTTAAAAGCGGCACCAACTCCTTCAACGTCGCCATTTCAATTGTACTGCTTTCACACTCTGCTACAGACAATTTGCACTGATCTTGATCTCATTTCATCAGAACGCGCAAGCCCCTACTACTATATGTATGAATATAAAGAAGCTGAATCTACTTATACCAACCATGCATAGAAATAAGGCAAGTGGCGTGAGAATTTGGTGCGATCCGTAAATCTCAGCGCATTATATATGTCATACGAGACAGATTACCCAGATAAAGCACCCCAACTAAGCAGACAAATATGTGTGTGCCCCGTCATAAATGGATGTTAATGATTACCAAAGTTGAATGTATCTATACTCGAGTATATACAGACATATATTCAAGCTTTAGAGTGGACTTGGATGATGCAGTTGCTTCATGAAGTTTCTAAAAAAGCTTTCACAGGAACTGCATTGTCTAAGTGTGTTTTGTTGGGAATAGCTCTTTCCTAACCTAACCAGCATCGCCTAGATGCAAATGCAACTCTGATTGAGGCATTGTATAGCTGTAAGCTTTTGACTGCAGGCCAGGTACAGCTGAAGAAGAATCAGTATAAATTGCAACTGGGTACTAAAGGAAGTGGACTATCTACGGATGAAACACCGATTAGTCGAAACTAATCACATGTTTTCGATAACAAATGTATTTACTACACAAATTTGGCAATTAATCGTCGCATTCCGGCCGACATCGCAGCTATAAACCGAACAATGTTATGTTCATGTTATAGCTCTACTTTTGTTTTAGTAGGGTCTGCCCTGCCCCTGCCCATGCCCCTGCCATTCGTCCCATTCCACCCCATTGCTATGCATATCAAAAGTGCTTATCACACACTCTAGTTAGTATCGCGCGTCGCGGCAAGTGATTGAAGTTGGCAACTTGGCAGCCAACACGGCGCGGGAAACGGTAACTGCACCGTCAGCCCGCCCAATGGAACTACATACAACTTTCCTATCATATCTGTACTTGGCCAAAATTAAACATGCGAATGCGAATGCGAATGCGAATGCGAATGCCAATCGACATGCCTACATGGACATCAGACACGACGATCGTCTATTAAATCGGTCAAATTCATTCATTAAACCAGAGCCCTGATACACTAACTCGGACGGACAGATGTGTGTCAATGTCATTAAAACCATTTCACGGAATATTCAACTAATTCGTTCAAAGTTACTTACTCGTCTATTTTCAATCAGTGGAACCAATCGGCAAATACGACTCTGTGTGCGTAATTGAAGGATAAAAACAAGCGAAACACGCTTCAAACTGCTTCTTAATAGACTCTCGACCAACTCCCATCCGATCGAGATGAAACTTTCGAGTATAAGAAGTCTTAACGTAGACATAGCTAAGTAGCCAATACCAAATTTTCGATGGAAGGTAATCAGATTGCAGTAAGTTTTATTGAACTACTATGGATAGCTTCAGATCCGGGGATCCAGGCGAGGCTACGCTTTAGTTAATACTATGAGTCCCCGATGGGGAACCACGCCAACTACTCGACAACTGATTCATTCAGATTTATGTAATATAGCATCACATGTATCCTACAGCCGTACTATGTAGATATAGTTTAGTATAGTACCGGATAGTACAGTACATAGCAGCCATATCGGAATTGGCTGGCGGTTACCACTTGAAATGTCGGGAGTCGTAAATTTCACTATTCAATGGGAACACAATAACAAAAGCTATACAAATGTGTAGATATATATATACATACATATGTATTGTAGCTATGCAATATGCGATTTGGCTTATCATGATGTCGGTTGTCGGTTGTCGGTTGTCGGTTGTCGGTGCTCGGTTATCATCTATTAGAGACTATATCGGTGGAACCTTATCCTTTTGTTTGACTGTTGTGAACAGCACTAACTGATTTACAAGCGATTAAGCTGGTGCTTTGTGGCTTTGGCCATATTTATGGGCCTTTGTACCGCGATAAGGCAATCGATTTGGCCAAGATTGGGCCATACCATTTTACAGTGTGTACTTTCCCGGGCAGCTGCGGAGAATTGCTCAAGTTTTCCATTGCGTTCGCATTCTTCGCAACTCTCAATTATGGTGTCGCAGATACTTACTGGTATGTATCTATCAGATACTCGCCTCGCAAACAAACTCAGTGATTGGCTTGTCGCTGCTAATTAACAGGCCTAGAGGTATAATTAGTGGCACTACACAATGGTTTATCGTGCAACAGATACCGGGCCACAGTTCTGCCGGAAGTGATCGAACTACAATTGCCACCAAACTTGACTCGGGTCTTGACTCTGGCATTTGGGCTGAAAACTTTATTGCAACTCAGTCAATGAATAGGGAGTACTTGCCTAGAAGTTACCGTGTACTTGAAGAAACGACTCCGATCCGACATTGGCATACTCGAATATATGGGAATGGGAACCTACCTACCTATCGCCCTGAGAGATAGACACTTATACGGATACAGTACAGTATAGCTATTAGCGTTGAATCAGGTTTAAAAGCGGTAATATATGCATTTTCTATCATATTAAATAAATGAATTTGTTTACTAAAGGAACACAATTTTCATGATTCGACTTAACGACTTCAATTGATGCTATTACAATCGAGATATGCCCGTTTTTACAATCTTTAAAGTGGCATGTAAAAACTATGAAATCTTAACATATGAGGAAAGTACTATGTGCTAAATATAACTTAATACTTAGGGTTAGAATTGAAGTAACATTTGTCATCTTATTTAAAAATAAAATGTATTTTTCTATTTATTATTGTTTGTTATACAATACAGAGGGTATTCTAGGTTTGTCTCGAAATGTGTAATGGAAGGAGTGTTTCCGACTCTACAAAGTATATATATTCTGAAGTCGAGTCGATATAGCGATGTCCGTCTGTTTCTATGCAAACTAGTCTCTCAGTTTTAAAGCTATCGTGATGAAATTTGGTACAGACCCTTCTGAAAACATTTTGTATTGCACCAAAACTATGTGAAAGTTTTATTATACTTATACTTATAGTTTCCTATAGTTTTCTCGAAATCGGACTACATAGCTCCCATATGAACAATCAGACGAAAATTGAGTTTTGTATTAAGAACATTGCTGATAGGGTTTATTTATAGCTTCGTCACTACCAAGATAGCCGTTCTTTCGAATTAAAGTACATTTGTATTGTATTATAGGAGTGGTCGCCGAGCTGTAGAAAAAGTTTCCATGATTAGAGAATAATTAAGAACATATTAAGAAGATTTCGTTTTCTTTGTGGAAACTCCTATCCCCATATTGTAGCAAACTGTCTGTGGAGCTTTATCTACTTTGTCAGTTTTCCTTTTGTTCAGTGCAAGTACTCTGTAGGGTGCAGGGTACAGCATGCAGTACCGGGCAGATTGCAGTCAATTACTCATGCAGTCGCTGGGAAACACCGCATTCGACTACTCAGAGGCTGAGATACTCAGATACTCCGATATTTGAATTCAGTCGACTGCTTACAGCCAGCGATACGCTTTGAGAAACTATGCAAATGACTTTAGCTTGACATTGAGTAGCTAACTATTGCGGTGTTTTTTTTTATAATTTACATATTTATATCGATGTATATACGATGTAAATACGATATGTATGTAAGTATGCGATGTAGTCGAGCCTTGGCCTGGCCAAAAGCTAATCGGGTTTGGCAGACAATTCGAAGCCGAAACAACTACAGTAGGGCCCCACTAAGGTGCCTGCCATCTGGGTGCTAAAGGAGCACGAAGAACGCTGTCAAGCGCCACTGTTGGCCACTTCAATACTTATCGGCTTGATAAGATTGACCCGAAAAGATTTAGTACACTAGTTGTCAAGACTTCTTGGAAACCCTCGGTAAAACCCGGCCGTACCATATCGCCAACTAATCAAATGATCAAGTAATTCCTAATCGTCAATTACGAGTGCCTTACAAGTTTCCGACAGCATGCGTGGTTCTTTCGGACTGTGCCTGAAACCCATCTACCCGAATGCTCCGATCCGATAGGATATTACCGGGGGAAGGGACAGGTACCGGGACAGGTACTGGCAACAAATCAAAGTGCGGAGAATAGCGACAGTTACAATACTAACTGACGTCGACCGTATTTATTTGACGGCTGGCTGATATCACGTTGTTTACGATATTTGTACTAGTTGCCAATTTAAATTTGATCACTTAGGAGCGTTCCAGAGTTATCAGAACAGCCCAAATTGGTATTCTATAGTATAGCTAGGTATCGATTGGAGCAACCTATGGTTGTTTCATTTACTTATGGCTGCTAGCATGTTTTGGAGTTCTTATTTGTATGTTTATTCTTAAATTAGTACCATTCTCCTTGTCCGTCATGTTGAGGTTAGGTTGCATTCAATTGACATCCGTTTGGCAAACACTTGAATCGAAGAGCGGGAGAAATTAGCGCACGGTTTAACATTTAGTTGAGAAGAGATGAAAATAAGGTTGTAAGCAAAATGAACTTGATCAGATTATTGTTTTATTTGTGTAATTAGCACGTCAAGGAAAAAAAAAACCAAGCGAAACAAAACAAAACAAAACAACAAAAAAAAAGAAGAAATGAGGTAAGGCAAGAGTGCGCGGCCCAATTGTATAAAAAAGTACTTATTATTTTGTTACGAGTGCATTAGCAAGTAACTCACATTAAAACATGTAACAAATTCGAATGGAACACTAAGACTACACAATAAAAGCAACCGATGGGTTCGCGGATACGCTCGATCGATGCGCGTCCAAGTCCGCCAACGGCGATCAACTGACTGATGCCCGATGCCTCCAACTCGAGCAAGAAGTCGTCGACGGCAACAGCAACAGCAACAGCAACGGCGACTGAGACGTTGACGTTGACGTCGACGTCGATGACGATGACGACGTCAACACTCAACACTCAACAGTTAGCAGTCGGCCGTCGCGACGGCCGTCGGCTGCGACTGCGCGACTGCGCGACTGCGCGCGTGCCGTGTGAAGGCGTCGCTGCAGTCTGTGCCCATTAGCCATCTATCGCCGGCCCTGTCAATTGATTGGCAACTCTGTGTTGGACCGTAACTCTGTGTTCTTGATAAGCCCCATTGTTGCTTATCATCTTATCGAGAGTGAAGTATTTATAAAGCCCCCGCGTCACTCGCAGTTCGCGATAATTTATGGCCCACATTGTCGTTGGCAGATCAGCCCGACCTTGTCATATATCATAATATCACAATGATCATATATGTAGTACTCGCATATCTCTTTCACTCGGAAAATTGAGAGATTCCTAATCATCCCGTCTCCATTCCTTGCTTATCACATCATTATATCAAAATCATCATACACTCGCAAAAATTAGAGATCTCCTAATCATTTCAGCTCATATAATGAGATAATATATTAATTACTTTTCTGAAATTCGAATTGTACATGTAGAACAATTTGTTCCAATTGTAGAACGTTACCTGTGATTAAGTTTTCTACTTTGTAGTTTCTATAGCGCTAAATTAACACCTGTTCTATATATAATAATCAATTTTCTAGTTATACTCGGCTTAAAAAATATTGTTCCAAGAAGAGTATATAGGTTTTTTGAAATGTCCGTCTGTATGAAAGTAATTTTTGTTCACACCCTTGAACCTAGGCAAGCACCCTTGGTATACATGTTGGTATATACCCTGAGTTTCTAAGGTGACAAAGTGACATACAGACGACTGACTGTTGACGCCCTCGACACTCCCACCCCCTTCTCCGCAAATGAGCATAATCTATATCTCCCACACCTGTACAGGTAGAGTCAGGAAATTTGGGACACAGGCTACTGTTACCTCCCTTGTCAGATTTAACAAAACACAAATAACCAAATTAGTATACCGGACTGGAAACCGACTATTCTGCTATCGGGTACTTTCGTTCGACTGCAAGGTTCTTACTTGTTTTCTATAGTTCCTGTTGAGAACTTGTTCAATCGAAGTCCTAGCCTTACTCACTGCAATGGAATGTATTCTTTTTTTGACTGTACTTGGAGTTGCAAGTTCGTTCGCAATCCTAGCCATATTTTTGTTTCTCAACACAGGCCAGTTTGTTATCTACCCGCTTGCAAACAGCAGCCCTTGTGTACTCATGTCTGCGGCGTCAATAATTAAATATTTCGTGTCAATTCTTTGCTTATCTCAGCTAGACAGATAGTTTTTGTTTTCCCATTTGCTAATAAACATGTACGACTATGGATGTACCTGTATCTGTATCTGACAGATGCGTTCATAGTGCAAAGTCCGTTTTGGTTTACACCCTGTGCCTACCAAATGGGTATGATAGGTATGAAATCGAAATTGTACTATATAGGTATGAATGTACATATATGTATTCCTGATGAGTGGATCTGGGCATAACAATCTGAGGGACTACACTCCTGGCATATAGTACATATGTAGCTTATCGGTTCTACATACAGATCGGTAGGAACGAATTGTAACCATTATATGTTTAAATTAAGTTTACGTTTGCAAAAATAAGAAAACCCAATTTATGATTTTCCTAGGTATTAGGTGTCATAAAATATGAATTCACGGAATTGAGAATATTTCTTTTTGTGTGGTCACGATTCCAGAAATGCCCCATGCCCAAATTGAATCCATGTGTGGTATAGATTTTTGAATCATTTCGGGCATATAGGAACGACTTATCTCTAGAGAATTACATTCTCGAGAGCCACTCCGCCAACGGTTACTCGTAAATTACAAGTGGCTGCTGGGGACCATAAATTATGGCCATTAAGGTGTCAATCCGTTCACAGGTGTGTGGTGTGGACCCAAGTACTACTACTACTTCCAAATAATGTGGTTTGTCAGCTGAGAGCTATTGGATGAGCTAATCTGACGATAGCCGATAACCGAATTTGTTTTATGAACTTAATCGTTCCCCGATAACTGTGAATGTTACGATTGGCCCATAATAATGACCACATAGATTAGCACATGGGTATTACCCTCGTATCGCATAATGGTGTACACAAGTGTTGCATTGTTATTAGGCGATTTAATAACCCTTTCTTCTTTTTGTTGTGTTGCTTCGATTTAATGATTGTCATCATCAAGACTTGAGATTGCTCACCATCGGGCATTACTTATAGATCGGGTGTACGAGTACTCGTTTGAATGGATTGAGTAATACTTTATTGGAGCTATAAAAAGTGCGCTCAGCCAGCGCGTGGCTCGTTCTTAGTACTACCTGCAGTTATTTACAATGTAGTTTTATGTACTCGAGTATATATTGTTCGATTAAGTACTATCGATAAGGAGAAAGACAATGGCAAAAGGGCACTTAAGCAAGCCCAAGTCAGTATTGGATTTACATCGGTTTAGTCATTGATATAGTACACTGAAGCTCCTTTGTAGCCACTGGGCACTGCTTCGATTGATACATCCACGTCTAGGTTCTATAATACTTGTGTTTTATACAAAATCATCCCTTGTTCCAATAGAACAAAGCTGGCGCAATGTAACTCAAGGGCCATGAATGGTGACTATTTAAATTCCAGATCTATATTCTGTTTATACATATATACATATGTATATATATATATTGTGCGCCCATGATGTATTAATACCCATGACTCTTAGCTTTTGTTAGCTTACCACTCAAAGGGTGGACCTACTTAGCCCCCGCCATGATTGCGGTGCATGTACGGTCAGCTGACGACTATAGCCAGATTAGATTTGAATCGATGTGTACTTACAAGTAGTACTTGTACTTGTGCTTGTGGTGAGATTAGCGGGACGGTAAGCCAAGGTCCAAGTTGCACTTTGCGCTAATACCTGGCCGGGGGTCTAACATAAGGATTTCAGAGAGCAGATTATGGTTTGGGGAGCTCGGATGGATCGCTGGTGAGTTTCAGGTGACACAGGTTGCCAGGGGCCCGCTGTCAATATCTGAACGTTCGGTTTCATAATCACAGTCGTAGTATCCATCACATTTTCAATGTTTCAGCAACTGCGCGACCGCATGGCCACCCCCCCAACAAGCCCAACAAGCCCACCCCCTGACTGTAGTCCCCGCCAATGCAGCTGTGGACCGGCGACCCCTCTGCGTAAGTCAGCACTCCTGCATCCTCCTCCCTCCTGGCACCTTATACCCGCTTTCCCTCTCATTTACAGCGCCGCGACCAGGCGCCGGGGCAGCCTTACCTTTGCTAGGCTTTGCGGATACTGGCGGAATCTCAGATGCCCGATCTAGGTACTACGAATCTGAGTTCGACACTGAGGAGACCGAGTCCGAGACCCATTCCGAAAGCAGTTCAATCGACTGGCGGAGAGAATCGCAAGATCGCATTGAGGTAAGCTTTTCGCTTGATCCAAATGCTAGAGTCGAGAGTGTACGACTGGCAGATACCCTGACTCCTAACTCACAGTCGTACTTACATATACACCTGTGTATGTATGTATGTACATATATGCTGCTTCCCTCCACTCTATGACTTCGTGATGGATGAAAAACCCATTAAAGTATGTTCGAGTAGATACCAAATATCACAGCTATGTCTTTAAAAGTATAGTCAAACATACATCATTTGTATTTGCAGGGAAACATCTGACTTTTTACACCCTGTACACATAAAATGGGTTAGGCTTATTTCAAGTCGATCGGATAATACACATATAAGCTATTTAGCTCTTCAGATCGTTGTAAGACGCAGCCGCCACTTGAAATGATCTGCTTGCTTGCAATGCCGCCGAACTGCTTGATATGTGTGAATGTGTATGAGTACGAAGCTGTGCTTGGCAGCCTTAGATCTGGGTACAGGGTGTCTCGTAGTTGGGTACACTCGACTAAAGCATTCTATCTAGCCATACTCTTTCCGCATGTCTTGATCA
Organism: Hirtodrosophila histrioides; assembly: GCA_037075165.1. Lineage (NCBI taxonomy): Eukaryota > Metazoa > Arthropoda > Insecta > Diptera > Drosophilidae > Hirtodrosophila > Hirtodrosophila histrioides. Next base: position 41,954 of record JBAMCL010000417.1, on the reverse strand, counting down.
ACGCAATTTTATCGGCATTTTTAAAGCAATTTTGGAATACATGTTCTTAGATATCATTACAAGAGTTACGATTTTTGAAATACTCCCACACCCGCAAATCAGTAAAGTATTACACATGTATGTATGTGTGTATGTATATCTCCCTCAGGTTTCTGAATACAACGTTCTATTTGGCTTTGCTCTTTATCTATTTGTAATGAAAAATTGAACCAAAATATTTCTTACAGTGTGGCAAACGTATTAAACAAAGTAATGCATGTTTAAACCCATGAAAAATATATGTAGATATACAAATGAATGCTTTTAATAAGTATTAACCAATGCGTCAATATAGTCATGTTGTGGGGAAGTTACCCTTACGCGGAAACATATGTATACTCTGTTCCCGAAAGGAAAGAGAGTATATTGGGCTTGCGAAATGTTCGTCTGTCCGTATGCAGGCATGAGGGTATAGCCTCAGTTTATCAAGTGTCAAGGTCACCACACTTACCCCCTTCCCCGAAAATCGGCAAAAGCTTTCCCCAAATCACGTTTTTAACAGGTGTATATCTCCTACAGTTTCATAGCTAGAGTCACTAAATTTGGTATACAGACTAATGTTTACCACCTGGACAACTTTGCATCAACAAATTGTTGCCACTCCCACCCCCTTCCCCGCAAATGAGCATATTCTATATCTCTCACACCTGTACAGGTAGAGTCACCAAATTTGGGACATCAGACTATTGTTGACTCCCTTGATAGATTTGACAAAGCAAATTCTGCTACTCTTATCCGCTCCCAAGCAAATGAACAAAATCTATTTCTTACACCTGTAGAGGTAGAGTCATCATATTTTACATATGTATGTACATATGTACATAGACTGCAGTCTTTTTCACGTCTCTTTCCGAACCCACAAATACTGGACTGGAAACAGAGTATTCTGCTGTCGGATGCGTCCGACTACAACGTTCTTACTTGTGCAAAAATGTAAGTTTATTGAATGTCTTATCTTATACAACGAATAAAATGACACAAGATCTTAAATCTTGCAATTAAATTTGTAATCGGTTGTTGACAACAACAAAATTAGTATAAGTTCGGCGCGGCGAAGATAACTGTTTATTATTATCGTTTGCTTTTGTACTATTATTTTAGTGTGTGTGCACATGCATAGTCGTATGTACATATGTATGTATGTATGTATGCATGCCTATGCACATTTATTGTGCTGAATAATTGTGTCAGTTATTCCACCCACGGAATAGGGGGAGGGGAGGGAACGAGAAAACACAGAAATATCACTTTTGCCAACATTGAACTTGACAGACAAAGCTTGCGGTCGAATTAAAGAAGCACCGGCAGTGCTGCGACTGCGCTGCTTGGATAAGCTGCACTAGGCTCTCTAAGTCGCTGATAGCCTAAACAGAGAAAAAAAAGAGCGCGAAAGAGCGTAAATCTCTCGATCGCAACTAATTGGAGGAGCGACGCTGCGGCCATTCTTTCCCACTACACGTTGTTTATCTACAAACTTCTATTCTATGGGGGCTCTCTGCTGCGTCTGCTGATGCTGCGGCTGCGGCTGATGAGCCTACTGTTCTTGCTTTCTTTTGCAGCCACTTTCGTTTTAAAAGCAGAGCTTACACAAGACTCATTGTATTGTAACGCACGTCATTTGTCGTACAGTAATTATCGTGCTCGTCTTGAGTGCCCTAAACGTGTTGTACCAGCCCTGGCTACCCCACTCCACCTCGCAGCCCACTGCTCCAGAGACTCATTGTAACAGATTGATAATTGCAACACGCGCGTGCGTTTTACGGCGGTTCACTTAAATTCCATAACTTTAATTCGCGAATCTGAACTTGAAAGCCTTTTGCTCGTTTTCCGTGTGTTCGTCTTTATCACGCCGTTCGTTATGTGCATTACATTTTATTGTTGAAAGTCGCAAGCAAAAGGCAACAACAAAAGTCATGGGCCACGAAATGAAAGCTGTGGTGGATGTGGAGAGGATGGCCGAGGGTGCTGGCGGTAAATCAACGCAGAAGCAGAAGCAGATCGAGGAGGAAGGGGAGAGACGCTGACAACCAACAACAGCCCAAAGAATGAGGTGAGCCTAATGTGCCGTTAACTTAAACGTTTGCCGTATGTATGTATGTATGTATGTACATACATATGTATGTAGCTGGCAGCTGGCTACTCCGCTGACCAAATACATACGAACACACTCTTAAGTAAGTACACATGTACATACATACATCACATATTATCGTGTACATTTACATTCACCCTGCCCTTAACTCGAGAACGCGAAGAAATCAGTCAAAGTCGTCAGCCAGCATCTGCGTCCACTTCTCCACTCTTATTCGATTTCGGATTAACGGTTATTTCCAATTGGAGAAAATCCAGAAGCGAAACATTTGGCTCATTTCCGAATTTGAATTCGAAAACGATAACTCTAAGTCGAAAAAGCTTCGGTTTCTTTTCGAACAACCATAATACTAGATAACTACATATGAATTTGTATTCATCCCTATCATTCAGGGCAGATCTCAGAAACGATCGAAATACGTGGTAAATAACAAGTCCGAAATACTCAAAGTTATTACTACTTATATTCCTAGCTCAAGAGCAAAATGTTTGTTACCGAATAACACATTGTTTTTTCAGGATTCAGAACAGCTAGGGTTTCGATTTCATATCGAATACTCCAATAGGAATATACATACTTAGGGATATATTGAATTTCATTTTACTTTTGCCTCAACGATCCCAACTCGACACGCGCTCACCTCTAGGCGGCAAAATCCACGGAGACGGGTTATTGTCACTTTTAGTTGGCCATTGAGAAAGTACATATAATGGATGTACATACATACATACATATGTACAGTATGTATGCATGTAGTACATGGGTACACACTTTATCCAAGATAAGAGTATTGCTGCTCATTTCTGGTATTTAAGAAAACCGGAGATCGATTGTTAAAGATCGTTGACAATGTAACTGGCAGCTTGATTTACTAGCTATGTACATACATGCATACGTACATACATGATGTACCATAGTAAAGCTGATCTGGTACGCTTGCCGCGCGCTGTGACGTCAGTTGTCGCAATCCTTTTATTGGGCCGCAAGTTGATTGAATTAATCAGCAAAAGCGAGAGTGAGAATCAGAATCAGAATCAGAATGCCGCAGCATTTCAAGCGAATTTTGCTATAATACTAAGATTGATTTCTCTGCTCTCGATTTGACCTGGTTTTTAGCAGTCATAAAAACGACTCGGATGTGAACGAACACTCAGATAGAGAGTCACATAATATAAGTATATAGTATATAGTATATAGTATTGTGTGTTTGCTGTGCCTCTGGTGTCTAGCCAAACGTAATACCCGCAACAACACACAACAAACAACAATCGCTTGATTCGCCTCGCCGGCTGGCTATGCAATTAGTCGCAGCAGTTTTCGATCCCACAGTCAAATCCACAGGTAAGTACATATGTAAGTAAGTAGTCATTCTCAACGTGTATTGCACAGGTGCAATAACTACAGATTGAACAAGAGAGCAAAGCAAAAACAAAACTTTAATGGGCCGTGACATCACAGTCTCGGAAATATGCATAGTACTTACATATGTTATGCATACGACTATATCTATTTTAACTACTTATGCTAAAATTACAAATAAGTCACATTATTGTTTCTACACTGAGAAAAAAGGCATTCCGAGAAGCAGTACCTGCTCTCTTTTACACAATTTTGTTCTTAAAATTTATCTAATTTCATATAGATACACCCAGAAAAGCAAATCCCATTGAATTCAGAAAATCGCCATATAATAAAATTCACCCTAAAAGTGAGGAAAAAAAATTTCTGTTTAATAGAAATAAAATTTGAGAAATATATTTATTATATTCAGAAAAAATAAGGATTTGCTAAATTTAAGAGCATTTATTTTTCTGAGTGTATACTCATGAAATTGTTTTCTGTAAAGAATTATACTTACTTTTATTTGTTTTCGTCGAAAAATCAGAACAAATGTTCCTATAAAGACACAATTCACTAGAGTACTTAAAATACCATCCTGTACGAAGGGATATTAGAAAAAGCGCACTTCTATCAAGGAATTTTATAATGCATTTTTTAGAGTGTACAATTATTATTAGAGAATACAGAACATTTTCAGTAGACTAGTACTATTATGTGGAAGAGCATCTAAACTTCGGTAGATCATTTCCGAAGAATAAGGCCTGATGTATATAAAATGCATACGTGCATAGGAATTTCAAAATAAACCCACTGCAATAAAGATCTTGGAAGTAGCAATAAAATCATATTATAACCAATTTAAAATTAATTTGATTGTTTGCCTCGAGGCAAACCGTGAGGTGCTATATAGAGAGACCAGACCCAAGGGTTCTTCCGTACTTTGCTTTCGTCGCTTTTGTCAACCTGTAGAAAAGTGACAACACTTGAGATTATAGTATGGTTTAATCATTTACTCTATGTGTCAATGTCAACAAGTGTAGGGAGGTGTGTTAGGGGGAGAAGCTTATGGCTCTGGGAAGGCAGGCGGGAGATCGATGTTTTAGCTATAAAGCAAATTTTCTATTTGATTCACAGCAACAGCAATCGATTCATTGTATTCGTATGTACACAACTCGGGTGCTCGCGTCGACCTGAGTAAATAGTAAATGAAACAAGTAGGAATGTTGCGGTCGGAAGTACCCGACTGCGGTATACTCTGTTTCCAGTCTATTTTCATTCCGTCAAGTCATTCAGGCGGCGCTCAGTAGTCTTCTAATCCAGTTTGGTCAGAAATTGATATAGGATTTGCCGAATTACTTAAAACCATGTATGTATGTATGTATGTATGATGTATGATGTATGATGTATGATGTATGATGTATGATGTATGATGTATGATGTATGATGTATGATGTATGTATGTATGTATGTATGTATGTATGTATGTATGTATGTATGAATGATGTATGATGTATGATGTATGATGTATGATGTATGTATGTATGTATGTATGTATGTATGTATGTACGTATGCATGTATGTATGTATGTACGTATGTATGTATGTATGTACATATGTATGTACATATATACCAACATAAATTCCAAGTTTGGTTGCTCTAGTTTTACCCAAAACCAATATACTCTTCATTTCCAACAGAGTATACAAGTAGCTGGGCACTTTTAATTGCTACTATTTACCAAGTTTTCGCAATGAATGCAGCTGACTAGCAGCTAATAAAACAACAAATACAAACAAGAACGCAGCTGCTAGAAGTTCCCGACTGCCATATACTCTATTTTGACTGTAAAACGTATTGATGGTCTAGATTCGAACATGTCTCTCTTACCTTAGTCGCATCGACAACAGACTACATATACCCATTTCCCTTTGGGAACAGAGTATACAAGCGGCGAGGGGAGTGCAGCTGGTGGACTTGACTTTGGCTTTAGCCGTGTGCAGAATTTGGGATTGGTTGTCATTTGGTCAACAGCTGCGAGCTGCGAGCTCCATACTCGGCTATGGTTTGCCTTGGCTAACAGACGCCGCAGCGGACCAAAACAAAGCTACAAATTGAAAGCGAAAACCAAAACGAAAACGAAAACGGAATCGAAATCGAAATCGAATCGAAAACACGCTAATACTAGTACATAACTTCACTAGGTCATGCTCCCATGCATATGTACATATGTATATACTCGCTTATACCCGATTTATGTATTATTATATTCGTAATACTTACAGCGGACAAACAAGTCAGAATGAATTCCGGCAACGACCCACAGGGCGATACCCTGTACACGGATTGGTTCCAACGACCCTGCATTCGAGCACACATCACATTATCAAATACAAACCATTAATTACTTTTATCGATTGGCGGGACTGCGCCTGGAATATAAAATATTTGAAGAAAACTTGATCTGCGATTGGTATTCGGGAATCTGCATACCAAATTTGATTGTGTTAAGTCATTGAAGACTGTTACGATCGAGAGATCGTTCAGACGAGTGCGTGATGTTGATTCAGAGTTGTATATATACACCCAGAAATATAAATACCACTGAATTCAGATAATCGCCATATAATAAAATTCATCCTTAAAGACCGGAAATATTTCTGTTAGTTTCTAAATTTGGGAAATATATTTCTTTAATTCAGGAAAAGTTTAAAGTATGGCGATTTTCCACATTTAAGTGCACTTACTTTTCTATGTGTATCAACTTATGGAGTACAGGGTATACAGAGCATCAATATCATAAGCTTCTTCAACTGTCCAAGTGATAACGATAGTGAAATGATAGGGAAAGTTATTCTATGCGAGAGAGAGAGAGAGTGAGATATGATGACAGCTACATTTTACTCGCTTGTTTTAGGAAACTATTTACTTTGTTTTATGATCTGATATTGAGAATACGCTTTTAAAAAGATTGCCTATCGCAGTTATGAACATATTTATATTTAGATACTCACAAAGCTGTAGACTCTGGCAAGTCAGCAAATGATGTGGCACTTTCCCATTTGAATGGTGCTGATAATGACAGGTCCAACAGTTATTACCTATTAATTATCAATAATACTAGAGTACTTCACAATTGGGTGGATCAGATATAGGAAATGTGTTCTGTTGCGGGTAGCGGGATAAGGGACTGGGAGACTGGGGGACGAACGATTTCCTATCCCTGTCTATTCTTTAAAACGATTCTTCCCTTCATTCACAGTTTCCCGAGTATCCCAAGGCGGTGGCCTTCATCATCAGCAATGAGTTCTGCGAACGTTTCAACTACTATGGCATGCGCGGTGAGTAGTCAGATACTCCTGTGATCTCGAATCTCGAATCTCTAATTTCCAATCTACATATCTTATAGCGATTCTGGTGCTGTACCTCACCCACAAGCTGGGCTACGATGAGGAGACCTCGACGGTGCTCTTCCACGTATTCACGATGATGGTCTATATATTCCCGCTGCTCGGAGCGCTCACTGCGGATGGTTGGCTTGGGAAGTACAAGACGATATTGTATCTATCGGTGGTCTATAGCGTGGGTGCGATGGTTGTTTCCTTCGGCGCGATTCCGCTGCAGGGCATGCCCGTTAAGTAAGAGTCTGAATGAAACCTGCTGATAACTGATCTTACGTGTGCCCTCTTTCTTGCTGTGTTCCAGGCTGGTGACCATTATGGGCCTACTGTTGATTGCAGTGGGCACGGGAGGGATCAAGCCGTGCGTGTCGGCCTTTGGGGGCGATCAGTTTCAGCTGCCGGAGCAGGGAGCGGACCTGGCCAAGTTTTTCTCGCTCTTTTACTTTGCCATTAACGCAGGCTCCATGATATCAACGACTGTGACCCCGATCCTGCGAGCGGATGTCCACTGCTTCGGCGACCAGGACTGCTACTCCTTGGCATTTGGAGTGCCGGCGCTGCTGATGCTCGTCTCGATGGTGGTGTTTGTAGCTGGCAAGCCGCGCTACAAGCTGCGCCCGCCGTCGGGAAACATGATCTTTGGCGTGTCTCAGTGCATCACGAATGCGTACAAGGGCTGGCGGGTACGCGGGAAGGAGAAGCCAATGGCGCACTTTCTCGACTATGCGACGCCGGTGGTGGGACAGCAGATGGTCTACGAGACGAAGTGCTTGGTCAAGATCCTGATGCTCTACGCGCCCTTTCCCATCTTCTGGGCGCTGTCCGATCAGCAGGGCTCGCGCTGGACCTTCCAGGCCACGCACATGGACGGCTCGGTGTGGGGCTATGAGATCAAGCCGGACCAGATGCAGGTCGTCAACCCGTTGCTCATTCTTGCCTTCATTCCTCTCTTCGACTACGTCGTCTATCCGCTGCTCGCCCGCGTTGGCATTAAGCGGCCGCTGCAGAAGCTCAGCATTGGCCTCCTGCTGGCTGCTATTGGCTTCATTTTCGCTGCTGCCGTGGAGATGCAACTGGAGGAGCTCCAGCCGTCCGCCGCCCCATCCTCCCCAGACATGGCTCATCTACGTCTCTACAATGGCATGCCCTGTAGCTACGAGTTCAGCAGCGATCTGGGTAGTGCCGCGGCCGGCGCTCCATACCCGCACACCATCGAGCCCCTCGGCATGTGGTCCAACTTAGCTCTGTACGTGCCCCAGCCCGTGGAGTACACCTTTCGGGCCCAGCCGCAGACAAATCAAAATCGGTGCCCCAGCATCGAGGGCCGCATACGCTTGAAGCCGGGCAAGTCCGTCAGCTACTTTCTCGCCAAGGATGCTCTCCAGGAGTTCTCCGATGGCGTCAGCAGTGCACAGCGCCTCAATCAGTCCCCTCTACTGCGCACTCTGGTCAACACCCCCCACGGCGAGGGTCCCATTCTGCTGAAGGCACCCGTTTCGGATAGACATGGCATTCATCTGGACAGCGGCAATCTCTCGGCGCTGCACGAAGTCTCCTTGGGCTACGGCGAGTTGAACATCAACGGCAAGCGGGCGGCCAGCTTTGAGGCCAAGAATGGTGGACTCTACAGTCTGCTCGTGGAAGGAAATGCCAAGGATGGTTACGTAAGTGCCCTCCCTATAGCTAACAAACTAAACTAACTGAGTTTCCTTCCACAGCAATACAACATGCTGCAGGTGGTGCCGCCCACATCGCTATCCATACTTTGGCAGCTGCCGCAGATCGTGGTGATGACCTCGGCGGAGATAATGTTCTCGGTAACGGGTCTGGAGTTCTCCTTTACCCAGGCACCGACAAGCATGAAGTCCGTGCTGCAGGCCTGCTGGCTGCTGTCGGTGGCCATTGGCAATATGATTGTGGTGATCATTGCCGAGATCAAGTTTGTCAGCTCGCAGTCGGCGGAGTTTGCGCTCTTTGCCAGCATTATGCTGGTCAACTTGCTGATGTTCCTCTTCCTGGCTCGCAATTACAAATACACGGAGCTCGCTAAGACTATGACTGGGGTAGATCTGGCGGGCGAAAAGATCTTGGAGGAGCCCATACACGTCTCCCACGCACATCACATCGCACAAGATCGCGCGAAGCCCTAAACGAGGTCTGCCTCATTTTGTATATACGCTATTGCCAGTCTGGCTCGAATTTATTTTTAAGTACTTTTTATTTATTTTATGCTGTGTTTTTGTAATTTTGTTTTCATTATTTATAATAAGATTGAGCCGCATCTTCGATTTTATATATGTGTGTGTTTTCTTAAATACATGTTAAGTTTATCAAAGATTTCTGTTTAGGCTGAACTGTTCCCATGGCTTCACTGGTTGTTGTTCATATTCAAAATACTACTGTAAATAAAAACCATAATTTATGTGCAACTTTTTCAATTTTATATTTGTTTTCTTAATGCAGTCTACTGTCTGTGAGAAGTTCACTTCAACAATGATTTGAATCCAACGCACTTTGGTCATTTTTAGCGGTTATTCTTGAACTGTTCCCAGGGCTCCATAGCTGTTCGCTCAGCGCTGCCACCCGGTCGCAAAGAGATGGCGCTATTCCCTCGATGCAGTTGGCAGGCCCGCGGCGCTGTGTTTAGTGGCGACTGCGCACGATCAGCCACAGGAATTACTCAGTAGCCCCAACGCGAATTGTGAAATAGCATTGGGAAAGGGCACAAAGTTGCATTCAGTTCAGTTGTGTCCAAGTGAAAGTGTCTTCAGGCAGGGCAGTTTTAATTACCTAGAACGAAGCGTTGCCCCATTGGTGGGGGCTGCCTTGGCTGCTCCCGTTGGCAACGCCTAGGCACTGTCCACCTAATGTGATAGTGACAGTGAAGTGAAAAGGTCGGGCGTAAGCCGACGGAAGAATCGATTTCTATACTATAGTGGTTTTGAGTATTGAAATTGAATTGCAATTGAAATAAAGTTAGTGTGTGTGATTAGGCAGGCTGTGAATCAAAGGGACACATTCGTGTGAAGTTAACTAATTTGAGGACATTTTGCAACTTCAGTGTGACGTAGTTAAGGCTTAAGACTTAATGGCATTGCCAACATAGAAAATTTGTATGTATATTAATTGGTAAGAAGCCGAACGAGAAAACCCAAATGTCCATTAGAAGAGAGCCGACAACTCGCAGGCAGGCAGTTAAAAGTGTATACCTAAGTGAAAAGAACAATAGAAGAAATCGAAAAATCTAGAAAAACACGAAGTGCAGCTGTCTAGAAAGAACCCTCGGTAGGGCAGACAGGCAGACAGGCAGGCAGGCAGGCAGCTGAGCAGGCTTGAGAGCCACCCCAAAGAAACCCTCGTAGCTGCAGTGTCGTCTCTCGGCAGCCTACCTGGCTGCACAAAGAACGACCGTTTCCGAGGAGACGCTACCGAGGCTATATCAGTGCGAATCGCCCGACTTCGGGCCACAGTCGAGTGAAAACCTTTCAGCCAGCGACACGGTGTCAGCTTCCAAGTATTTCAAATTGAAAATTTTTTGCTGTTTTTTTTCTCATTGTGAAATTAACTGACAAGTCCTAGTTTTCCGTTCAAAAGTCATACTAATATCAATTAATATATATCTCTTCAATGATTTCTGCAGTATTCCATGGGTTTCCATCCTGTCTGAGTTAATTTGTGTCCTTGAAAATGCAAGTCTGTGCAACGCCTTTATGTGTGTATATCAGAGTGCTGGGAATCATCCGCATTGAATCTCACCGTAACATACATCAACTAGATAAACTGCGCACAGATTACCTGTTGTAACGAAAAAAACAAGGTCTCCCGACTTGCAGGTTGCGCGTGAGTGTGTTGCGTAGGCTGGCTCTGTGGCGCCCCTCTTGAGGCGTCTCCGCGCGAGTCGCTAAAAGGGTGGCGCGGAGGGACGTGTGCGCTCTGTGGAGTCAGATCAATCAATTTTGCATTTCCGGCGGGTAAGGCCATGTATATAGGCAATTACGCTTTTCATGGAAAAGTTTGCCCCGCGAGACGGGCAATATGCCAGTATACAAAGCATCCCCTGCATTGGTATGCGTTTGGTGCCACACGCACAAGTGACACCACACGAGAAGAAGCGTACCAACATACTTTTATCGAGTGGCTGCGTTTGTGTGTGGCACCACACGGATGCGAGTGAAACGTCAATAGCGCGGGGGAGGGAGAGCGCGCTCGTCTCTTTCTACACCGCGCGCATATGTATGTCCGTCTCGCCCTGGCAAACGGTTGCAGCGAAAGCGGCCGAGCAGTAGAGTCAAGCCCACGGCCAGAAATGCAAGCCCCACACAAATCTGAGTGCATCAAATATACTAACCAATAACTGAATACAGAAACATGCTGCACAGTGTGTATAACAATAAATGCGGGTCGAGTCCCCCAGTGCACACCCCCACCACCACGAGGCGAACCGAAGACATCCTCCCGCCTGCCTGTCAGGTCGTTGGGGCTTACATAAAAGCGAGCTCGACTCAATTGAAATGTACTCAACTAATAAATTGTCCGACTATATAGGCACCAAATGCCGCTAACTGTCCAACATAACACAATAATCCCTATAAACAGCAAAATGTCATCGTACTCATCGTTTATGAACACATTAAAGCTCATACCCAGCGTATATAGTATATACACACATAGACATACATACATATCCAGAAAGACGTCATTATACGACGCCATTTCCGCTAGAAAAGTCCATTATGACCGTACCGGGGGGATACGAACCAAGACTATACCTAGTTCACTTCTATTTAGACCGTGTCGCTGGCCGACTGTCACAGTGAAGAGTTGAAGTAGTGAAGAGTTGAAGTAGTGAAGAGTTGAAGTAGTGAAGAGTTGAAGTAGTGAAGAAAGTAGTGAAGAAAGTAGTGAAGAGTTGAAGTAGTGAAGAATTGAAGTAGTGAAGAGTTGAAGAATTGCAGTAGTGAAGAATGGAAAAGTGAAGAATGGAAAAAGTGCCGAGTTGAAGAAGTGAAAAATCGATAAAGTGAGAGTTCAAGAAAGTGAAAAGTCAAAATCTAACAGAATGGAAGAGTAAGATAAAGCAAAAGGAACAGGGACTGTACTTGCTCCTGTTATTGGTCATGTCGCTGGCCATATCGTATAAAGGAACTCTGTTCTCAGTTGCCATGTCGTTGGCCAAATGTCGTATTAAAGAACTCTGTTTTATTTTCTGTTGCCATGTCGCTGGCCTTTTGAAAACTTTTCTTTTGGAAGCCCCTGCATGGTCTCATGTTCGCTATAGCGCTGGGAACGTCCAATACAGTGCCACAAGTTGTTATCACTTTTGGGGAACACAATGAACCAGTTCATACCAGAAGAACCAGTACTGTTTCCATTCGATCAACGCAAACCTTAACAAAAATTAGTCAAAAATATCTAAAATTGGCAATAATTAGAGTTTTCTACAAAACTGGCTTTGAGATCGCAACATTCTTGAGTTTGATTTCTTTTCCGTTCTTAAAAGTGCCTGTGATACATGTATCATCTAACCCATATGTTGCTTTCAGCGCAGTTTCAGAATTCTGAAACTATAAAGCCTTTAAATAGCTGCCCTTAGGTGAGTTCTGTCGAACCTGAAGCGTCGCGTTGACTTCCTCAGAGAATTGTCCTGTTGCCTTGCATAAGCCTCAAATAAACCAATAAACCTACTAGAGAAATACAAAAAAAGGTTAACTGTTATACGTGATGTGTGCAATCTGTGCTAAAAACATAGATTAGACATGTATTATAAAAGAAAAAAAAATAAAAAAAATTAGCATTGTATAAAAAAAGAATTCAAAAAAAAAAAAATACTAAAAAAAATACTAAAAATATATACAATGAATAGCTCTTGTAGGCGTTTTAGGAACGCGACGAGTGCGCTGGTATTGCCGTATAAAATTGTATAAGAAGCAACGAGATATATATGAAAACTGATGAAATATAAGGCAAACCTGTTGCTCGTGACACGTGTGTGTCTAGCAGCAGGTTTGCCTAATGAAATAATACTATATGCTTATGATAAAAGTCACACATCACATAAAATAGTTGAAAACCGCGAAGAAATCAACCCACTCAGGATAAAGGGCTCAGCAATTCTCTGGGGTCAACGGGATGCCTTCGTAACTGGAGAGTTTGTGGCATAGTTTGTGGGTATTCCTATTAACCTATTTCTATGCTGTGTTTTTCAGATGAGTGAGTTAGTGACGAGTGCCGAGAAACTTGGAGCTACTGAGAGCCAAAGTTTTGTTTTTCGTTTAGTTTACCTTCAAAGCAATCGTCTTTATTTTACCATTTTGCGATTTCAAAGCGCTATATACGAAAATAGACGTCCGAAATTGAGCCTGAAACTGTGTTTTCCACAGCATCGGCTAATTTTTGTGCTCCAATCATAAATCATAGTCACTCGACAGTTGGTAACCTTCCGGGAAACTGTAATTTGTATACCTAGTTGCTACAAATGCTGTATTTGAGGCGTTTCCTCTGTCTGTGCCACATGAGTTGAGATATGCAAGCATTCCAAGCCTGACCAAATCTTAAATAACATGCATAAGATTTGAAAACATAAGATTCATATATTTACATGTAAACAACCTCGCCTGCCATTGGAGCCTCGAGAAGAATAGAAGCCTTGCCGAAGCTCTGCCGCCCCAATCGAGAAGATCTTAACTGTACTAACTATTGCTTTTAACTGTCTATTTACAGCGTTTTGTGTTTGGTATTTAATTTACAAAAGTTTTTAACCAATTTTCTGTTAAAACTGAATTGGCAAATCAATTATTCCCACACTTTTTTGTTGATCCGTTTCCTTTTCCGTTTCCGTTTAAGTTTCCCTTTATTGTGTTCTTACACTCAATACTTCAGTTTTTTAAGACCACACACAACACAATAACGCCCATCACACTAACAGTCATACCAAAGCAAAGTTTTATTTGAACACTGGACACTCTTTCTGCGGCACCTGAACACACACACACACATTGCACCCACCCACCCACATTCACAACCTCATCCCATCGCGGCTCTAGTTTGATTAGTTTAGAATTTAGCAAGTCTCGAATGTGCAGTTGAAAAAAAAGAAAAAAAGAATATTAAGTAAAGTAGCACATTTTAGAATTGCGTAAAATATTGAAAATATTGAAATATTGAAAATATATATATTTGAACTGTGTGCGAGGCACTCGGTAACGTGCTTGGAACACGGTTCGTAAATTAAAGTAACGTAAAATCAAAAAAAAAAAATACGGATAAATGTTTTACGCAGCTCGAAAAAAAAATCGACAAATACGATGAATGCATAATGATCAAAAAAAAAAAAAAAAAAAAAAAAAAAAAGATATCACAAGAAATGCATAAAAGTAGTGTGAAAGCGTTATACGAGCTTTAACCATTCTTTTAAAAAAATGAATTTTGAAAAAAAAAAAAATAATTAAAAAAAATGGCAACGTTATACGCCTGCCCTGATTCGCCGTAAAAAACCTTAATTTGTGTTAAAGCAGTAAAAGTAATTGCTTATAACTGAGAATCTTGGCAGGAGTTTCAAACTTTCACTAAACATTCATTACTATACTTTATTAACGACTAACTATACCCATTGTACAGAGACTTCAACATTTATATCTACTAAAAGTGAAAATTAAAAATTTTGATTTAAATTAGCTGCCTGTTTTTTTATTTCTATTCATTTTACATTACATGACATTCTTTCACAGCATCGGTATGAGAATGAAAGGAAAATTCGCTGAGCCTTGGCCATTGGCAAGCATGAAATTATTATATCTTCCAGATAATATTCATTATTGTTATAATTACTATTATCAGCAGTATACAACTAGCGAAAGACAAAAGTCTTGCAATCAATCAAATGATTATGGTTAACAAGTAAGAATGCTATAGTCGAGTATACCCGACTACAAAACTCCCTGTACCCAGGTCAAAAATATCCGATCGCATCTTCGTTAACTTACACATACACACACACATACACAAACACACATACATACACAGCAAAAGCGACAGCGCAATCGAAGTATTTTAGATGGCTCTGCTTCTTCTTCCCCCCGCGATGCAGTACTGAAACTTGTTTGTTGAATAACTTCAGTGTTTATTATCCGATCAACTTGAAATTTGGACAGTATATTAAGAGTGACTAAAGTATTATGCATCCCAAATCCCAACGCTATATCTGGAAAATTGTTACTGTAAAACGTTTTTATTGAATAGCGGGGAAATGGGGGGGAATATCTCGGATCCAAAATAAATTTGACCTGCGCCTGCTATACACGAACCTACATTTCAAATTTTGTGTCTCTAGCTCCTATGGTTTCTGAGATCCTTGCGTTCATACATACGGACGGACAGACGGACATGGCCAAATCGAAATCTCTTTTGATGCTGATCAAGAATATATATACTTTATAGGGTCGGAGATGTCTCCTTCTGCCTGTTACATACTTTTGCACAAATCCAATACCCCCTTTTTACCCATTTTATGGGTACAGGGAGTAAAAATCTGTAGCTGCATCCATAAAATACTAAATGATATAAAGTCGAACTTCTCTATAAGTATCTCTACAAAATATCTTTACAGAAAACATTTCGATTTGACAATAATGACTTAATATTTTCAGAAGAAACAAATCCTTTGCTTGATCGTATTACAGAAGTATCCCTGAACTTGATGAAATTTGCTCAACATGTAAAGGTCCGGCTCGAATCTCTACCTTAGATTCAATCAACCGATAAAACCGAATATCAGTAGCATGAAAATCGTTTTACTTTATAGATTTATCTCGACAAAATGTACAATTTCTAAGTTTCGCTATGCTATATATAGAAACAAAAGTTGCACGGAAATCATTATTGTTTGTTTCAGATATCTGAATCAAACTGATACAATGTGGCTTAAGCTTATGTCATATGCAGTAAGGGTGTTTAGAAGTCTCCTTCAGCTCCACAATGTCCAGGATCTGAGCCCACAAGCGCGTCACACTTTTAAGTGTCAGCGACAGAAGACGTTGGGGATGTGTATCGTCAACTTTACTCAATAAATATAATGCGAAGCAATATCGATACACGCTGACAAGTTTCGATATATCGGTATATCGATACATCCACAGTGCTTAGCGATTTTTCATTTCATTTATTTCTCCAATTCAATATAAAATTCTTAACTAAGAGTTCAGGCAACCTGGCCTTTGCTTATGTATATTTATGTTGAACAACAGAAACATTATCAGATGGGGAAAAATTACAAAAAATGCACACATATTCCTACAGTACACTTTAACAGGCAATGCTCAATAATTTATCGATATGTAAGCTACAGGACTCGTACAAGTTACTCGACAATTTATTTGGACTGTGAGATGCTTAAGCGAGATGAGCCCACCCTCAATGGGAAGAAGTAACATATGTACATATATATATATCAAAGCGATATTTAGATTTAATCGATATGGAGGCGATATATCGCAAGCAATAGCATATCGAGTAGGGACGATATATTTAATTTCAATATCGATGTATCTCTTACATTCCCGAAAGACGTTCTTTGTTTTTGTTAAAATGTTGCATATTTATTTAACTTGTGCACGTCTACCTTTTTGGCAGCTCAAACAAGTTGTATATATACCTAAAGTTGTATATATTTTTGAAATTACTCATATAAACTACATAATATTCGATATAGCTTCCAAGTAGAAATATATAAGGTTATTGTTATTAATGTATACTTATTTACAATTATGCAAATTACAATTAGAAGACATGACGTTGTGGTAAGTCCTGAGGGTGGAATCTTATGAGTCATCATTTCTTTGCTACTCGTAGTCTTACACCAGTCGAGTTGGACATCCTGTCAGTGTAGTGTCAGATGATAATTGTCTGACTAGAGCATTGGGGCGATTCCGCAGGCGTTTCTCGCATTTCTCAGATCTCTGTTTTATAAAGTCTCCATTTAGTTCTCGTTCAATGTTATGTTTTTGTATGTTCACATATCCTCCTAAGAATCTTTGCCTGCACAATCCTTATCTTGCTTAGGTAAGTTTTGGCTGCTTCATTGTAATTCTGTAAGCCATACCTCCATGTGGGGGACAGAATCGCCTTAAATAATGAAAGATCTGTAGCAAGAGAGAGCAGCCAAGACATTTTGTCCGCTTTGGCTGAGACGGTGTGCTTTATCACTGTTGTATGTCAGCCTTCTTTCCCGGTTGACACTCAAATATTTATAGGCTGCTTCATGCCACTGTGCCTGACTCCAGTGCAGGATTCCTTCTTGTTGAACGTGATACTTGCACATTTACTGCTATTAGTGCAAAGTGCCCAATTCTCAAAACTTTGCTGGTATTGTTGTAGGGAGAGTTGATGCATCGGCTGTTAGTCAGCACAGCAGTTTCATCCACGAATGTTGGATGAGAATGTTTTCCTTGTTAGCCTCTCTGATAGCCTTTGAGAAAGGCATACCAGCAGAGTATTATAGTGTATATAAGTAAGCAAATCTCATTAAATTTGTCAGCATTTGCGAATTCGCTCAAATTAATAAGCAAGGCAGGTTGTACAAGGAAAATTGTCCATATCTCGACAGTATCCTTACGAAGCCAGTCAAACGAATCCTTATAATCAGGTCTGTCAACTGGCTAATGTAAGTTCCGATTTATCAAAGGTTTTGTGATTTTGGACCGTCTTAACGACCACGTGCCATTATCTCATTATCCTGCGATGCCAATCAATAGCTGTAGTTCTTGGGAGTCTAATGGCATTGGGTGCTTTCAAAATCTGTAGGTAAAACTCAGCTGTAATCTTACGGATTCTGAAACAGCACACCATTTTGTGCTATCAGATAAGTGGACTATCGATTGGCAATTGAGAAACTGTAGGACATCTCTTGCTTTCGCGTTCTCCAACGCATTCCGCATTGACTTCCGAGTTTTTGTCTCATCCTAAAAGTATGCAATCTAGTTTTCTTGGGTCTTTGCTGTCTTGCACATCCAAAGGGCGCGCGCAAACACTGAGCAGAGCGGAGCGGAGTTGATCAGCACGAAAAAACATACAGAAAGCAATGAGAGTACACAGAGAGCGGAGAGGAGCAGAGCTGAAACGGCGAAACAGAAATGTTTGTTTGTTTCCACCCCTAATTTTTTTTTATTTCTTATAAATTTCTTTATTTTTAAAACAACAACCCTCCAAAATGTTAACAAAATATCGACAAGCCCACATTGGTGAGCTCCTGGAAAGCCCAAGTCCTGGTGCATCCTCCAGCGTTGCTCTGTGGAAGCTAACATTCCGCTTTAAGATTCAAACCATTCCTAAGACGCCTATAAAGGACCCTTAAGGGAGCTGGTGTTATTCGAGTGAACAGAGGGCTGAGCCATTTGCCAAGAGCTTA
Source organism: Hirtodrosophila histrioides (assembly GCA_037075165.1). NCBI lineage: Eukaryota > Metazoa > Arthropoda > Insecta > Diptera > Drosophilidae > Hirtodrosophila > Hirtodrosophila histrioides. The sequence continues at coordinate 23,682 of JBAMCL010000417.1, read as the reverse complement.
GAGGCTAGATATCAGCAGTTCAATTTAACATCAGAATTTAGGAAAAAGCATGTTGAAATATCGCTAAGTATAGTATCAAATGAGTTTCCTAGAAGAGACTATGCCATTTCCCAAAGATTTGGAAATAATCGTTAATCACAATGATCCCTAAGTCAGAGAAACGGTTGACTGAAGTAGATGATTTGTATCGACCAATTAGTCTACTACTTGGCCTAAGATACAAGCTAACTTCTAACTCCACAATTATACCAACTAGTAAGTGTCTTTCTGTTTTGGTTGTGCTGGAGTCCCTCAAGGCAGCGTCCTGGGGCCCACCTTATATACATTGTGTACTTGAGAAAACTCTGCGACGCGGCCTGGTATAAACGCACAAGAGACATTAAGCGGGACCTGAGAGTTCCGAAGATGGGCGACATTCTGCAACAGCATGCGAAAAAGTACCTAGAAAGACTCGAGCTGTACCCAAACTCAGTGGCAAGGGGTCTTATAGATAGAAGGCAAAACAATGCACGAAAAAGAAGATTTCAACGTTTTCATCCCCAGGAACTGCCTTCCCGGATCCTCGCCTAATTCATTTGGTTTTCTTTTTTATATGAAATCTAATGATATATCCTTGTAAATAATATATATAATGTAAATATGTAAATAATTTGTAAATTCCCTTTATATGTAGGTATCACTCCGTGATCATAATTTTTTGTTTTCTCCCCTAATGTAAAAACTGCGTAAGCTGCCACAACAGGTGGCAGAAAACTCGTTTAATTGAAACGTATACAATTGTTTTTGCCAAATAAAAATAGGTTTGTTCTGACTATATCTTGACTATAGTAAGTAAAAAACAAGAAGAGTTTCTATATTTGCACTGTCACATAAATTGCACGACCTTACTTAGTACAAAGTTGTTTATCAAAGACACAATTTGATCAAATTGATTTGGCAAAATAATTGCGAGTTAAATAAATAGTAAATTCTTTCTTTTGACTTTGACTCAAATTAGAGAACCCAATCCAGCTTATCAGCGGATAGACATCCGTCAACTCTGCTCCGCTCCGCTCTCTGTGTGCACGCGTCCTTAAAAGAAATATATTATCCTCGCCCGTAAACTCCATACATTCATACTCTTGCTTCAAAAGTTTCAATCTTTTAGCTGCCTTCGGCTGGGAAAATACCAGACAGACGGAA
>JBAMCL010000417.1:0-17500 GCA_037075165.1 Hirtodrosophila histrioides | reverse complement strand
AAAAACTGTAACTGAAAAGCCAGCTCATTAAAATTGTGGCTAAACTAGTTGGGAATTATTACAGTGCAATACGAAAAATTATATGATTCAATATTTTACACAAGCTTATTCGTGAGGCCTCCATTTGTGCAATGGCGATATCTTCGGCAGCGCCCACCGTAGCCTTCAAGAGACCCCCAGACACCGCTATTTCGGCCGCACTGGCCACGAACAGACGATGTGCAATTTGGACGCGCTTATTATGCGAGTACGCATGACCGAGTGCGACCTGACGGTGCCTGTGGGGCAATGCGCCCTCCTGGCCAGCCATCCTGCATGGTGGCCATCACTCCCCCATGGAGGCGCCACAGTCCTCGGAGACATTCAGCTGGTGCCATACTGCGCAGTTGCCTCCGCCAACCCACAGGACAGCTGCCAATCGACGCTCTGAGTTCCTTTTTTAGATCGATACTTGACTTTCGCCGTGGTTGCAACACGGCAAATTGATGCTTACTTGGCGCATTAAATTCAAACACCATTGCATTCTAACGTAAATTCAAATGTTAATTGTTTAATGTTCAGTTGCAACTTTGTAATGCTGTGTGTATTGGTGGGTGGCCCTTTGCCCACCCACCGCCTCCCAAGTTGCCAAGAAGGTAATACGAGTTGAGCGACCGAGCGCGGCGGACCACTGAGGACAAAACACTTGTGATTTTTCTTATTGAAAGTGGAATTATATATGTAAATTATAAATGCAAATTCGTAGTGAAGAATTGCTATTGTTTAACAACTAAACTGTGCGCAACAGCAACAGCATCTAAAGCAACAACAATTTAGTGCGAATTATGCTGCAATTATGCAATTAATTGCCATTTTTGTAAAATTGGACAATTCAAGTGAACCTTGGCGTGATCAGCTACTCCAGTGGTTCCTATCCGATTCACTGGACACTCCCGTAGTGCCGGGCATTATCGTTCTTACTAACCAACTCGACAGCAATCCCGCTGTTGGTAATTATACGGCCAAGGCGGCCACCAACGGAGGAATTGGAATTCAGTGCCACAATATGGATGCTTTTAAAGCTGCCTGTGATATCCTGGCTAAGGAGAAGCTCGAGGTCTTAACGCATGAAATGCGTAAAGATAAGGGGTTCAGAACAGTCATAAGGCTCCTGCACCATACCACGCCAACTGAGTGGATTATTGGCGAGCTCACCAGACAGGGTGACACATACGAGTTATGAAGCATAGACATAATGGGACGACGCTCAATCTGTTTGAGGCCGAGATTGAGCGAAAGAACGATGGATCCCATAAACAAGTACTTAGATTAAAGTACCTCAAAAATATGCCAATACTGGTCGAGCCGATGGCCAAATCTATTGACCCCCCACAATGTCACCGCTGCCAGGCATTTGGTCATACCAAAAGTTATTGCAGGCGGCCGTTCGTCTGCATGAAATGTGCAGGCGATCATGCAACGACCGCCAGCAGTAAAGCCAGAAGCAAGCAGTCTAAGTGCGCAAATTGAAATCGGACATATATATCTTATACCTGCCCTAGGAGCGACCGGAGTTGTTGTATGCAAACGCTGCAAAATGTACTGGAATGCCTGAAGAACGAAATGAAACTACAATAAATGAATTAAATACTACCCATTTGACTTGTTAAATAGCATTGCCATCAAAAGTGGTAAATTTGCATACATTTTTCATACAACAAGTCAAGTTGCAACCGATCGCTCCCACGGCAGGTACAAAATACATTAGATCGCTTCTAGGGCAGGTATAAGATATATATGTCCGATTTCAATGAAATTTGGTGAGCATATGTAGAACATGATTAAACTTAAATTTTGTGAGTTTGGTTACGCTATCTACAAAAACAAAAAAGTTTTTCTTACAAGAACATAGTGTTCAACCTACTATTCGTATGGGAGCTATATGATATAGTGATTCGATCCGGCTGGTTTTCATATATGTACTGGTAGCATCGAAAATAAAGACTTGTGCCAAGTTTCATAATCATAGCTTTAAAATTGAGCGATTAGTTAGAATATAAACATTCGGGCTGGCAACATTTTCTAACTTTAAATGCGTATTATTTAAAAAGTATTGAACCTACAGAGCACCAAGACCACTCAATCGATGCGCAATATAGTTCTCTATCAGATTCTGAAGTGGATTTGATATCTGACTTAATTTACAGGCACATACTAAGGTCTTGTAAACAAAGTCCCTAAATTTCATACATTTTTTAAGCGCGTTGGGTCATGTGACGTACATGCGCAGTGAGAGCCAAAAGTTGCAGTCCTCTTGTCGTAACCTATGGCTCTCTCAATCGTGGACATGCTCATGGCGTTATTAACTGTCTCTCAACCGTGGTATTGTTGGTCTTTGATGCGACGGTTGTTGTTCTTGTGGAAGTTAAAGCAAAAGAAAACAAACGGACAGACGCATTGCGAGAAAAAACGAAAACAAAACAGCGGCAAACGCTCGAGTTAGCAGAAGAGTATGTACGTACTTGCACACACACACACAGAAACGAAATGAGAGCGCAAGCGACATAGACCGTGCTCATCGTTCTGGCGTCAATCCAAGACTGAACATATTTTCGGCGATGCGCGATGCCAAGGCGTAATAAGTTCGGCTTTGTTTCTAGCTATGCTAGCGATGCTTGATGCCGACAGAGAGCAGGGCTGACCATTACGTATGCGCGCTATACTCTTTGCCATTCGTATATGTATGAATGTATGTACACACGGCAAAAAAAAAGGGTGAAGATCAATAGATCATTATTTGCAAAAAGATCATAACAAATGTACATACATATGTATGTATTATTTTATTTCGCTGCACACAATAAAATAAAAAAAATTCTATCCAACTTTTACCACCACTATTTTACTATATGTAACTATTTTTGTAGGCAAATAATGCACTTGAGATGTGGTGCAGAAAAATATCTTATCCAGCGTTTTTTTTAAGTGCAGGCCTCATTGAGAAGCAACAACAAAATTACATTGAAATTTAGTTGGACAACAGCAAATATACGCCTGTGTTGTTGCTCTTCTCATGAGCCAAGAGAGCGAATAGAGATGAGAAAGGGAGCACGCAAAATTGTATTATGCATTGGCTTATGAAATGAGCAGTGCATGTATGTACATACATACATATGTACTTACATGTCTACATGTCACTACTGCAGAATAGCCAAATTTACTGGCCAATATTATTGATATCAAAAAAATAAAAAGTAATTATAAAAGATCGTTTAAATATTTTAGCCAATTTTGCCAATTATACAAAAATTTTTGTTCGCAAATTTAGCTATATACGTACGTATGTATGCATATATCAGCTCTTTATAAATGTTATCTTGTGGTCTTGTTTTTAATTATTGCCAAAATACGGCCTTAAAATGACCATTTTTAAAAATTCATTTGCTTTGCAAAATTTACTGGCGTTTTCTTAATAGCATTTATGCTAATTCCAATTCCAACCAATTCCTCTCTATTTTCCTATTTATTTTTTAGAAAAATTGCCACACTTCGCTTCGGCCTCTCTTCTCAATGACGGTATACATGCCACTATGAAGTTTCTCCTCTATATCATCTCCGCCTTTCTCCTCTCCACCTTCTGCGCTTTTTAAAACATATATTTCAAACAAATTAAATTAAGTCTGAAATAAAAATATCACAAGGAACATATAGACAGGTCACAAATACGCAGTTATTAATCTAAGCTAGAACAACACAAACAAAACAAGTTACAACAACAATAAAAACAAAACCAAAACAACAAAATGTACACGTAAAATAAATACAGTTGCGTCGTCTTTTTTCTCTCCGGCCTCAAACGAAATGAATGCATAGAACAACTCAAGTAATTCGCGTGTCTTCGGCTTTGCCAAATACTTCATTCCGTTTTGTATGTATGTTTTGAGTGAAGCCATGCAGATCTCTAGCACGCACACACAGCCGATATGTTAGCGGCTGCACTGCTGCAGCCAGCTAAAATCACTCATGTTAATCGCAATCTTAACGCTATTAGCACTCAGCAGCAGAAGCAACAGCAACAACAACAACAGCAACACCTACTGCAGCATCAGCCAGACGATGCCTACTCTCAACACTGACACAGGCATCCAAAATGGCTGCTCCAGCCATTGCGAGAGCGCAAATCGGGCACGCCGCCAATGTTCATGCTGACTCTCCTGCCAATGCCGGCGACTGAACTGCTTTACCCGCTCTCACTCGCTGCTACGCCGCCGTTCGTTGTGCCGCCATTATTCTTTGCTGCCGCCATTATTGCTTTTCTGTCATTGGTGGCAATTTCAAACCAATGTAATGAACTGAACGCAATAGTGCTGCCAACGCGAGTGAAGATAATTCTGACACTCACGAGAACACTCAGGCAGCAAAACCAACTGCCATTAAAGCTACAACATAAAAGCTCACATTATTCCAGCTGTTGGGCAAGGATGAGCCACTAAAATAATTAAACCCAAGCAAAAAGCCAGTAAACGGTTTTCTTGCTCCAAAACCAGCGACGCCAGCCAAAATGTTCTGGCAGGCTATCTAGCATCTGTTTACCTTTGTCTGGCAACGAATATGCTCGAATATTCGCTTGTGTCTAAACAGGCCTACGCAGCAACAACAAATTCAAACAAGTAGGAACGTTGCAGTCGGACGTACCCGACAGCAGAATGCTCCTTTCAAGACTGGTATAATTTGGTTATTTGAGGAGTGGGAAAGAGACTGTGTTTCAAATTTGGTGAATCTACCTGGACAGGTGTTTGGGAGAAAGATTTTGTTTGTTTGCGGGGGAGGGGATGGGAGTACTCAAATTTGCCTTCTCAGTAGTCTGTTTGTCAAATTTGGTGACATCGAAAAACATGAAAAAACTTGTGGTATACACCAACATGTGTACCAAGTTTGGTTGCTCTACCTTCAAGGGTGTGGGGGAAAAGTGCATTCACAGACAGACGAATATTTCACAAATCCAATATACTCTGTATAAAACTCTTGCTTGAAACCGAGTAAAAATAGCAACATAGCAGCATAGCAACAGCGATAGCAATCGGAATCGGTTTCGTAGGTTGCATATATTAGTTGACAATTACTTTTTTGTTTTCTTTTGGTTTTTTTGGTGCGTGCGTTCGCCTTTATTTATTTGTCTGATTATCTTGTTCAAGCAACATTATACGAATATTTATGGTAAACAATGTTTAGGAACCAGCAGTACAACAAGCAGTTCGCTTGGCAACAATGCAGCACGCATTTGTACTGCTTGACCCACAACATTGTTGACAAGCGAACTGCTTGTTGTACTGCTGTTTCCTAAACATTGTTTACCATAATGCGCATGTTGCGCAGTTACCGCAACCACTGAGAAAAGAACTTATAGAGTGACACTTAACTACAGTGAATAGATATTCCATCTGTTGCAACCGCATTGAGTCCGGCCCATACACAGGGCAATTTTACCACAATGAGTTGCAGCAACCAGTTCAGCCAACTTCGTAGCACAACTTGAAAAATGGCGTCGGCCCTGATCCAAGCAAAGTTGTCGAGTCGATGCGGTCGTACAAAATGGAATGTCTATTCACTGTATGGTTGATGGTTATACTTATCAGAAACTGCTATACTACTAATCAGAAACTGTTAGACTAATATGCAAGCAGTTCTGTTCGCCTGGTGTTTAATGTGACCCCTACAGATTGAAAGTTCCGATCTTGGCAAGTGCAAAAATTTGAATTGGTAATTTCGGCGATCTACATTCATACGAGTACAATAATATGTGTCCTTTCGAAATCCTTCAGGATGAAGCCATGTAATAGCTAAGGGCGCGCGTACAAAACATGCAAATTATGAAAAAGTATAAATGCTGCGACATACTTTTAGGATGACGCATTTAATGGAGGTATCTAAAAACCGTTGCATACTTTTAGTTGCAACTAAATAATTTTCATTGCAGCTGCCTACCATTTCTGTCCGGCTGGTATTTTCCCAGGCGCGGGAAGCTTATAGATTGAAACATTCGAAACTGGAGCATGGATGAATGGAATTATCCGCTTTAAGCTGATAAGCTCAGCATGGTCAGCAGGTGTGCGAAGCGGTCAGTAGATGTGTAAAAGCTGCTATCACCCTGCAGCCCTACAGTCCTTGAAAATTAGTAAAAAAGCATGATTTGTATTGAGTTATGTAAATTCGCAAATGTTGATTGGGTTCTCTTATTTGGCAAAATCAATTCAATTCAATGTAATTATTTTCAAAGCCAATTGTGGTCTCAGACAACAACTTTGTACTAAGTTACATAGGTGGAAATTGTATTATTTTTTTACTTCCTGTACCCATTATATGGGTAAAAAGGGGGTATTGAATCTGTGCAAATGTATGTTACAGGCAGAAGGAGACATCTCCGACCCTATAAAGTATATATATTCTTAATCAGTATCAACAGAAATTTCGATTTGGCCATGTCCGTCTGTCCGGATAAACGCGTCGATCTCAGTAAATATAAGAGCTAGAAGCAGCATAGCCGCCACTTAGCTTGCGCTGCCACTTGTGCTGTGTATGTATGTGTCTTCGTGTATGTGTAAGTGTACGCAGATGCAATCGGAAATTTTTGACCTGGGTACAGCGAGTTTTGTAGTCGGCTATCCTCGCCATTTCAGCTCTGCTCCGCTCTGCTCATCTCAGCTTGCAGTGCACTCTCATTATTCCAGTGTGTTTTCTTTTCGTGCCTAATCAACTCCGCTCAGGTACGCTCTCAGTATGCGCGTACCTAAGAGTATGGTCTACTTTTGATAAACCCTTTTGGCAGTGATCGGATTTTGTATATTTTATTAGGGAATTTGTGGCACCTTGTAAATATGTACATACATATATGGTATACTGGAGTTCAATAAAACACAGATAGTTATATTTTGTTGTATATTTATTAAAATTGTTTTTACCATCTCTTTTATATCTTTTCTCGCATCTTTTGTGTAATTATGTTTTCTGTAAAGAAAAATCTTAAAAAATCGTTATAATATGTATGTATATATAAGCATGTTTAAGAACTATTAAATAATATATCGTATGAAATGCATCAAAAAAATAAACTGAAAATCAAATATCTAAGTACGTATAAAATATAAAAATAAATGCCTTATTTAAGAATAATAATAAAAAAAAGAATAGTCCGGGCGTCGTTCGACAACTGCCCGGCGGCGGAAGCTCAGCGGCTGAGTTTCAAACTTGCGTACAATCTAATTTAAGTGTCTATAAAAAAAAAGAGCTCATAACTAACTAGATACATCAAAACAATACAATGTATGTTAAAATATGAGATGTTCAAATTGTTAAAAAATATAAAAAAAAAATGTGGTTTGCGGAAGCCAGGTTGGATGGAGTTAGTTAGCATTGCGTTGTTGTTGGTGTTGATGTTCTTCGAGAGCGACGTGTGTTAGATATAGGCAAGTATACATATATGTATGTGTGCTGGGAACATGCGTGTGCGTGTGCGTGTGCGTGTGCACTGGAGCTGGGAAGCCATCAATCACACAATCGATAGTATCGAAGTGTATCGAATATAACTATCGAGTGGCGGCGCTGTCGATGTCCTTCCAGCTCTAGCGTGTGTGTAGGCGTAGGCGTAGGCGTGGCGTGGCACAGTTGGGACATCTTATGTGGAACCATAAAACGGACTGTTGCCTACTCCGTACGAGGAACCATTCCTTCGTCCTTCGTCCATCTTCCTCCTTCCTGCTACCTGCTAGTGCTTCCTGTGGCTTCAACTTACTGCGGCTTAAGAGCTACGACAATGATAAGCTATCTACACTCCTCATATTCGTCCTCATCCTCATCCTAAGTATCATCATATGGGCGGTTTAGGCGGCGTGGCAGCATTGCTTGAGATTTAACTGTTTCCACTTAGATAGACTATACAACTAGGTGTCTCCTCAACGCTCCTCATCATCTGCGCTGGTTCAGCATCTGCAGGTAGTACTCACAGTTGGTGCAGTAGACGGCGGGGGCAATCACGTGCCGCTTGCGGCACAGGTTGCACTCGACGGCCTTGGCGGAGGCCTTGACGATGGCATTGTTGTAGACGCGGGTGGGTATGGCCGTGATGCCCGACGTTGACTCCGGCAGTCCCAGTCCGTTCTGGAGTGTCAGCTTGGACTGTACGGGCGGCGGCGGGGGCGGTGTCAGGCAGTCCGTCTCACCCTTGGTGCCCGGCTCAAAGCTGACCTTCTTCTGCACAGGCTTGCCATTCAACAGCTGCGGCTGCTGCTGTGGTTGCTGCTGCTGCTGCTGCTGTGGGGGCGGAGGTGCTGCATAGCCAAGTTGTTGCTGGTAGCCATGCGGGACGGGGACGCGCTGGTAGGGCGAGGGTAGCGGCGGCTGCTCCGGCATTTGTGGCAGGTTGCATGCAGCTGCATTGCCATTGCTAAAGTAGGCCAGGCTGAGTTGCTGTTGCTGCTGTTGTTGTTGTTGTTGTTGCTGCTGATGTTTCTGCAGCTGCACGGAGTAGCTTTGAGGCAACTGATGTGTGGCATGTTGCAACGGCCGGGGCATGCTGCTGTACTGTGCATCCAGCTGCAGCTGCTGCTGCTGCTGCTGTAGATGTTGCTGGCTGGCAATGCCGCTCATGCTGGTGCGTTGTTGCAGCTGCTGTTGCTGCTGCTGCTGCTGTTGCAACTGTTGCTGCTGCAGGCGATACAGCTCCTGTTGTTGCTGCTGCTGTTGCTGCTGCAGCAACTGTTGCTGTCGCTGCACATAGCGTTGCATATCCGGCCTGCCCAGCATTGGCGATGCTTGCTGCTGCTGTTGTTGCTGCTGCTGTTGCTGCTGCTGCTGCTGCTGTCGTGGCTGGGGCTCCGTCTGCAGCCGCAGCATGTTCTGCTGCTGCTGTTGGATGAGCTGGGCGGTGACCTTCTCGTTGGGGTGCTGGGCAGTGCGCAGGACGCGCTCCAGAATGGGATTCGGTATGAAGTCGTCGTCCTCCTCGTTGCCGGCGGTGGCCACCAGTATGACCTGGTCGCAGAACGAGACGCTCTTCTTCTTCACGCGCTTGGTGGTGCTCTGGTTGAGCGTCTGCTGCACCATCGAGTTGAGCAGCTCCACCTCGCGTATCTCCTCGGCAATCTGCGACTGCGACATCTCGTACTTGGCCTTCGGCAGCAGCTGTTGCAACTGTTGCATCTGCTGGAGCTGCAGCTGATGGTGGATGGCTGCCCCACCAGCAACAGGATTACGCACCACCGCTGGGGCACAGTCCACCTCGTCGGCGGCCTCCTGTGCCTGCTGCTTGTTGGGCAGTCCGTTCATCTGCGTGCGCAGCTGCGCTCCAGCTACGAGGGGCTGGGAGAGGGAGCTGGCACTGGGGCTGGGGCTGAGCAGCTCCTGGGAGGCATAGGAGCGCATGGTGGTGCCAGCGGTGCCACAGCTGCCTGCTGTGGTGGTCTGCTCGAAGCGGTGCGCCAGGTCGCGCACGCTGCTGGGCGAGGGGGCCTCCTGCTTGCGCTGCATGGCTCTGAGATCAGTTTGTTTCGCCTGCAGCTCCTTCAGCCAGGAGCCGTTGGGCGTGGCTTCGCTTGGCGTGGGCTGCTCCTTGCGCATGTGCTTGAGCAGATGCTGGCGCTGCTGTAGCTGCGCCAGGATGCTGGTGGTGCCCTCCAGTGAGTCCAGCTGCTGGCGCTGCTGCTTGCTGGCCGCCTCCAGGGCATGCAGGTGGCTCAGCTGCTGGTTGAGCGGCTCCAGGTCGATCTCCGGTGGTGGCGGTGGGGGAAAGTCCTCGCTGGCCTGTCTGGAGTGGCACACGGACTGCGGCGGGCTGGGGTATGGCGGCAGCTCGAGTGACGGCGGCAGCGGTAGCGGCAGTCCTGCATCTAGCTCGTCCTGCGGCGCTCCGTACGGCGCCTGCAGAAGCTGCAGATCCTTCAGCGGACTCTGCTCGGAGTGCACCTGCGCGCAGGTCGTGATAATCGTCTGGCACGAATCCTCGCTGATCGAGGTGCTGGAGCTCATGGCCGATATGTTGGACAGATTGGCCTCGTGGTGGAACTGCTGCTGCTGCTGTTGCTGCTGCTGGGGTGTCAGCGCGGAGCTGGTGCGCATGGGCGGCGGGGGCGCCACCTTGGGCACCATGGTCAGCTGCCTGCCGCTGCCGTGGAAGCTTTTGCGCATCAGCTTGCTCCGCTCCAGGTTCGGGTTGGCGCTGGACTGCAGGATGGTGCTGTTGCTGGCGCTGCTGGTGGTGCTGCCGTGCCCGTTGGCCGTGTAGTCGAAGTGGCCCTCCGAGATGTAGCCGCTCATGGCCAGGGCGTTGTAAGCGTGCCCGTGCTTGCCGTGCCCATGGAGGTGCAGGCCAACGGCGCTGTCGTCCACGGAGCTGGTCAGCGGGTGCGCCAGGCTGGGCTGCCCATGGCCATGGGCATGGGCGTGCACGTGGGCGTGCCCATGAGCATGGGCGTGGCCGTGGCCGTGGGCGTGGCTGTTGGCGTTGGGCGGGGCAACATCAACGTCGACGGCCTCGGTGAGATCGGGCATGGAGCGGTTCTTGCGTCGGATGAGACCGCCCATTAATAGCTTGCGGCGTATTTTGTGCTGCTTCTTGCCGCTCTTGTCCTTTTCCTTCTTCTCGTCCTTGTCCTCCTTGTGCTTCTTCAGCGTGTCCTTGGCGTTCACCAGCAGGGTCTCCGTGAGCGAGAACTCGCGCGTCAGCTTGTTGCGATCCTCGCTGCGGCTACGCTTCTCCTTATCCTTGTCCTTGTCCTTATCCTTGTCTTTGCGCCCGAACAGCGAGCGGCTCTCCCGCTCTGGCTTCGCCTGCTGGCTACTGGGGGTCAGCTGCTGCTCGTACTCGATGGCATTGTCGTCGGCGCCAGCGGCGAGCGCCTTCAGCGGGCTCTTGCGCTTGGGCAGCGTTGCGTAGATCTCAATGCTCTTGGCAGCCAGACTGGTGGGCTGCTCCAGCTTGTCCAGCTTCTCCAGGGTCCTGTCCAGCGTTCTGTCCTTGCTGTTCTGGCGCATGTGCTTCACGCTGCTGTTGCTGCCCTCCCGCATATGCTTGAGCTCCGGCATCGCCTCGCTCTCGGCGCCCTTCTCCACGAGGATGCGCCGGTGCAGGCTCCTGGCCCGCATCACACAGGTGTTGTGCTTCATGCGCGCGAAGGTCATCGTGTGGGGATTGCTATAGGGTGCGTCCATGGCGGCACGCGCCCTGCCCGCGGCGGCGTTGCAGAGCACCAGCGCCGTCTCCAGATCGTGCGACTCCTCCACCAGGCGCGACTTCTCTAGCAGCTGATCGGCCTCATGGCAGAGCTTCTCGCAGTCCCCGGAAAGCGTCAGTCCGTGTCCATGTGGCGGATTGGCCGCAACTCCTCCCGCGGAAGCACCCGCGCCCGCGCCAGCCTCTGGAATCTTGGCCAGCTGCGGATTCAGGGCATGCTTGGGCGGGTACGAGTCCGTCGAGCTCAGCGAGAACGAGTCGTAGCCCGCATCGTAGGGCAGTCCATGTGCATGGCCGTGCACATGGGCGTGCCGCGTGGGACTCTGGGGCACGGCGGCAACTCCCCGCTTGGCCACCATGTACAGATAGGGATTGTCCAGCGTAGTGGAGCTAGCCGAGCTGGCGCTGTTGCGATCCCCGGACCAGTTGCCCGAGTCGCGGCGCCTCGGCTGATTTAGATGCTCCGGTATGGTCAGGCCGTCGCTGGGCGGCGAGCTGCCATTGGAGGCACCGCTCGCATGTCCCGAGCTCGACTCGGCGCTGTGGCTACGCTGCAACTGGAGATGCTGTCGACGGGCCAATTGTGCGCTCAGCATCGCCTCGATGGGCTTGCGATTGAGGAAGCCACCTTCCTTGTCCGCCGATGCGGAGGCGGAGGCTGACACGGAGGCGATCTTGTCCTGGATGACGCTCAGGTTCTGATACTGTGCGCTGAGCACATGCTCCACGGTCTTGCGGCTGATGTAAGCGTCCGTTTCGTCAGCACCAGGCCCTGCAACCGTTGGTACGGCAGCTGGTACCGCGGCGGAGGGTAGCGGCACGGGGAATATGCTTTTCTGTATGACACTCAGGTTCTGATAGTCATTGATGGGCGCCCGCAGCGGGATGGGGGTAGGCGTAATGGCGCGCCTGGTATTGCCCAGACTGGGCTTCTCCGGGCTGGGCGTTACGGCCCGTCGCACTGTAGCGGAGCTCATGGGCATCGGGAGCTCCATTCCCATGCCACAGTTCGCAGACGAGGGTGCGGAGCTGGGCGGCTGTGGCACCGCGTAGAGCAGCAACAGGGGCTGGTAGCGTCCCCGACTGCACTTGTCGACGACACCCTCCCAGCTGGGTCCCACCTCCTTCACGTTGGCATCGTCGAAGTAGACCCACACCTTAAGCTTCGTGTGGAAGAAGAAGGTCGTGTAGTGCTTTCCATAGTAGGAGACGATGCCCACCAGCTCGTGCTGGGTTTGCTGTGCCCAGCGCTGCTCGCTGACCTGATGGAACACATCGGCCAGCCGGAGACTGGTGCCAACAGCCTTCAGCACGGCATGCACCTGATCCGCAGCGGGACGCTCAGAGTCCCACACAATGCCAATGGAGACGACGTCCGGCCGATTGAGCAGGGCTCGGCAAATGCCAATCTTGGCACCGCAAGTGTTCTGCAAGGGATTAAGGACTAGTTAGATAAGTCTGGCAAGGCTTAACGGACTTCTCACTTACCGGACAGTCGCGTATGTCGCCCATGTTGCCCGCGGCTCGCAACAGCTGGCCAAAGCTCAGCTGCTGGTGGTTCTGGAGGGCGAGGCTCTTCTGGGAGGTCAGCGCCGAGGCGGACACGTAGTGCACCATCTGCAAGGCAGAGAAGAGAACAAGAATTATAGCTGGGACTGCATGAAGCTAACGCCCTCTCCTCGGCATAGGCCTCGTCAATGGTCTCTGGCCCCGTTGTGGGTGTTCCAAAACAGGTCAAGCCGCTTTTCAAGCACTCGCACTCGAACTCGAACTCATGCTAATATTCATGTTCACGTTCACGTTCACGTTCAGAAAGAAGCAGAGAGAAACCCGTTTGCTTGGAGCAGCGTCTAACTGTTCCTGGCTTGGCCTCGGTCCCTGCTCGGGCGCCAGTCCCTGCTCGGGCGCCAGTCCCAGTCGGAGGCATTTACATAGCAGTACATGGCAGCTGGCCAGCTGCAGGTGTTCCAAGCCCACGCCAGAGGCTAAGTCCATTTATGAATCATTTGCTTCGACTGCCAACCAGTTGTTGCAACTATCGGACAGACTACAGAGCATAAACCAGGTTCTTGACGTACTCATTTTGACTTCCTATTGATAAAGCTATTAACACCTGTGGGTTTAGCCAGAAACCATAACAGCTTTATCTAACTAAAAGTAACCACTCATATAGCTTAACTAAATGCTTTAAATTGGTCAAAACTACTATCAGTTATTCTTAGATACTTAAATGAATACAAATACTACTCTGTTGATATGGTAATGTCTTCAGCTTGAACTGAACAACCCACCTGCGTGAAGGGCAGCTGCTCCGAGTTGGCGCCGCACTTGCAGACGCTTTGCTCGATGACGCGCATGGCAAAGCGGCGGTGGGCAATGCAGGCGGAGGACTCGCAGGAGTCTCCGTCGTCCGGGGAGATGTGCGAGTGCACGCGGTGCAGCAGCAGCTCGAAGCATTCGGCAGCATCTCCCAAACAGCCCAGGGGGAAGCGTCGACCCGCCAGAGGGCCACTGGCCAGGGCACGACGCAGTGGCTCCGGACACAAGGCTGGCTCCGAGCTGGTCTGCAGCTGCTGGAAGAGTTCCTGTGTGGATCAAGATAAAGGCATGATTTAGCACATGGTAAGTTGCAGTTCTTTCAGCTATTTTTAATTATTTTTCAAGGCATTGCAAATGGTTTTCGGTCTTTTCCGAACTTACAATAACCGCATTGATGCAGCGATCCCGCTCGGCGGTGCCTCCGTTGGCGGAGTTGCCAGAGTTTCCACTGTAGCCCAGCACTGCCAGCTCCACGCTGCTGGCCACCTTGGCCAGAGCGCAGAGGGTGCTGCCTTGTGGTTTGCTCTGCTTGCTCTGCCGCGTCAGGGTGGCTGACTTGTGGGCCTCGCCCCCACCATCCAGGAGCAGTTTCCTGGGGCTGCTTCTCGGCAGTGTTCCATTGTTACTAATCAGCTGCAGCTGCGGATGCGGAAGTGAATGTGGATGCGGATGTGGATGCGAAGCTACAGCAGTGGGCGAACTGCCTGAGCTGGCCGAGGCGAGTGAGGTGGGTGAGCCAATGGCCACCACATTGCTGGGCTCCTTGCGCTTGTAGCGGAACTTGATCATCCTGATTGTTGCTTAGTGGGCTGAAGCTGCGAGCAGATGGCTGGAGTCCGATCTAATTAAGCTTCTCGTCTGGCATTGCACTGTGGAGAAGAATTACGTTCAGTTTTTCGCTCAGTTGTCCCTCTGCTTCGCCCCAGAGCTGGCCAAGATGCAGGTGAAACGACGAGGACGTCGACATCGATTACGTTAACGATACTCTAGGGCTGACTGGTCAAAATCGGAAAGGGAAAGGGGAGGCTAGCGACAACAAAAAAGACGTTGACGTCGTCAAACGGAAGTGGATGTAAAAGCGAAGCAATAAAAATAAAACAGAACCAGAACAAGAAGTGCAGCAAATGACGAAGTCTTAATACCCTGCGGATATACATAGGGTATAAGGTATTGATGAAAAATCCGATTGTTCTTAGGTCAGCTATAAGATATTGTGGACAAACTTCAATCAAAATTAACCATAGATTGGTAAGCTTCGTGGTTCATACAAAGACTCAGCTTAGAACTCCTATAATATGGAGTTATGCGATATGGTCAACTGATTGAGACGGAGTCAGTAGAGTAAGAAGAAAGGGACGGACGAGAATGATGTTCACCTGAACAGAAGAAGAGATACGTTCACAGCTTAGAACTCCTATGATATGGAGTTATGCGATCTGATCATCTGATTGAGACGGAGTCAATAGAGTAAGAAGAAAGAGACGGACGAGAATGATGTTGACCTGAACAGAAGAAGAGATACGTTCGTAATTAATGGGCCTGGAAACGTCTACTTCAGAGCGTTACCAAGTGCGTGACAACACGGTTGTAGCCTCTGCCAGGGTATACAAGTGCAGCGAAGAACTGAAGACTCAAGACTCAGCCCCCAACAGTTGGCTCGTGGTAGGAAGTTGTGTTCCCAACGAACTCGCAGCCCGAAGGGCTCGAGTTGCCAATTGAAACCCATTTGCACTCGGACTTCGCCTGGTCACGCGACAGACAGGGAAAAGCTGCTGGCTGGTGGTTGACAACAATGATCGATAACAGCTGTGCAGGTGGCTCATCAGCGCTTAAGTATGGCACGGGTACCTTAAGCGTCGCTGCGGGCAGCGAGGCGGGGGAGAGGCTGAACAGAGCTGAGCAGAACTTTCGCTTTTGCTTTGAGCCGCGACCTCATTTTGGGGCTGGCCGAAAGTTATGCCCAGCAAACCGGTCCAGCTGCGTTCCCCAACATCGTTCCCAGACCCCACACACCTCACCCCTGGCTAAAGGTGGCCACAAAGCGATTTCTGTGTCACAAAATCAAATTGCAAGTTGTAAAACAGCCGACTCGGCAGCTTAGCTCTAATGTTGGCCCCCCTCCAGCCCCGATCTGGATCAGTCTTTCCCAGTCGTCAGTCGTCACTCTGCTGTCCATGCCAACTGGCAACTGTCATTTGCTGACGACGCCTTGAAAACTGAGGCGCACTTAAGAACCCGACACAGAGCCAGGGACGGGCGGGGGAACGCACAAAGGGGCGTCCAAGTGACGCCATATGCGGCAAAGCTCGTTAAAGCCTTGCTCACTTTTGCTTTTGCCCAGACAATTGCCATAGCTGTTTTGTGACAGCCAGCAACTGGCAAGGGGTATCACAACTACAGGGTATATAGATCGGACGATCTTGGAGACTTCAAGTTGATTATAGGCGAAGTGATTCTGGAATGTATTTGAGCCAACTGCTGGGCCAACATTCTTACAGGCACTGTCTGGATCGTATGATCTTGGAGACTTCAAGTTGATTATATGCGAAGTGATTCTGGAATGTAGTTGGGCCAACTGCTGGGTATCTGGCAGACGAGCAGACCATTCTTATAGGCACTGTCTGGATCGTATGAACTTGGAGACTTCAAGTTGATTATAGGCGAAGTGATTCTGGAATGTGTGGCACTGTCTGGATCGGACGATCTTGGAGACTTCAAGTTGATTATATGCGAAGTGATTCTGGAGTGTATTTGGGCCAACTGCTGGGTATCTGGCAGACGAGCAGACCATTCTTATAGGCACTGTCTGGATCGTATGATCTTGGAGACTTCAAGTTGATTATATGCGAAGTGATTCTGGAGTGTATTTGGGCCAACTGCTGGGTATCTGGCAGACGAGCAGACCATTCTTACAGGCCAAGCTGTCGTGTCAGCAACAACAATGGAACGGCCCAAATAAGCACTCATAAATGTGTATTATTATGCCCTGTTATTCCCCCCTTGTTGTTGTTGCTGATGTTGTTTAAATATATTGTAGCACAATTAACATTTGTCAACTGAAGCCAACTGAGTCAACTCCAGGGGCTGCTCTGCTGACGCGTTTTCAAAGGCGTGCCAACTTATTTGGCCAGCACTGTAGGTCGCTCTATCCGAGTGCCGCTGAATGATGATCGAATAAATGGAAATACCTAGTGATAAATAAGCCTTTGATAACTGTGTCGAACTCAGCCAGGCAGTCAAATCTTCAGTTTAAATAGTTTTCATCTTTCAAATGATGAAAGTTGAATCATCATATTCAAATTTTATACATTTTCTTAAACTTCATCTTGTACGAAATATAAAACCTGCTGGAAATTGATTAGTTGGCATTTTTGAAAGGCGCAGGTCCGAGTAATTATATTGTTTTGTTGATTTTACATTAACTATTTTCCAGCTAATTCACCAAACAAGCTGAGCGCACTTTATGAGGGGTTTTTTTCCATTTTGTTGCTGTATTCTTACAACAAAATGTTAAAACTGTTTAATGGGCGGAAAAGCCCTCAACCGGAAGTGGACGGACAGGCATTGTGACAATTGTTGCAATGTTTGTTTGGTTTTGCTTTTATTTCTCTCAGTTTTTCCAGTTTTGGGCGCTGCTTTTATTGCAGGTTAATTGTTTTTCCAGCTTATTTCGATGACTCTTCTATGTGTGTGTGTGTGAGTGTGTGTGTATGTGTGTTTGTGTGTGTGGGTTGTGTGTTGTAATTGGTTGTTGTTGGGCCAGAAGCAGCAACAGTTGCATGTTAATTAGTTGGAGCTGCGTTACGCTTTTTAGTTTCCATTAGCTTGGTCATCTGCCACAGTCGTGTGGCAATTAGCCGGGCAATGGACCAATTGCTCCCCCCGCCAACCCTCATCCACACCAGCAGCAAGTGGCCAAAAGCAATTTGTTGGTCAAGTGCTTTCGGCCAGCTTGCAAATGATTGCGAATTATTGGTG
>JBAMCL010000416.1:0-35308 GCA_037075165.1 Hirtodrosophila histrioides | reverse complement strand
TGTAGATGGATATAGATGGATATAGATGGATATAGATGGATATAGATGGATATAGATGGATATAGATGGATATAGATGGATATAGATGGATATAGATGGATATAGATGGATATAGATGGATATAGATGGATATAGATGGATATAGATGGATATAGATGGATATAGATGGATATAGATGGATATAGATGGATATAGATGGATATAGATGGATATAGATGGATATAGATGGATATAGATGGATATAGATGGATATAGATGGATATAGATGGATATAGATGGATATAGATGGATATAGATGGATATAGATGGATATAGATGGATATAGATGGATATAGACGGATATAGATGGATATAGATGGATATAGATGGATATAGATGGATATAGATGGATATAGATGGATATAGATGGATATAGATGGATATAGATGGATATAGATGGATATAGATGGATATAGATGGATATAGATGGATATAGATGGATATAGATGGATATAGATGGATATAGATTGGATATAGATGGATATAAGATGGATATAGATGGATATAGATGGATATAGATGGATATAGATGGATATAGATGGATATAGATGGATATAGATGGATATAGATGGATATAGATAGGATATAGATGGATATAGATGGATATAGATGGATATAGATGGATATAGATGGATATAGATGGATATAGATGGATATAGATGGATATAGATGGATATAGATGGATATAGATGGATATAGATGGATATAGATGGATATAGATGGATATAGATGGATATAGATGGATATAGATGGATATATAGGGATATAGATGGATATAGATGGATATAGATGGATATAGATCGATATAGATGGATATAGACGGATATAGATGGATATAGATGGATATAGATGGATATAGATGGATATAGATGGACATAGACGCAAATAGTTGGATATAGATGGATGATATGATGATATAATTGGATATAGGTGGATATTGATGGATATAGATGGATATAGATGGATATAGATGGATATAGATGGATATAGATGGATATAGATGGATATAGATGGATATAGATGGATATAGATGGATATAGATGGATATAATTGGATATAGGTGGATATAGATGGATATAGATGGATTTAGATGGATGTAGATGGATATAGATGGATAAAGATGGATATAGATGGATATAGATGGATATAGAAGGATATAGATGGATATAGATGGATATAGATGGATATAGATGGATATAGATGGATATAGATGCATATAGATGGATATAGATGGATATAGATGGATATAGATGGATATAGATGGATATAGATGGATATAGATGGATATAGATGGATATAGATGGATATAGATGGATATAGATGGATATAGATGGATATAGATGGATATAGATGGATATAGGTGGATATAGATGGATATAGATGGATATAATTGGATATAGGTGGATATAGATGGATATAGATGGATATAGATGGATATAGATGGATATAGATGGACATAGACGCATATAGTTGGATATAGATGGATATAGATGGATATAGATGGATATAGATGGATATAGATGGATATAGATTGGATATAGGTGGATATAGATGGATATAGATGGATATAGATGGATATAGATGGATATAGATGGATATAGATGGATATAGATGGATATAGATGGATATAGATGGATATAGATGGATATAGATGGATATAGATGGATATAGATGGATATAGATGGATATAGATGGATATAGATGGATATAGATGGATATAGATGGATATAGATGGATATAGATGGATATAGATGGATATAGATGGATATAGATGGATATAGATGGATATAGATGGATATAGATGGATATAGATGGATATATAGGGATATAGATGGATATAGATGGATATAGATGGATATAGATGGATATAGATGGATATAGATGGACATAGACGCATATAGTTGGATATTGATGGATATAGATGGATATAGATGGATATAGATGGATATAGATGGATATAGATGGATATAGATGGATATAGATGGATATAGATGGATATAGATGGATATAGATGGATATAGATGGATATAGATGGATATAGATGGATATAGATGGATATAGATGGATATAGATGGATATAGATGGATATAGATGGATATAGATGGATATAGATGGATATAGATGGATATAGATGGATATAGATGGATATAGGTGGATATAGATGGATATAGATGGATATAGATTGGATATAGGTGGATATAGATGGATATAGATGGATATAGATGGATATAGATGGATATAGATGGATATAGATGGATAAAGATGGATATAGATGGATATAGATGGATATAGAAGGATATAGATGGATATAGATGGATATAGATGGATATAGATGGATATAGATGGATAAAGATGGATATAGATGGATATAGATGGATATAGATGGAATATAGATGGATATAGATGGATATAGATGGATATAGATAGATATAGATGGATATAGATGGATATAGATGGATATAGATGGATATAGATGGATATATATGGATATAGATGGATATAGATGGATATAGATGGATACAGATGGATATAGATGGATATAGATGGATATAGGTGGATATAGATGGATATAGATGGATATAATTGGATATAGGTGGATATAGATGGATATAGATGGATATAGATGGATATAGATGGATAAAGATGGATATAGATGGATATAGATGGATATAGATGGATATAGACGCATATAGATGGATATAGATGGATATAGATGGATATAGATGGATATAGATTGGATATAGATGGATATAGATGGATATAGATGGATATAGATGGATATAGATGGATATAGATGGATATAGATGGATATAGATGGATATAGATGGATATAGATGGATATAATTGGATATAGATGGATATAGATGGATATAGATGGATTTAGATGGATATAGATGGATATAGATAGATAAAGATGGATATAGATGGATATAGATGGATATAGAAGGATATAGATGGATATAGATGGATATAGATGGATATAGATGGATATAGATGGATATAGATGGATATAGATGGATATAGATGGATATAGATGGATATAGATGGATATAGATGAATATAGATGGATATAGATGGATATAGATGGATATAGATGGATATAGATGGATATAGATGGATATAGATGGATATAGATGGATATAGATGGATATAGATGGATATAGATGGATATAGATGGATATAGATGGATATAGATGGATATAGATGGATATAGATGGATATAGATGGATATAGATGGATATAGATGGATATAGATGGATATAGATGGATATAGATGGATATAGATGGATATAGATGGATATAGATGGATATAGATGGATATAGATGGATATAGATGGATATAGATGGATATAGATGGATATAGATGGATATAGATGGATATAGATGGATATAGATGGATATAGATGGATATAGACGCAAATAGATGGATATAGATGGATATAGATGGATATAGATGGATATAGATGGATATAGATGGATATAGATTGGATATAGGTGGATATAGATGGATATAGATGGATATAGATGGATATAGATGGATATAGATGGATATAGATGGATATAGATGGATATAGATGGATATAGATGGATATAAGTGGATATAGGTGGATATAGATGGATATAGATGGATATAGATGGATATAGATGGATATAGATGGATATAGATGGATATAGATGGATATAGATGGATATAGATGGATATAGATGGATATAGATGGATATAGATGGATATAGATGGATATAGATGGATATAGATGGATATAGATGGATATAGATGGATATAGATGGATATAGATGGATATAGATGGATATAGATGGATATAGATGGATATAGATGGATATAGATGGATATAGATGGATATAGATGGATATAGATGGATATAGATGGATATAGATGGATATAGATGGATATAGATGGATATAGATGGATATAGATGGATATAGATGGATATAGATGGATATAGATGGATATAGATGGATATAGATGGATATAGATGGATATAGATGGATATAGATGGATATAGATGGATATAGATGGATATAGATGGATATAGATGGATATAGATGGATATAGATGGATATAGATGGATATAGATGGATATAGATGGATATAGATTGGATATAGGTGGATATTGATGGATATAGATGGATATAGATGGATATAGATGGATATAGATGGATATAGATGGATATAGATGGATATAGATGGATATAGATGGATATAGATGGATATAGATGGATATAGATGGATATAATTGGATATAGGTGGATATAGTTAAATATAGATGGATTTAGATGGATATAGATGGATATAGATAGATAAAGATGGATATAGATGGATATAGATGGATATAGAAGGATATAGATGGATATAGATGGATATAGATGAAAATAGATGGATATAGATGGATAAAGATGGATATAGATGGATATAGATGCATATAGATGCATATAGATGGATATAGATGGATATAGATGGATATAGATGGATATAGATGGATATAGATGGATATAGATGGATATAGATGGATATAGATGGATATAGATGGATATAGATGGATATAGATGGATATATAGGGATATAGATGGATATAGATGGATATAGATGGATATAGATGGATATAGATGGATATAGATGGATATAGATGGATATAGACGGACATAGACGCATATAGTTGGATATTGATGGATATAGATGGATATAGATGGATATAGATGGATATAGATGGATATAGATGGATATAGATGGATATAGATGGATATAGATGGATATAGATGGATATAGATGGATATAGATGGATATAGATGGATATAGATGGATATAGATGGATATAGATGGATATAGATGGATATAGATGGATATAGATGGATATAGATGGATATAGATGGATATAGATGGATATAATTGGATATAGGTGGATATAGTTGGATATAGATGGATTTAGATGGATATAGATGGATATAGATGGATATAGATGGATATAGATGGATATAGATGGATATAGAAGGATATAGATGGATATAGATGAATATAAATGGATATAGATGGATATAGATGGATATAGATGGATATAGATGGATATAGATGGATATAGATGGATATAGATGGATATAGATGGATATAGATGGATATAGATGGATATAGATGAATATAGATGGACATAGACGCATATAGTTGGATATAGATGGATATAGATGGATATAGATGGATATAGATGCATATAGATGGATATAGATGGATATAGGTGGATATAGATGGATATAGATGGATATAGATGGATATAGATGGATATAGATGGATATAGATGGATATAGATGGATATATAGGGATATAGATGGATATAGATGGATATATATGGATATAGATGGATATAGATGGATATAGATGGATATAGATGGATATAGATGGATATAGATGGATATAGATGGATATAGATGGATATAGATGGATATAGATGGATATAGATGGACATATATGGATATAGATGGATATAGATGGATATAGATGGATATAGATGGATATAGATGGATATAGATGGATATAGATGGAAAAAGATGGATATAGATGGATATAGATGGATATAGATGGATATAGATGTATATAGATGGATATAGATAGATATAGATATATATAGATCGATATAGATTGATATATATGGATATAGGTGGATATAGATGGATATAGATGGATATAGATGGATATAGATGGATATAGATGGATATAGATGGATATAGCTTATAGATGGATATAGATGGATATATAGGGATATAGATGTTATATAGATGGATATAGATGGACATAGACGAATATAGTTGGATATAAATGGATATAGATGTTATATAGATGGATATAGATGGATATAGATGGACATAGACGAATATAGTTGGATATAAATGGATATAGATGGATATGGATAGATATAGATGGATATAGATGGAATAGATGGATATAGATGGATATAGATGGATATAGATGGATATAGATGGATATAGATGGATATAGATGGATATAGATGGATATAGATGGATATAGATGGATATAGATGGATATAGATGGATATAGATGGATATAGATGGATATAGATGGATATAGATGGATATAGATGGATATAGATGGATATAGATGGATATAGATGGATATAGATGGATATAGATGGATATAGATGGATATAGATGGATATAGATGGATATAGATGGATATAGATGGATATAGATGGATATAGATGGATATAGATGGATATAGATGGATATAGATGGATATAGGTGGATATAGTTGGAAATAGATGGATATAGATGGATATAGATGGATATAGATGGATATAGATGGATATAGATGGATAAAGATGGATATAGATGGATATAGATGGATATAGATGGATATAGATGGATATAGATGGATATAGATTGGATATAGGTGGATATAGATGGATATAGATGGATATAGATGGATATAGATGGATATAGATGGATATAGATGGATATAGATGGATATAGATGGATATAGATGGATATAGATGGATATAGATGGATATAGATGGATATAGATGGATATAGATGGATATAGATGGATATAGATGGATATAGATGGATATAGATGGATATAGATGGATATAGATGGATATAGATGGATATAGATGGATATAGATGGATATAGATTGGATATAGGTGGATATAGATGGATATAGATGGATATAGATGGATATAGATGGATATAGATGGATATAGATGGATATAGATGGATATAGATGGATATAGATGGATATAGATTGGATATAGGTGGATATAGATGGATATAGATGGATATAGATGGATATAGATGGATATAGATGGATATAGATGGATATAGATGGATATAGATGGATATAGATGGATATAGATGGATATAGATAGGATATAGATGGATATAGATGGATATAGATGGATATAGATGGATATAGATGGATATAGATGGATATAGATGGATATAGATGGATATAGATGGATATAGATGGATATAGATGGATATAGATGGATATAGATGGATATAGATGGATATAGATGGATATAGATGGATATAGATGGATATAGATGGATATAGATGGATATAGATGGATATAGATGGATATAGATGGATATAGATGGATATAGATGGATATAGATGGATATAGATGGATATAGATGGATATAGATGGATATAGATGGATATAGATGGATATAGATTGGATATAGATGGATATAGATGGATATAGATGGATATAGATGGATATAGATGGATATAGATGGATATAGATGGATATAGATGGATATAGATGGATATAGATGGATATAGATGGATATAGATGGATATAGATGGATATAGATGGATATAGATGGATATAGATGGATATAGATGGATATAGATGGATATAGATGGATATAGATTGGATATAGGTGGATATAGATGGATATAGATGGATATAGATGGATATAGATGGATATAGATGGATATAGATGGATATAGATGGATATAGATGGATATAGATGGATATAGATGGATATAGATGGATATAGATGGATATAGATGGATATAGATGGATATAGATGGATATAGATGGATATAGATGGATATAGATGGATATAGATGGATATAGATGGATATAGATGGATATAGATGGATATAGATGGATATAGATGGATATAGATGGATATAGATGGATATAGATGGATATAGATGGATATAGATGGATATAGATGGATATAGATGGATATAGATGGATATAGATGGATATAGATGGATATAGATGGATATAGATGGATATAGATGGATATAGATGGATATAGATGGATATAGATGGATATAGATGGATATAGATGGATATAGATGGATATAGATGGATATAGATGGATATAGATGGATATAGATGGATATAGATGGATATAGATGGATATAGATGGATATAGATGGATATAGATGGATATAGATGGATATAGATGGATATAGATGGATATAGATGGATATAGATGGATATAGATGGATATAGATGGATATAGATGGATATAGATGGATATAGATGGATATAGATGGATATAGATGGATATAGATGGATATAGATGGATATAGATGGATATAGATGGATATAGATGGATATAGATGGATATAGATGGATATAGATGGATATAGATGGATATAGATGGATATAGATGGATATAGATGGATATAGATGGATATAGATGGATATAGATGGATATAGATGGATATAGATGGATATAGATGGATATAGATGGATATAGATGGATATAGATGGATATAGATGGATATAGATGGATATAGATGGATATAGATGGATATAGATGGATATAGATGGATATAGATGGATATAGATGGATATAGATGGATATAGATGGATATAGATGGATATAGATGGATATAGATGGATATAGATGGATATAGATGGATATAGATGGATATAGATGGATATAGATGGATATAGATGGATATAGATGGATATAGATGGATATAGATTGGATATAGATGGATATAGATGGATATAGATGGATATAGATGGATATAGATGGATATAGATGGATATAGATGGATATAGATGGATATAGATGGATATAGATGGATATAGATGGATATAGATGGATATAGATGGATATAGATGGATATAGATGGATATAGATGGATATAGATGGATATAGATGGATATAGATGGATATAGATGGATATAGATGGATATAGATGGATATAGATGGATATAGATGGATATAGATGGATATAGATGGATATAGATGGATATAGATGGATATAGATGGATATAGATGGATATAGATGGATATAGATGGATATAGATGGATATAGATGGATATAGATGGATATAGATGGATATAGATGGATATAGATGGATATAGATGGATATAGATGGATATAGATGGATATAGATGGATATAGATGGATATAGATGGATATAGATGGATATAGATGGATATAGATGGATATAGATGGATATAGATGGATATAGATGGATATAGATGGATATAGATGGATATAGATGGATATAGATGGATATAGATGGATATAGATGGATATAGATGGATATAGATGGATATAGATGGATATAGATGGATATAGATGGATATAGATGGATATAGATGGATATAGATGGATATAGATGGATATAGATGGATATAGATGGATATAGATGGATATAGATGGATATAGATGGATATAGATGGATATAGATGGATATAGATGGATATAGATGGATATAGATGGATATAGATGGATATAGATGGATATAGATGGATATAGATGGATATAGATGGATATAGATGGATATAGATGGATATAGATGGATATAGATGGATATAGATGGATATAGATGGATATAGATGGATATAGATGGATATAGATGGATATAGATGGATATAGATGGATATAGATGGATATAGATGGATATAGATGGATATAGATGGATATAGATGGATATAGATGGATATAGATGGATATAGATGGATATAGATGGATATAGATGGATATAGATGGATATAGATGGATATAGATGGATATAGATGGATATAGATGGATATAGATGGATATAGATGGATATAGATGGATATAGATGGATATAGATGGATATAGATGGATATAGATGGATATAGATGGATATAGATGGATATAGATGGATATAGATGGATATAGATGGATATAGATGGATATAGATGGATATAGATGGATATAGATGGATATAGATGGATATAGATGGATATAGATGGATATAGATGGATATAGATGGATATAGATGGATATAGATGGATATAGATGGATATAGATGGATATAGATGGATATAGATGGATATAGATGGATATAGATGGATATAGATGGATATAGATGGATATAGATGGATATAGATGGATATAGATGGATATAGATGGATATAGATGGATATAGATGGATATAGATGGATATAGATGGATATAGATGGATATAGATGGATATAGATGGATATAGATGGATATAGATGGATATAGATGGATATAGATGGATATAGATGGATATAGATGGATATAGATGGATATAGATGGATATAGATGGATATAGATGGATATAGATGGATATAGATGGATATAGATGGATATAGATGGATATAGATGGATATAGATGGATATAGATGGATATAGATGGATATAGATGGATATAGATGGATATAGATGGATATAGATGGATATAGATGGATATAGATGGATATAGATGGATATAGATGGATATAGATGGATATAGATGGATATAATTGGATATAGATGGATATAGATGGATATAGATGGATATAGATGGATATAGATGGATATAGATGGATATAGATGGATATAGATGGATATAGATGGATATAGATGGATATAGATGGATATAGATGGATATAGATGGATATAGATGGATATAGATGGATATAGATGGATATAGATGGATATAGATGGATATAGATGGATATAGATGGATATAGATGGATATAGATGGATATAGATGGATATAGATGGATATAGATGGATATAGATGGATATAGATGGATATAGATGGATATAGATGGATATAGATGGATATAGATGGATATAGATGGATATAGATGGATATAGATGGATATAGATGGATATAGATGGATATAGATGGATATAGATGGATATAGATGGATATAGATGGATATAGATGGATATAGATGGATATAGATGGATATAGATGGATATAGATGGATATAGATGGATATAGATGGATATAGATGGATATAGATGGATATAGACGGATATAGATGGATATAGATGGATATAGATGGATATAGACGGATATAGATGGATATAGATGGATATAGATGGATATAGATGGATATAGATGGATATAGATGGATATAGATGGATATAGATGGATATAGATGGATATAGATGGATATAGATGGATATAGATGGATATAGATGGATATAGATGGATATAGATGGATATAGATGGATATAGATGGATATAGATGGATATAGATGGATATAGATGGATATAGATGGATATAGATGGATATAGATGGATATAGATGGATATAGATGGATATAGATGGATATAGATGGATATAGATGGATATAGATGGATATAGATGGATATAGATGGATATAGATGGATATAGATGGATATAGATGGATATAGATGGATATAGATGGATATAGATGGATATAGATGGATATAGATGGATATAGATGGATATAGATGGATATAGATGGATATAGATGGATATAGATGGATATAGATGGATATAGATGGATATAGATGGATATAGATGGATATAGATGGATATAGATGGATATAGATGGATATAGATGGATATAGATGGATATAGATGGATATAGATGGATATAGATGGATATAGATGGATATAGATAGGATATAGATGGATATAGATGGATATAGATGGATATAGATGGATATAGATGGATATAGATGGATATAGATGGATATAGATGGATATAGATGGATATAGATTGGATATAGGTGGATATAGATGGATATAGATGGATTTAGATGGATATAGATGGATATAGATGGATAAAGATGGATATAGATGGATATAGATGGATATAGATGGATATAGATGGATATAGATGGATATAGATGGATATAGATGGATATAGATGGATATAGATGGATATAGATGGATATAGATGGATATAGATGGATATAGATGGATATAGATGGATATAGATGGATATAGATGGATATAGATGGATATAGATGGATATAGATGGATATAGATGGATATAGATGGATATAGATGGATATAGATGGATATAGATGGATATAGATGGATATAGATGGATATAGATGGATATAGATGGATATAGATGGATATAGATGGATATAGATGGATATAGATGGATATAGATGGATATAGATGGATATAGATGGATATAGATGGATATAGATGGATATAGATGGATATAGATGGATATAGATGGATATAGATGGATATAGATGGATATAGATGGATATAGATAGGATATAGATGGATATAGATGGATATAGATGGATATAGATGGATATAGATGGATATAGATGGATATAGATGGATATAGGTGGATATAGATGGATATAGATGGATATAGATGGATATAGATGGATATAGATGGATATAGATGGATATAGGTGGATATAGATGGATATAGATGGATATAGATGGATATAGATGGATATAGATGGATATAGATGGATATAGATGGATATAGATAGGATATAGATGGATATAGATGGATATAGATGGATATAGATGGATATAGATGGATATAGATGGATATAGATGGATATAGATGGATATAGATGGATATAGATGGATATAGATGGATATAGATGGATATAGATGGATATAGATGGATATAGATGGATATAGATGGATATAGATGGATATAGATGGATATAGATGGATATAGATGGATATAGATGGATATAGATGGATATAGATGGATATAGATGGATATAGATGGATATAGATGGATATAGATGGATATAGATGGATATAGATGGATATAGATGGATATAGATGGATATAGATGGATATAGATGGATATAGATGGATATAGATGGATATAGATGGATATAGATGGATATAGATGGACATAGACGCATATAGTTGGATATAGATGGATATAGATGGATATAGATGGATATAGATGGATATAGATGGATATAGATGGATATAGTTGGATATAGATGGATATAGATGGATATAGATGGATATAGATGGATATAGATGGATATAGATGGATATAGATGGATATAGATGGATATAGATGGATATAGATGGATATAGATGGATATAGATGGATATAGATGGATATAGATAGGATATAGATGGATATAGATGGATATAGATGGATATAGATGGATATAGATGGATATAGATGGATATAGATGGATATAGATGGATATAGATGGATATAGATGGATATAGATGGATATAGATGGATATAGATGGATATAGATGGATATAGATGGATATAGATGGATATAGATGGATATAGATGGATATAGATGGATATAGATGGATATAGATGGATATAGATGGATATAGATGGATATAGATGGATATAGATGGATATAGATGGATATAGATGGATATAGATGGATATAGATGGATATAGATGGATATAGATGGATATAGATGGATATAGAGGGATATAGATGGATATAGATGGATATAGATGGATATAGATGGATATAGATGGATATAGATGGATATAGATGGATATAGATGGATATAGATGGATATAGATGGATATAGATGGATATAGATGGATATAGATGGATATAGATGGATATAGATGGATATAGATGGATATAGATGGATATAGATGGATATAGATGGATATAGATGGATATAGATGGATATAGATGGATATAGATGGATATAGATGGATATAGATGGATATAGATGGATATAGACGGATATAGATGGATATAGATGGATATAGATGGATATAGATGGATATAGATGGATATAGATGGATATAGATGGATATAGATGGATATAGATGGATATAGATGGATATAGATGGATATAGATGGATATAGATGGATATAGATGGATATAGATGGATATAGATGGATATAGATGGATATAGATGGATATAGATGGATATAGATGGATATAGATGGATATAGATGGATATAGATGGATATAGATGGATATAGATGGATATAGATGGATATAGATGGATATAGATGGATATAGATGGATATAGATGGATATAGATGGATATAGATGGATATAGATGGATATAGATGGATATAGATGGATATAGATGGATATAGATGGATATAGATGGATATAGATGGATATAGATGGATATAGATGGATATAGATGGATATAGATGGATATAGATGGATATAGATGGATATAGATGGATATAGATGGATATAGATGGATATAGATGGATATAGATGGATATAGATGGATATAGATGGATATAGATGGATATAGATGGATATAGATGGATATAGATGGATATAGATGGATATAGATGGATATAGATGGATATAGATGGATATAGACGGATATAGATGGATATAGATGGATATAGATGGATATAGATGGATATAGATGGATATAGATGGATATAGATGGATATAGATGGATATAGATGGATATAGATGGATATAGATGGATATAGATGGATATAGATGGATATAGATGGATATAGATGGATATAGATGGATATAGATGGATATAGATGGATATAGATGGATATAGATGGATATAGATGGATATAGATGGATATAGATGGATATAGATGGATATAGATGGATATAGATGGATATAGATGGATATAGATGGATATAGATGGATATAGATGGATATAGATGGATATAGATGGATATAGATGGATATAGATGGATATAGATGGATATAGATGGATATAGATGGATATAGATGGATATAGATGGATATAGATGGATATAGATGGATATAGATGGATATAGATGGATATAGATGGATATAGATGGATATAGATGGATATAGATGGATATAGATGGATATAGATGGATATAGATGGATATAGATGGATATAGATGGATATAGATGGATATAGATGGATATAGATGGATATAGATGGATATAGATGGATATAGATGGATATAGATGGATATAGATGGATATAGATGGATATAGATGGATATAGATGGATATAGATGGATATAATTGGATATAGATGGATATAGATGGATATAGATGGATATAGATGGATATAGATGGATATAGATGGATATAGATGGATATAGATGGATATAGATGGATATAGATGGATATAGATGGATATAGATGGATTTAGATGGATATAGATGGATATAGATGGATATAGATGGATATAGATGGATATAGATGGATATAGATGGATATAGATGGATATAGATGGATATAGATGGATATAGATGGATATAGATGGATATAGATGGATATAGATGGATATAGATGGATATAGATGGATATAGATGGATATAGATGGATATAGATGGATATAGATGGATATAGATGGATATAGATGGATATAGATGGATATAGATGGATATAGACTGGATATAGATGGATATAGATGGATATAGATGGATATACAGATAGGATATAGATGGATATAGATGGATATAGATGGATATAGATGGATATAGATGGATATAGATGGATATAGATGGATATAGATGGATATAGATGGATATAGATGAATATAGATGGATATAGATGGATATAGATGGATATAGATGGATATAGATGGATATAGATGGATATAGATGGATATAGATGGATATAGTTGGATATAGGTGGATATAGATGGATATAGATGGATATAGATGGATAATAGATGGATATAGATGGATATAGATGGATATAGATGGATATAGATGGATATAGATGGATATAGACGGATATAGATGGATATAGATGGATATAGGTGGATATAGGTGGATATAGATGGATATAGATGGATATAGATGGATATAGATGGATATAGATGGATATAGATGGATATAGGTGGATATAGATGGATATAGATGGATATAGATGGATATAGATGGATATAGATGGATATAGATGGATATAGATGGATATAGATGGATATAGATGGATATAGATGAATATAGATGGATATAGATGGATACAGATGGATATAGTTAGATAGTAGGTGGATATAGATGGGTATAGATGGATTTAGATGGATATAGATGGATATAGATGGATAAAGATGGAGAATAGATGGATATAGATGGATACATAGATAGGATATAGATGGATATAGATGGTTATAAGTGGATATAGATGGATATAGATGGATATAGATGGATATAGATGGATATAGATGGATATAGATGGATATAGATGGATATAGATGGATATAGATGGATATAGACGGATATAGATGGATATAGATGGATATAGATGGATATAGATGGATATAGATGGATATAGATGGATATAGATGGATATAGATGGATATAGATGGATATAGATGGATATAGATGGATATAGATGGATATAGATGGATATAGATGGATATAGATGGATATAGATAGGATATAGATGGATATAGATGGATATAGATGGATATACATGGATATAGATGGATATAGATGGATATAGACGGATATAGATGGATATAGATGGATATAGATGGATATAGATGGATATAGATGGATATAGATGGATATAGATGGATATAGATGGATATAGATGGATATAGATGGATATAGATGGATATAGATGGATATAGATGGATATAGATGGATATAGATGGATATAGATGGATATAGATGGATATAGATGGATATAGATGGATATAGATGGATATAGATGGATATAGATGGACATAGATGGATATAGATGGATATAGATGGATATAGATGGATATAGATGGATATAGATGGATATAGATGGATATAGATGGATATAGATGGATAAAGATGGATATAGATGGATATAGATGGATATAGATGGATATAGATGGATATAGATGGATATAGATGGATATAGATGGATATAGATGGATATAGATGGATATAGATGGATATAGATGGATATAGATGGATATAGATGGATATAGATGGATATAGATGGATATAGATGGATATAGATGGATATAGATGGATATAGATGGATATAGATGGATATAGATGGATATAGATGGATATAGATGGATATAGATGGATATAGATGGATATAGATGGATATAGATGGATATAGATGGATATAGATGGATATAGATGGATATAGATGGATATAGATGGATATAGATGGATATAGATGGATATAGATGGATATAGATGGATATAGATGGATATAGATGGATATAGATGGATATAGATGGATATAGATGGATATAGATGGATATAGATGGATATAGATGGATATAGATGGATATAGATGGATATAGATGGATATAGATGGATATAGATGGATATAGATGGATATAGATGGATATAGATGGATATAGATGGATATAGATGGATATAGATGGATATAGATGGATATAGATGGATATAGATGGATATAGATGGATATAGATGGATATAGATGGATATAGATGGATATAGATGGATATAGATGGATATAGATGGATATAGATGGATATAGATGGATATAGATGGATATAGATGGATATAGATGGATATAGATGGATATAGATGGATATAGATGGATATAGATGGATATAGATGGATATAGATGGATATAGATGGATATAGATGGATATAGATGGATATAGATGGATATAGATGGATATAGATGGATATAGATGGATATAGATGGATATAGATGGATATAGATGGATATAGATGGATATAGATGGATATAGATGGATATAGATGGATATAGATGGATATAGATGGATATAGATGGATATAGATGGATATAGATGGATATAGATGGATATAGATGGATATAGATGGATATAGATGGATATAGATGGATATAGATGGATATAGATGGATATAGATGGATATAGATGGATATAGATGGATATAGATGGATATAGATGGATATAGATGGATATAGATGGATATAGATGGATATAGATGGATATAGATGGATATAGATGGATATAGATGGATATAGATGGATATAGATGGATATAGATGGATATAGATGGATATAGATGGATATAGATGGATATAGATGGATATAGATGGATATAGATGGATATAGATGGATATAGATGGATATAGATGGATATAGATGGATATAGATGGATATAGATGGATATAGATGGATATAGATGGATATAGATGGATATAGATGGATATAGATGGATATAGATGGATATAGATGGATATAGATGGATATAGATGGATATAGATGGATATAGATGGATATAGATGGATATAGATGGATATAGATGGATATAGATGGATATAGATGGATATAGATGGATATAGATGGATATAGATGGATATAGATGGATATAGATGGATATAGATGGATATAGATGGATATAGATGGATATAGATGGATATAGATGGATATAGATGGATATAGATGGATATAGATGGATATAGATGGATATAGATGGATATAGATGGATATAGATGGATATAGATGGATATAGATGGATATAGATGGATATAGATGGATATAGATGGATATAGATGGATATAGATGGATATAGATGGATATAGATGGATATAGATGGATATAGATGGATATAGATGGATATAGATGGATATAGATGGATATAGATGGATATAGATGGATATAGATGGATATAGATGGATATAGATGGATATAGATGGATATAGATGGATATAGATGGATATAGATGGATATAGATGGATATAGATGGATATAGATGGATATAGATGGATATAGATGGATATAGATGGATATAGATGGATATAGATGGATATAGATGGATATAGATGGATATAGATGGATATAGATGGATATAGATGGATATAGATGGATATAGATGGATATAGATGGATATAGATGGATATAGATGGATATAGATGGATATAGATGGATATAGATGGATATAGATGGATATAGATGGATATAGATGGATATAGATGGATATAGATGGATATAGATGGATATAGATGGATATAGATGGATATAGATGGATATAGATGGATATAGATGGATATAGATGGATATAGATGGATATAGATGGATATAGATGGATATAGATGGATATAGATGGATATAGATGGATATAGATGGATATAGATGGATATAGATGGATATAGATGGATATAGATGGATATAGATGGATATAGATGGATATAGATGGATATAGATGGATATAGATGGATATAGATGGATATAGATGGATATAGATGGATATAGATGGATATAGATGGATATAGATGGATATAGATGGATATAGATGGATATAGATGGATATAGATGGATATAGATGGATATAGATGGATATAGATGGATATAGATGGATATAGATGGATATAGATGGATATAGATGGATATAGATGGATATAGATGGATATAGATGGATATAGATGGATATAGATGGATATAGATGGATATAGATGGATATAGATGGATATAGATGGATATAGATGGATATAGATGGATATAGATGGATATAGATGGATATAGATGGATATAGATGGATATAGATGGATATAGATGGATATAGATGGATATAGATGGATATAGATGGATATAGATGGATATAGATGGATATAGATGGATATAGATGGATATAGATGGATATAGATGGATAAAGATGGATATAGATGGATATAGATGGATATAGATGGATATAGATGGATATAATTGGATATAGGTGGATATAGATGGATATAGATGGATATAGATGGATATAGATGGATATAGATGGATATAGATGGATATAGATGGATTAAGATGGATATAGATGGATATAGATGGATATAGATGTATATAGATGGATATAGATGGATATAGATGGATATAGATGGATATAGATGGATATAGATGGATATAGATGGATATAGATGGATATAGATGGATATAGATGGATATAGATGGATATAGATGGATATAGATGGATATAGATGGATATAGATGGATATAGATGCGATATAGATGGATATAGATTGGATATAGGTGGATATAGATGGATATAGATGGATATAGATGAATATAGATGGATATAGATGGATATAGATGGATATATATGGATATAGATGGATATAGATGGATATAGATGGATATAGATGGATATAGATGGATATAGATGGATATAGATGGATATAGATGGATATAGATGGATATAGATGGATATATATGGATATAGATGGATATAGATGGATATAGATGGATATAGATAGATATAGATGAATATAGATCTATATAGATGGATATATATGGATATAGATGGATATAGATGGATATAGATGGATATAGATGGATATAGATGGATATAATTGGATATAGGTGGATATAGATGGATATAGATGGATATAGATGGATATAGATGGATCTAGATGGATATAGATGGATAAAGATGGATATAGATGGATATAGATGGATATATATGGATATATATGGATATAGATGGATATAGGTTAATATAGTTGGATATAGATGGACATAGATGGATATAGATGGATATAGATGGATATAGTTGGATATAGATGGATATAGATGGATATAGATGGATATAGATGGATATAGATGGATAAAGATGGATATAGATGGATATAGATGGATATAGATGGATATAGATGGATATAGATGCATATAGATGCATATAGATGGATATAGATGGATATAGATGGATATAGATGGATATAGATCGATATAGATGGACATATATGGATATAGATGGATATAGATGGATATAGAAGGATATAGATGGATATAGATGGATATAATTGGATATAGGTGGATATAGATGGATATAGATGGATATAGATGGATATAGATGGATATAGATGGATATAGATGGATATAGATGGATATAGAAGGATATGGATGGATATAGATAGATATAGATGAATATAGATCTATATAGATGGATATATATGGATATATATGGATATAGATGGATATAGATGGAAGATAGATATAGATGAATATAGATCTATATAGATGGATATATATGGATATAGATGGATATAGATGGATATAGATGGATATAGATGGATATAGATGGATATAGATAGATATAGATGAATATAGATCTATATAGATGGATATATATGGATATAGATGGATATAGATGGATATAGATGGATATAGATGGATATAGATGGATATAGATGGATATAGATGGATATAGATGGATATAGATGGATATAGATGGATATAGATGGATATAGATGGATATAGATGGATATATATGGATATAGATGGATATAGATGGATATATATGGATACAGATAGATATAGATGGATATAGATGGATATAGATGGATATAGATGGATATAGATGGATATAGATGGATATAGATGGATATAGATGGATATAGATGGATATAGATGGATATAGATGGATATAGATGGATATAGATGGATATAGATGGATATATATGGATATATATGGAGACATATGGATATAGATGGATATAGATGGATATAGATGGATATAGATGGATATAGATGGATATAGATGGATATAGATGGATATAGATGGATATAGATGGATATAGATGTATATAGATGGATATAGATGGAAATAGATGGATATAGATGGACATATATGGATATAGATGGATATAGATGGATATAGATGGATATAGATGGATATAGATAGATATAGATGGATATAAATGGATATAGATGGATATAGTTGGATATAGATGGATATAGATGGATATAGATGCATATAGATGGATATAGATGGATATAGGTGGATATAGATGGATATAGATGGATATAGATGGATATAGATGGATATAGATGGATATAGATGGATATAGATGGATATAGATGGATATATATGGATATAGATGGATATAGATGGATATAGATGGATATAGATGGATATAGATGGATATAGATGGATATAGATGGATATAGATGGATATAGATGGATATAGATGGATATAGATGGATATAGATGGATATAGATGGATATAGATGGATATAGATAGATATAGATGGATATAGATGGATATAGATGGATATAGATGGATATAGGTGGATATAGATGGATATAGATGGATATAGATGGATATAGATGGATATAGATGGATATAGATGGATATAGATGGATATAGATGGATATAGATGGATATAATTGGATATAGGTGGATATAGATGGATATAGATGGATATAGATGGATATAGATGGATATAGATGGATATAGATGGATATAGATGGATATAGATGGATATAGATGGATATAGATGGATATAGATGGATATAGATGGATATAGATGGATATAGATGGATATAGATGGATATAGAT
This sequence comes from Hirtodrosophila histrioides, assembly GCA_037075165.1. NCBI lineage: Eukaryota > Metazoa > Arthropoda > Insecta > Diptera > Drosophilidae > Hirtodrosophila > Hirtodrosophila histrioides. The sequence continues at coordinate 13,381 of JBAMCL010000416.1, read as the reverse complement.
GGATATAGATGGATATAGATGGATATAGATGGATATAGATGGATATAGATGGATATAGATGGATATAGATGGATATAGATGGATATAGATGGATATAGATGGATATAGATGGATATAGATGGATATAGATGGATATAGATGGATATAGATGGATATAGATGCATATAGATGCACATAGATGGATATAGGTGGATATAGTTGGATATAGATGGACATAGATGGATATAGATGGATATAGATGGATATAGTTGGATATAGATGGATATAGATGGATATAGATGGATATAGATGGATATAGATGGATAAAGATGGATATAGATGGATATAGATGGATATAGATGGATATAGATGGATATAGATGCATATAGATGCATATAGATGGATATAGGTGGATATAGTTGGATATAAATGGATATAGATGGATATAGATGGATATAGATGGATATAGATGGATAAAGATGGATATAGACGGATATAGATGGATATAGATGGATATAGATGGATATAGATGGATATAGATGGATATAATTGGATATAGGTGGATATAGATGGATATAGATGGATATAGATGGATATAGATGGATATAGATGAATATAGATGGAAATAGATGTATATCTCGCTTCAACGTGATTTGAAGGCTATTAAGCCCGTATTTTCACCGGGACCTGATGGAGTACCAGGCTGCGTGCTCAAGTACTGTGCTGAAGGTATTTTTAAGCCATTATATTTTCTTTTTAAATTGTCCGTGGAGTTGTGCTCTTTCCCCAATATTTGGAAAGAGTCATTTATTATTCCTCTCCATAAAAAAGGAAACAAGTCCAATGTTGAGAACTATAGAGGTATTTCTAAGCTGTCTGCTATTCCTAAGATTTTTGAGAAATTAATAACTTCTCAACTTCAACCTTTATGTAGATCTATAATTTCACCCTGGCAGCATGGCTTTGTGAAATATAGATCTACTACCACTAACCTATTGGAATTCACTTCTCTTGTTATTAAAGGATTTCAATCTAAAATGCAAACAGATGTTATTTACACTGATTTCAGTAAGGCTTTTGACTCTGTTAATCATTCTCTTTTACTTCACAAAATGCATCTTCTGGGATTTCCAAATAACTTAATTCTTTGGATCTCCAACTATTTAACTCTTAGAACCCAAAAGGTTTATTTCAAAGGCTTAGTCTCTAAGTCTGTTCAAGTTACTTCCGGAGTACCACAAGGAAGTCATCTTGGCCCCTTATTATTTACTCTGTTCATCAATGACCTTCCTTCTGTTGTAAATTACTCTCGGGTGCTGATGTATGCCGATGATGTTAAACTTTGTCTGTCATCTACTGATTTCCTGTCTGGTCAAAGGTTGCAAACTGATCTTGACAGTTTTCAAGCCTGGTGTCGGGTAAATTTATTAAATCTTAATTGTGGCAAGTGTAACGTAATGTCCTTTTACAGGCGAATGCCCTTCTTCAACAATTATATTCTTAATGGTAAGCCCCTTGTTCGAATTGAGTCGGTTGATGATTTGGGTATCCTTTTAGATCCCAAACTTAAGTTTGACAAGCATATCTTTTCCACCGCTAATCGTGCCTTTGGTGTCCTGGGTTTCATTAAGCGTTGGTCGAAAGAATTTAACGATCCCTACATTACTAAAACTCTTTATACTTCCCTTGTGCGACCTATTCTTGAATATGGGTCTTGTATTTGGTGTCCCCAATACAGGATTCATCAGGATAGATTAGAATCGGTACAAAAACAATTTCTGCTCTTTGCACTCCGGGGTCTTAACTGGAATCCTAATACTCGCTTACCTTCTTATCGTAGTAGACTCTTACTAATAAATCTGCCTTCTCTTTCTGATCGTAGAACCATGCTTGGTGTAATTTTCTTACATAAACTAATTCATGGGGAAATTGATTCTTCTGAATTAATCAGCCAAATTAGTTTTGCAGTTCCGATCAGAAGTTCTAGAAATTTTCTTCCTCTTTCTCTTCAAACTTGTAGTTCTAATTATACTATTCATAACCCACTTCGAATCTTATGTTCTAACTATAACAATCTTTTCCATTTAGTAAGTAATGCTACTTCAATTTCTACACTTAGAACTTTACTCTTACGCTACTTATGTAATCCTTAGAGTCTTTTTGTATAATGGTATTTTTGTATTTAGTTTGTATTTTTATTGTCCGCGATCTTCCGCTACCGTACGTTATGCGGTGCGCCTCTCGGTCGGTTGGGCGGGAGGTGGGTTGCATTTATGCTTGGGTCCGCGCGTTAACAAGCCCGTGCTTGGTGTCGTTGGGCCACTTGTATGTACTGTTCGTTAGTACATCAACGTCCGAAAGAATATAGATGGATATAGATGGATATAGATGGATATAGATGGATATAGATGGATATAGATGGATATAGATGGATATAGATGGATATAGATGGATATAATTGGATATAGGTTAATATAGATGGATATAGATGGATATAGATGGATATAGATGGATATAGATGGATATAGATGGATATAGATGGATATAGATGGATATAGATGGATATAGATGGATATAGATGGATATAGATGGATATAGATGGATATAGATGGATATAGATGGATATAGATGGATATAGATGGATATAGATGGATATAGATTGATATATATGGATATAGATGGATATAGATGGATATATATGTATATAGGTGGATATATTTGGATATAGATGGATATAGATGGATATAGATGGATATAGATGGATATAGATGGATATATATGGATATAGATGGATATAGATGGATATAGATGGATATAGATGGATATAGATGGATATAGATGGATATAGATTGGATATAGATGGATATAGATGGATATAGATGGATATAGATGGATATAGATGGATATAGATGGATTATAGATGGATATAGATGGATATAGATGGATATAGATGGATATAGATGGATATAGATGGATATAGATGGATATAGATGGATATAGATGGATATAGATGGATATAGATGGATATAGATGGATATAGATGGATATAGATGGATATAGATGGATATAGATGGATATAGATGGATATAGATGGATATAGATGGATATAGATGGATATAGATGGATATAGATGGATATAGATGGATATAGATGGATATAGATGGATATAGATGGATATAGATGGATATAGATGGATATAGATGGATATAGATGGATATAGATGGATATAGATGGATATAGATGGATAAAGATGGATATAGATGGATATAGATGGATATAGATGGATATAGATGTATATAGATGGATATAGATGGATATAGATGGATATAGATCTATATAGATGGATATATATGGATATAGATGGATATAGATGGATATAGATGGATATAGATGGATATAGATAGATATAGATGGATATAGATGGATATAGATGGATATAGATGGATATAGATGGATATAGATGGATATAGATGGATATAGATGGACATATATGGATATATATGGATATAGATGGATATAGATGGATATAGATGGATATAGATAAGATATAGATGAATATAGATCTATATAGATGGATATAGATGGATATAGATGGATATAGATGGATATAGATGGATATAGAAGGATATAGATGGATATAGATGGATATAGGTGGATATAGATGGATATAGATGGATATAGATGGATATAGAAGGATATAGATGGATATAGATAGATATAGATGAATATAGATCTATATAGATGGATATATATGGATATATATGGATATAGATGGATATAGATGGATATAGATAGATATAGATGAATATAGATCTATATAGATGGATATATATGGATATAGATGGATATAGATGGATATAGATGGATATAGAAGGATATAGATAGATATAGATGAATATAGATCTATATAGATGGATATATATGGATATAGATGGATATAGATGGATATAGATGGATATAGAAGGATATAGATGGACATAGATGGATATAGATGGATATAGATGGATATAGAAGGATATAGTTGGATATAGATGGATATAGATGGATATAGATGGATATAGATTGATATAGATGGATATAGATGGATATAGATGGATATAGATGGATATAGATGGATATAGATGGATATAGATGGATATAGATGGATATATATGGATACAGATAGATATAGATGGATATAGATGGATATAGATGGATATAGATGGATATAGATGGATATAGATGGATATAGATGGATATAGATGGATATAGATGGATATAGATGGATATATATGGATATATATGGAGACATATGGATATAGATGGATATAGATGGATATAGATGGATATAGATGGATATAGATGGATATAGATGGATATAGATGGATATAGATGGATATAGATGGATATAGATGGATATAGATGGATATAGATGGATATAGATGGATATAGATGGATATAGATGTATATAGATGGATATAGATGGAAATAGATGGATATAGATGGATATAGATGGATATAGATGGATATAGATGGATATAGATGGATATAGATGGATATAGATGGATATAGATGGATATAGATGGATATAGATGGATATAATTGGATATAGGTGGATATAGATGGATATAGATGGATATAGATGGATATAGATGGATATAGATGGATATAGATGGATATAGATGGATATAGATGGATATAGATGGATTTTTGATAGATATAGATGGATATAGATGGATATAGATGGATATAGATGGATATAGATGGAAATAGATGGATATAGATGGATATAGATGGATATAGATGGATATAGATGGATATAGATGGATATAGATGGATATAGATGGATATAGATGGATATAGATGGATATAGATGGATATAGATGGATATAGATGGATATATATGGATATATATGGAGACATATGGATATAGATGGATATAGATGGATATAGATGGATATAGATGGATATAGATGGATATAGATGGATATAGATGGATATAGATGGATATAGATGGATATAGATGGATATAGATGGATATAGATGGATATAGATGGATATAGATGGATATAGATGGATATAGATGGATATAGATGGATATAGATGGATATAGATGGATATAGATGGATATAGATGGATATAGATGGATATAGATGGATATAGATGGATATAGATGGATATAGATGGATATAGATGGATATTGATGGATATAGATGGATATAGATGGATATAGATGCATATAGATGGATATAGATTGGATATAGATGGATAAAGATGGATATAGATGGATATAGATGGATATAGATGGATATTGATGGATATAGATGGATATAGATGGATTTAGATGTATATAGATGGATATAGATGGATATAGACGCATATAGATGCATATAGATGGATATAAATGGATATAGGTGGATATAGATGGATATAGATGGATATAGATGCATATAGATGGATATAGATGAATAGATATAGATGGATATAGATGGATATAGATGGATATAGATGCATATAGATGCATATAGATGGATATAGTTGGATATAGCTGGATATAGATGAATATAGATGGATATAGATGGATAAAGATGGATATAGATGGATATAGATGGATATAGATGGATACAGATTGATATAGATGGATATAGATGGATATAGATGGATATAGATGGATATAGATGGATATAGATGGAAATAGATGGATATAGATGGACATAGATGGATATAGATGGATATAGATGGATATAGATGGATATAGATAGATATAGATGGATATAGATGGATATAGATGGATATAGGTGGATATAGATGGATATAGATGGATATATATGGATATATATGGAGACATATGGATATAGATGGATATAGATGGATATAGATGGATATAGATGGATATAGATGGAAATAGATGGATATAGATGGATATAGATGGATATGGATGGATATAGATGGATATAGATGGATATAGATGGATATAGATGTATATAGATGTATATAGATGGATATAGATGGATATAGATGGATATAGATGGACATAGATGGATATAGATGGATATAGATGGATATAGATGGATATAGATAGATATAGATGGATATAGATGGATATAGATGGATATAGGTGGATATAGATGGATATACATGGATATAGATGGATATAGATGGATATAGATGGACATATATGGATATAGATGGATATAGATGGATATAGATGGATATAGATAGATATAGATGGATATAGATGGATATAGATGGATATAGATGGATATAGATGGATATAGATGCATATAGATGCATATAGATGGATATAGGTGGATATAGTTGGATATAAATGGATATAGATGGATATAGATGGATATAGATGGATATAGATGGATAAAGATGGATATAGACGGATATAGATGGATATAGATGGATATAGATGGATATAGATGGATATAGATGGATATAGATGGATATAATTGGATATAGGTGGATATAGATGGATATAGATGGATATAGATGGATATAGATGGATATAGATGGATATAGATGAATATAGATGGAAATAGATGTATATCTCGCTTCAACGTGATTTGAAGGCTATTAAGCCCGTATTTTCACCGGGACCTGATGGAGTACCAGGCTGCGTGCTCAAGTACTGTGCTGAAGGTATTTTTAAGCCATTATATTTTCTTTTAAAATTGTCCGTGGAGTTGTGCTCTTTCCCCAATATTTGGAAAGAGTCATTTATTATTCCTCTCCATAAAAAAGGAAACAAGTCCAATGTTGAGAACTATAGAGGTATTTCTAAGCTGTCTGCTATTCCTAAGATTTTTGAGAAATTAATAACTTCTCAACTTCAACCTTTATGTAGATCTATAATTTCACCCTGGCAGCATGGCTTTGTGAAATATAGATCTACTACCACTAACCTATTGGAATTCACTTCTCTTGTTATTAAAGGATTTCAATCTAAAATGCAAACAGATGTTATTTACACTGATTTCAGTAAGGCTTTTGACTCTGTTAATCATTCTCTTTTACTTCACAAAATGCATCTTCTGGGATTTCCAAATAACTTAATTCTTTGGATCTCCAACTATTTAACTCTTAGAACCCAAAAGGTTTATTTCAAAGGCTTAGTCTCTAAGTCTGTTCAAGTTACTTCCGGAGTACCACAAGGAAGTCATCTTGGCCCCTTATTATTTACTCTGTTCATCAATGACCTTCCTTCTGTTGTAAATTACTCTCGGGTGCTGATGTATGCCGATGATGTTAAACTTTGTCTGTCATCTACTGATTTCCTGTCTGGTCAAAGGTTGCAAACTGATCTTGACAGTTTTCAAGCCTGGTGTCGGGTAAATTTATTAAATCTTAATTGTGGCAAGTGTAACGTAATGTCCTTTTACAGGCGAATGCCCTTCTTCAACAATTATATTCTTAATGGTAAGCCCCTTGTTCGAATTGAGTCGGTTGATGATTTGGGTATCCTTTTAGATCCCAAACTTAAGTTTGACAAGCATATCTTTTCCACCGCTAATCGTGCCTTTGGTGTCCTGGGTTTCATTAAGCGTTGGTCGAAAGAATTTAACGATCCCTACATTACTAAAACTCTTTATACTTCCCTTGTGCGACCTATTCTTGAATATGGGTCTTGTATTTGGTGTCCCCAATACAGGATTCATCAGGATAGATTAGAATCGGTACAAAAACAATTTCTGCTCTTTGCACTCCGGGGTCTTAACTGGAATCCTAATACTCGCTTACCTTCTTATCTGAGTAGACTCTTACTAATAAATCTGCCTTCTCTTTCTGATCGTAGAACCATGCTTGGTGTAATTTTCTTACATAAACTAATTCATGGGGAAATTGATTCTTCTGAATTAATCAGCCAAATTAGTTTTGCAGTTCCGATCAGAAGTTCTAGAAATTTTCTTCCTCTTTCTCTTCAAACTTGTAGTTCTAATTATACTATTCATAACCCACTTCGAATCTTATGTTCTAACTATAACAATCTTTTCCATTTAGTAAGTAATGCTACTTCAATTTCTACACTTAGAACTTTACTCTTACGCTACTTATGTAATCCTTAGAGTCTTTTTGTATAATGGTATTTTTGTATTTAGTTTGTATTTTTATTGTCCGCGATCTTCCGCTACCGTACGTTATGCGGTGCGCCTCTCGGTCGGTTGGGCGGGAGGTGGGTTGCATTTATGCTTGGGTCCGCGCGTTAACAAGCCCGTGCTTGGTGTCGTTGGGCCACTTGTATGTACTGTTCGTTAGTACATCAACGTCCGAAAGAATATAGATGGATATAGATGGATATAGATGGATATAGATGGATATAATTGGATATAGGTTAATATAGATGGATACAGATGGATATAGATGGATATAGATGGATATAGATGGATATAGATGGATATAGATGGATATAATTGGATATAGGTGGATATAGATGGATATAGATGGATATAGATGGATATAGATGGATATAGATGGATATATATGGATATAGATGGATATAGATGGATATAGACGCATATAGATGGATATAGATGGATATAGATAGATATAGATGGATATATGTGGATATATATGGATATATATGGATCTAGATGGATATAGATGGACATAGATGGATATAGATGGATATAGATGCTTATAGATGCATATAGATGGATATAATTGGATATAGGTGGATATAGATGGATATAGATGGACATAGATGGATATTGATGGATATAGATGGATATAGATGGATATAGATGGATATAGATGGATATAGATGGATATAGATGGATATATATGGATATAGGTGGATATAGATGGATATAGATGGATATAGATATAGATGGAAATAGATGGATATAGATGGACATATATGGATATAGATGGATATAGATGGATATAGATGGATATAGATGGATATAGATAGATATAGATGGATATAGATGGATATAGATGGATATAGGTGGATATAGATGGATATAGATGGATATATATGGATATATATGGAGACATATGGATATAGATGGATATAGATGGATATAGATGGATATAGATGGATATAGATGGAAATAGATGGATATAGATGGATATAGATGGATATGGATGGATATAGATGGATATAGATGGATATAGATGGATATAGATGTATATAGATGTATATAGATGGATATAGATGGATATAGATGGATATAGATGGACATATATGGATATAGATGGATATAGATGGATATAGATGGATATAGATAGATATAGATGGATATAGATGGATATAGATGGATATAGGTGGATATAGATGGATATACATGGATATAGATGGATATAGATGGATATAGATGGATATAGATGGATATAGATGGATATAGATGGATATAGATGGATATAGATGGATATAGATGGATATAGATGGACATAGATGGATATAGATGGATATAGATGCTTATAGATGCATATAGATGGATATAATTGGATATAGGTGGATATAGATGGATATTAATGGATATAGATGGATATAGATGGATTTAGATGTATAAAGATGGATATAGATGGATATAGACGCATATAGATGCATATAGATGGATATAAATGGATATAGGTGGATATAGATGGATATAGATGGATATAGATGCATATAGATGGATATAGATGAATAAATAGGGATATAGATGGATATAGATGGATATAGATGGATATAGATGCATATAGATGGATATAGTTGGATATAGCTGGATATAGATGAATATAGATGGATATAGATGGATAAAGATGGATATAGATGGATATAGATGGATATAGATGGATACAGATGGATATAGATGGATATAGATGGATATAGATGGATATAGATGGATATAGATGGATATAGATGGATATAGATGGATATAGATGGATATATATGGATATAGATGGATATAGATGGATATAGATGGATATAGATAGATATAGATGGATATAGATGGATATAGGTGGATATAGATGGATATAGATGGATATATATGGATATATATGGAGACATATGGATATAGATGGATATAGATGTATATAGATGGATATAGATGGAAATAGATGGATATAGATGGATATAGATGGATATAGATGGATATAGATGGATATAGATGGATATAGATGGATATAGATGTATATAGATGTATATAGATGGATATAGATGGATATAGATGGATATAGATGGACATATATGGATATAGATGGATATAGATGGATATAGATGGATATAGATAAATATAGATGGATATAGGTGGATATAGATGGATATAGATGGATATTGATGGATATAGAAGGATATAGATGGATATAGATAGATATAGATGAATATAGATCTATATAGATGGATATATATGGATATATATGGATATATATGGATATAGATGGATATAGATGGATATAGATAGATATAGATGAATATAGATCTATATAGATGGATATATATGGATATAGATGGATATAGATGGATATAGATGGATATAGAAGGATATAGATAGATAAAGATGAATATAGATCTATATAGATGGATATATATGGATATAGATGGATATAGATGGATATAGATGGATATAGAAGGATATAGATGGACATAGATGGATATAGATGGATATAGATGGATATAGAAGGATATAGTTGGATATAGATGGATATAGATGGATATAGATGGATATAGATTGATATAGATGGATAAAGATGGATATAGATGGATATAGATGGATATAGATGGATATAGATGGATATAGATGGATATAGATGGATATAGATGGATATATATGGATACAGATAGATATAGATGGATATAGATGGATATAGATGGATATAGATGGATATAGATGGATATAGATGGATATATATGGATATATATGGAGACATATGGATATAGATGGATATAGATGGATATAGATGGATATAGATGGATATAGATGGATATAGATGGATATAGATGGATATAGATGGATATGGATGGATATAGATGGATATAGATGGATATAGATGGATATAGATGTATATAGATGTATATAGATGGATATAGATGGAAATAGATGGATATAGATGGACATATATGGATATAGATGGATATAGATGGATATAGATGGATATAGATGGATATAGATAGATATAGATGGATATAGATGGATATAGATGGATATAGGTGGATATAGATGGATATACATGGATATAGATGGATATAGATTGATATAGATGGATATAGATGGATATAGATGGATATAGATGGATATAGATGTATATAGATGGACATAGATGGATATAGATGGATATAGATGCTTATAGATGCATATAGATGGATATAATTGGATATAGGTGGATATAGATGGATATAGATGGACATAGATGGATATTGATGGATATAGATGGATATAGATGGATATAGATGGATATAGATGGATATAGATGGATATAGATGGATATATATGGATATAGGTGGATATAGATGGATATAGATGGATATAGATGGATATAGATGGAAATAGATGGATATAGATGGACATATATGGATATAGATGGATATAGATGGATATAGATGGATATAGATAGATATAGATGGATATAGATGGATATAGATGGATATAGGTGGATATAGATGGATATAGATGGATATATATGGATATATATGGAGACATATGGATATAGATGGATATAGATGGATATAGATGGATATAGATGGATATAGATGGAAATAGATGGATATAGATGGATATAGATGGATATGGATGGATATAGATGGATATAGATGGATATAGATGGATATAGATGTATATAGATGTATATAGATGGATATAGATGGATATAGATGGATATAGATGGACATATATGGATATAGATGGATATAGATGGATATAGATGGATATAGATAGATATAGATGGATATAGATGGATATAGATGGATATAGGTGGATATAGATGGATATACATGGATATAGATGGATATAGATGGATATAGATGGATATAGATGGATATAGATGGATATAGATGGATATAGATGGATATAGATGGATATAGATGGATATAGATGGATATAGATGGATATAGATGGATATAGATGCTTATAGATGCATATAGATGGATATAATTGGATATAGGTGGATATAGATGGATATAGATGGATATAGATGGATATAGATGGATTTAGATGGATAAAGATGGATATAGATGGATATAGACGCATATAGATGGATATAGATGGATATAAATGGATATAGGTGGATATAGATGGATATAGATGGATATAGATGCATATAGATGGATATAGATGAATAAATAGGGATATAGATGGATATAGATGGATATAGATGGATATAGATGCATATAGATGCATATAGATGGATATAGTTGGATATAGCTGGATATAGATGAATATAGATGGATATAGATGGATATAGATGGATATAGATGGATATAGATGGATATAGATGGATACAGATGGATATAGATGGATATAGATGGATATAGATGGATATAGATGGATATAGATGGATATAGATGGAAATAGATGGATATAGATGGATATAGATGGATATAGATGGATATAGATGGATATAGATGGATATAGATAGATATAGATGGATATAGATGGATATAGGTGGATATAGATGGATATAGATGGATATATATGGATATATATGGAGACATATGGATATAGATGGATATAGATGGATATAGATGGATATAGATGGATATAGATGGAAATAGATGGATATAGATGGATATAGATGGATATGGATGGATATAGATGGATATAGATGGATATAGATGGATATAGATGTATATAGATGTATATAGATGGATATAGATGGATATAGATGGATATAGATGGACATATATGGATATAGATGGATATAGATGGATATAGATGGATATAGATGGATATAGATGGATATAGATGGATATAGATGGATATAGGTGGATATAGATGGATATAGATGGATATAGATGGATATAGATGGATATAGATGGATATAGATGGATATAGATGGATATAGATGGATATAGATGGATATAGATGGATATAGATGGATATAGATGGACATAGATGGATATAGATGGATATAGATGCTTATAGATGCATATAGATGGATATAATTGGATATAGGTGGATATACATGGATATAGATGGACATAGATGGATATTGATGGATATAGATGGATATAGATGGATATAGATGGATATAGATGGATATAGATGGATATAGATGGACATAGATGGATATAGATGGATATAGATGGATATAGATAGATATAGATGGATATAGATGGATATAGATGGATATATATGGATATAGATGGATATAGATGGATATAGATGGATATTGATGGATATAGATGGATATAGATGCTTATAGATGCATATAGATGGATATAATTGGATATAGGTGGATAAAGATGGATATAGATGGACATAGATGGATATTG